>OX333081.1:11191236-11704886 GCA_946863875.1 Alloplasta piceator | reverse complement strand
TCCACTTTTTTTTATGCTCGTATAAAAATCTCTCAGCAATTAGAGCGTGAAAAGTGGTTTTTCTAAAGGAAGAATTCTTCCGCGTCGATAAACGTTTACAGGATGTGTCCATCAGGTTTGTAATGGTTTAAACACAAAATTATGATTGTTTTTCGGAATGAAAATTTACACATCCCCATTTTTTGTACTCAATTTTTTGGGTTTTTGGCGAATTGTTTATTCAGTCTTTGCAAAATATTTTTTACAGTGCTCCGAGAAAAAAAATTATTTTAAAGAAATATATTTAGTCGGCACCTTCACTCAATTATTCCTTAACTATTACAAAATTTGTTAGTCGTTAACAAATATTTCAACTGTGTCAAAATAATTTATTAACTGTTAAATAATATTTAATTAATTTATTAACTGTTAAAAAATATTTATTTAATTTATTAACTTTAAAAAAATATTTATTTAATTTATTAACTGTTAAAAAATAATTTATTTCGCCATATTCAACTTTGCATTTGGTAACAGTTAACAAATCCTGGTACATTGTTTTCTCAGTGTGAAGATCGAGGAACCAATTTAAAGACGAAGAGATTTGGACTGCTGAGGATTTTTTTAGGGTCCTCCGGAGTGGGAATTAAAACGGATACTTGCATCAAGTCAATGATATATTTATGATTGGGCTATTTATGTAATATTTTAGCTATCGTGAAGTTTCATTGAAGTTGAGAGGAAGAATGAAAGTTTCATAGGCTTTATTTGTTCTGAGGGCGGAATTATGCGCCCTTCGATTCAAGCTTGATTCACGTCAACTATCTTCCTCTTTCCCTGTGACAAAATCACCGTTTTATCACTCATTCGAGGGCCGATGTAGAACTTTTAGCGATAAAGTTACCAACGACCATATTTTTTTCACGACCCCTTTTAACGCCTCGAGCTTGGATGAATACTAAGAATTAACACGGTTTTTGATGGAGGAGCTTTTTCTCAATATTCAAAAGAGAGAGAGAGAGAGAGGAAGAGATGGGTGAGAGTCGAAGAACCTTAAGGTCAAAATTCATAATAACCGAAATTCAGAAAATCGGATATTCAAATACCATTGACAACGAATATTCTATCAATCATAATTTAAACTTCCCAAAAGACCACAATGTTATATTACTTTTTCACATTTTATGCAAATATGCAAAGCATGTTTATACCGAAAAGTTTTTTTCAGATTTGAAATCAGCGAACATAGCTAAATGCAAATTGTATGGGAACGGCATATTCAAATTTCAAAATATCTCATTTCCAAACAGCCATTATCGCGATGGGGAAAAATTTCGAAAATCAATCTATCGATACTAACAGATCAGACAGTTCAAAATACAGAAACTGAAAATCTCGAAATATAATCCCAATAAATGTCACCAGAAATGCTCGTCCATTTCTGGTGCATACAATTTCATCAGTCGGTATTTTGATCAGTTGGTATTTTGACCATTCGATATTTTGAACATTCGGTATTTTGACCATTCGCTATCCCAGTCATTTTGTACTTTTAGTTCGTTATTTAAATTTTCGGAATTTTGCCATGTGTTAAAATGACTTCTCCGATTTATCCAGTTTATGGAATTTAAACGCAAATGGGCCTTATTGGCCCTTCGACAATTCATGTAACCTAAATGTTACTCATCTAGTAGTTGAGTCTTTCATACATTCATTTTCTGCATTTTTTAATCTCTCCCATATTAAGCTTTTATATAATGGACATGCGAATTATTAATTTTTGGAATACGTACATTTCTGAATTTCGGTCATTATGAAATTTGATCTTAAGGTTTTTCGACTCCCACCCAGAGAGATGAAGCTGATAGAATTAATCAAGAGAGCAATAAAGGCTCCACTGAGCGGGAAAAATGCTTTTTTATTTGCATCCAGAGCGAGAGATCAAAGCTCGATAAACAAAGAGCGATAAAAAAATCGTGCAAATCAAAAATCTCCCAAACATTAAGTCCAAAATGACCACTACAAAAAAATCAAGTACAAAATTAACCTGATACACAAATATCTATTTACAAAAATAACCTCTAAATCTGTAGAGTGACCAAGATTTTTTAAGGATTAAAAAAAAAACTAAATCTAGGTTTTTTCAAAATTTTCAAAGTCTTGAATAATCCGCGGATCTTGAGGAATTTTCACAATATTAACGCCAAACGAGTTTACTTACATTTTTTGCAATGTTCACACTCATTCGCCCATCCGAATTTTTCAAATAAAAAGTGATTTCTCCACTCTTTGGAATACATATTTGAAAAATACTGGCGTGCGAAAGTAACAAAAACAAGTACGCTTCGCGTACTTGTTGGGGGGCTTCGCCCCCCAAACCCCTCCGCGCTTCGCGCTCCGTATTCTTGATCATTGTCTTGATTTATTCGGTATGGAAATACTATATTGTTTTCATGTTACTGTACATTGTTTTAGATAATATTGAGTCACATGTTTCATTCTTCATAGGGGCAACTGTTCATAAAGTTGTTGATCGAATTGCAAGGTTTATATTTGTAGGCACTTACAACTTTAGAATATAAGGATCATACATTTTGTTTTTGTGATATATTTTGAATATTGGTTAACATGTCCCTCAGGGACGTTTTAATAGGCACTCACACCGTAATTTAAACTCTTTGATCCATTGTGAACATCGAGTATTCGGATAAATCCTATTAATCATTATTAAAAAGACAGATTCCAATATAATCAATATGATATGAAAGTATCTAAACAATCATATCATTTAAATGCTTTGATAGATTATATTCGCAAAATTGTTAAAATAGTAGGCAGTAATGAAGAATATTAGTGACATTTTAGATGGGCATATTTATCATAACACTTTAATCATTTATAATAATTTAAAAAAACTTTAGGTTATAAATCAATGCTCAGATTCTGTTTTTTCACTTTTGAAACGCGCGGGTGATCGCCATATTGTTAACGGAGTGCAAGCACACAAAAGAACCATGTATTTTTTATAAGAGAAATATGGGTTTTGAATTTGGCGCGCTCAGGCCGTTTTTAGTTCCTCTTTTACTCTGTACGTGGCGTAGCGGTATCGTGACGTAAGTGGCGACATCGCGTACGCAGGTCTATGCTTTACGTGAAAGTGATACGTGCTTGTTTACATGTCATATAGAAATTCTGTCAGTGAGAAAAATAGTATTTTTTTATTAAAAATATTGTTTTCGTGCAAAAGTTATTCACTCAGCAGTGTCTAATTGGATTGAAACTTCATGGGACATTTGTTCATAATCATATACCAAAATTCTTTAATTAGAAACGAATTCGTTCGTAAACTTTTGAGTTCCAAGTGTACATGGACAGAAATAGCAGTTTTTTCGTTAAAAATTGTGTTTTTTTTTTGCAAAATTATAAACTTAATGGTGTCTGATCGGATTAATACTCCGTGGGACATTTGTTTATTGTGTGACATTGTGTGAGTTAGGGAAAAATTCGTCCGTGAACTTCGGAGATCCAAGTGCAAATGGACAGAAATAGCTGTTTTTTCGTAAAAAATTGTGTTTTCTTTGCAAAAATTATAAGCTTAAGGTAGAACGATACCTCTTTTGCGGGGCAGGCGGTGAGAGGGGTACTCCTATGCTTAAACATGGGGAGAGTCTCGTGTTACCAACTGCACAAAAATTATAAGTCGCATGTATATAGGTATACGAGAGCACGGAGAGAGCGCGTTCGCCGCGCCGGGCTGCCGCGCATATAGCTATAGATATAGAAGAAGATAGAAAAAAACTGCGTTTAATAATTTTCTTTTGCACATTGCAGCTTATTGGTACGATGAAATTGCTATAAATTTTGCGGGAGTGATCTTGAGAGTTCGTTCATGTACTTGTGTTAGTTTCATCAAAAAGTGGCTTTTTTAACGGTACTTTTTCGATGTTTTTTTGCGTTTTTTGACCCTTTTCCATAAGATCCAATGTAAAAAACTAATTCGATTTTCTCAGAAACGGTTCGATCGAATCCGTTGAAATTTTTCGAGCGAACATTTTAGTCAATTTCAAACGTATCTACCAGTTTTCATCAAAATCCCTCTTTTTTGATATATGGTATCGTTCTACCTTAATGGTGTCTGATTGGATTCATACTTTGTGGTACATTTGTTTACAATCATATACAGACATTGTGTGAGTTAGAGAAAAATTCGTCCGTGAACTTCGGAGATCCAAGTGCATATGGATAAAATTAGCATTTTTTGGTTAAAATGGTGTTTTTTTGCCAAAATTGCAAACTTAATGGTGTCTGATTGGATTCATACTACGTCAGACATTTGTTTACAATCATATACACACATTGTTTGAGTTAGAGAAAAATTCTTGCATGAAATTCCAAGTTTCAACTACATATGGTCATAAAACGTCTTTTTTGCTTGAAAATGGCTATTTTTTCAAAAATCTTTGTTTTGCAGTATCCGTTTTGATTTAAACTCCTTGGGCATAGAGATTACAACCATACGCAACTACCCTCCAAATGAAATTGAATTCCGTACACCGGTTTCTGAGATTGGGTCTGAACGGACATCTGACGCAGATTTCGAGGCGATTGCAATAGGCACTTTCTATCATAAATGAGTGAGTGCCTAAAAATTCGTAGAAACTGAGTTTCATCCATTTGAAGGCTGAATGGATAAAAGCTCACAATATTTTATGAATATTCCGCCCTCAAGATTACGAGGAGGGGAAAAAATACGCACAGGATGTCATCAAATTACATCCCGAAGGACACATATTTCGTAGCTTATCCGTCGGGTGTTCGTGTGTGTGTGTGTGTGTGTGCTAACCAAACGAATGGAAAAGACCGACGAACATCGTGGGGTCCACGACGATAGAAACCCCACGATGTAAATTTATCAAGGGACATTGCAACGAAGAGGGTCTATCCAAACCTATTCGATTGCAAGCATTGAATACGGTGAAGAGTGGAAGAGAAAATGACGATATATATACGGGGTATTTCTTGCCAACTCAACCAGAATTTAACATTTTAGGGCGTAAGAATGCGAGTCTTATGTGATGCTGTATTTTCAAAGCTATTTTCATAAATTTCTTTCTCAACAAAACAAGATAGAATTATTTTGGCCGTTGTACATATTTTTATTTATATTTTAAATTGTACAAAGCAAATTAATTTTTTATTTAACAATATATTGTTAAATAAATATATATACATTGTTATTTTTGAACCTATTTTCATGAATTTCTTTCTCAACAAAACAAAATAGAATGATTTGGGCCGTTGTACATGTTTTTATTTATATTTGAGATTATGAAAAAAAATAGTTTTTCATTCAACAATATATTGTTAATGTAAATATTCTCGAAACTACAATTTTTTCGGTTGGTAATGTAGATTAGGAAAAATCTATTAAACGGTTCGGGCCAAATTTTTCCATGATATTCTACACAATAATGGCTTTAATTTTGAGCAATTTTATTGATCAACAACAAAATGGCGGACTTAAACAAAAAATTCAAATAAATGCAATATTGATTTTCTTGACCCACGCAGAAACAACCCCTTGAATATTTCGCCTAGTGTAATCCTGTCCGACATGAAATGACCCGTATGTATATACTCAGAGTATACGGATATATTTGTATATTGAGACGCTTTCACGAAACGACACACAAGAATTCCCAACGGTGGAGTCTCCATCGCCGAGAACAGGCCATAGTACACCGCAAGTGTGCGCGCATCTCGATAATTCAATAGGGGTTGAAGGGGGGCCTCGTGGTAAGGGCTGATATAGAACGAGAGAGAGGATTTTCCGTATGTACATTGATATACATATATCTATGTATATATGGACATAACGGTGTTTCAGACAATTCTAGCATTGAAATGCAAACAGACGTCGAGGAGGCGTTGAATAGCCAGGGAGGATCCAGCAGTAACGAAACGATTCAACCCCCTCTGAATCCTCGCCATACGATCGCATCCTCGAATGACGTGCCATGACAAAAGTGATCTATGGATTCCTAAATTTATTCGATCGAAAATAAGAGAAAGAGGAAGAGACACAAGAGGGAGAGAGGAATGAAAGAGGGTTGAAGGGGGTGAAAGGAATAGAGGGTGAAAATAAACGATATTCAAGGGTGGCAGAGATGGGTTTGGGGGTTGAAAGCATTCGCCAGAGTTCGAGAGGTCGAGGGCGTTTTTTTAAATGCATGGCAATCCTTATCCATATGGATATAAACTAATTTCAGTGGCGGGGAAATCGATTCGGTCACTGATCAAGAGGAAATCCTGAGAACGATATTCCTCGATATTCTAATCCCTGGATGTATTTTAAATGATGAATGGTTAAGAATGAAAATGTGTTCCTCGTGATCGAGTGACCAAAATTACAAAAAACAAGCACGCTTCGCGTACTCGTTGGGGGGCTTCGCCCCCCAAACCCCCCCGCGCTTCGCGCTCCGTATTCTTGATCATTGTCTTCATTTATTCCGTTATGATCGAATATATTTTGAATGTCGGTTAACATGTCCCTTGGGGACGTTTTAATAGGCACTCACACCGTAATTCAAACTCTTTGATTAATTGTGAACATCGATTAATTATTCTGATAAATTATATTAATCATTATTAATTACAGATTTGAATATAATTAATTTTTTGATATTTTTTTTCAAAGAGTACATTGAAAAACAAACAAAAATGACATCCTAGCAAATTAGAATATCTTAGTTATTGTGGAGGTTATGATTATTTTAAGAATATTTTTTCAAAAATCAATAACTTCGGTATGGTTTAAAATCGAGAGCTAAAAATGTACATGGATGTATATGGAAACATGTGCATGTGTAATAACATTAAAAAATAATGGAAAATCAAAGGGGACCTCCGACAAAACGTTGTTGAATTGAGATGGAATGACCCATATACATGTATACATACGAATATTCGACTACAGTGGACGCGCCCACAACTTAACTCTTCGGGACCGGAAACGCTCCCATAACTTAACGTTCCCCTAATTCTCCCACTCTCGTGTTTCAACGCATGCGTACTGCCTTTTTTATTGAAGCATGCGTAGAACACGCGCGCGAAATTCAACCTGAAATTCGTACCTACGAGTTATAGCCATATATACATTTCAAAATTTGACAGCGATATATTTTGCAAATTTTTTGAAATTTGATAAGAATTTTATGTTAATAACTCTAAATGATAAGAATTGAACAGAAAATACATTTATCCGTTTGTTGGAACGCGCGAGATACATTTTTCTAGGAAATGTTATACAAAGTTGCATATGTATACATCATACATGCAGATACATACGAATATTCTACAGAATATCCACTTCACGCACATTAATTACACTTAAACTAATAGTAACGCTTAATAAATCGTACGTGATTGAAGAAAAACATTTGACAGTTGAGGTTATGTTGCCCTGTGTCAAATTTCCGCAGCTCAGCGGCTGAGTTTGGAGTGGAGAGAAAGCGCGATAAGGGTCGTTAAGTTATGGGAGCGTGTTGCCATGGTAACGCGTTAAGTTATGGTAGCTGTTAAGTTGTGGGAGCGTCCACTGTAGTGCAGCCAGTTGAAAATGCTATTATATTCTAGCTTTGGCTGTCGCGGCGAGTGCTCAGACCATATACTACATGGACTGAGCATAGCCGTATACTTTCTGTAGACAGAAGTGAAGCCGAGAAGAGTGCCGGAATGTTGGACAAATAAGACCTATAAGGATATAGGGACGTATCAATATTCTTAGGTGCCCTATGCAATTCAGGGACGTAGAAATTTTTTTTAACGTGAACTTGAACTTGTTTATCCTTATAGGCCTCACTTGTCCAACATGGCGACGCCCTTCTCGGCTTTACCCCCACTCCTGCTATGCTCAGTCCATGTAGTACATGGTCTAAGGGCGAGTGGCAGCGAGATAGCATAGGCTGCATTCGTCTTGAAAGTTTCGAGCGCTTTGAGCGTCATGAACAGTAGCATTTTATATGCCGATGTATACGTGCTGTAAGCGTGTTAAGTCGGAGCCACAATGACAAAAATAAGAAACAAAGGAATAAGAATCAGCCATCCGATTGGCGTAGTTTCTCTAAAGTGCGCAGCGATTGGCTGATTCTTATTCCTCATTTCTTATTATTATTCTGTCACCGTAATCACGGCCGTTGACCCGTTGTATTGTTTACTTAAATTATAATGTTGAAAAATATGACATGTGATTTTTTAAAGTGACAATTTGTGCAATTCGATCGAGTGTAGTGTGGTGTATTGTATGGGGATGTTTTTTTTTTCATTAAGAAAATTGTGTATTTCAGGAACCTAAGGTTATGTTTCGTATAATTTTTTTCTTTGCATAAAAGTAATAATAATATTTGAAAAAAAAAAATTTAATACATAGAAAGGTACTAATTATCAATCATTATATTTGAAAGAATAATAGTATATTACGATATTAGTGCGATGAAACTTTTTCTGACGAGTGTGAGTTTGCAGCATGAGCCGAAGGCGAATGTTGCAATCACACGAGTTGAGAAAAAGTTTCTCGCACTAGTATCGTACGAAATTTTATTGTACGAGCGCGCAAAGTGCCAGTTTGAGCACGCGCAGCGTGCGCAAAATGGCACTTTGCGCACGGAGGGCAATAATAAAATTTTATCAAATAGTAAGAAATGTTCAAAATTTTTGTCCAATTAGTGTTTTTTTGGCGAATACGTTCAAAAGTTGTACATGAATAAAACAAAAATATTAAAAATTCCATGTTGAAATTGTTTAAATGATTTTAAACTCTTGAAATAGTTAAAATGTATCAAAATGAAAGTACATGGTAAAAAGAAAAAAATTCGTTCACGCATCTTCGTGCAATGAGCGAAAAAATGAAAAAAAAAGTTATTTTCGTTAAAACAAAATGGTTCAAAGAACTGTAAAGACTTCAAACTCTACAGGACACTTCTTTATGATCCTATAAAGAAAGTCTCTAAGTTACAAAAACATTGGTTCACAGGTTGCGGTGATCTGACTCTGGACGGACACAAAAATGGCTTTTTAGCTCAAAAATGGCTGTTTTTTTTTTTGGGAAATTTCATATTCAACATTCTCTGAATGGATTGAGTCAAAAAACGTTTTGAGATTATAGTAAAATAAAACTGTGCTATGAATTTGAACCGGATCCGTTCATGAGTTGCTAAGTTATGAGTGAGGACGGACGGCTCAGGGGACGGAAAATCCAAAATTGAATTCTTTTGGTATAATAGGCCAACATATGTTGGCAAAAAGTTTGTATGGTTATTTTTTATAAGAGATAGGTTTTTGGAAGGCAATACTAATAGTCACTCCTTATATATAGAGTGAGTGCCCAAAAAATGAAAATTTGATAATATTTCAATCCTTCAATCGATTTTTCCTCCAAATTCTACCTCGAACGACCTTAGTTTCTGTGTCGAGTGTGCAAAAAAATTTAATTCAAGAAAATTTTGAATTCCCATAAGTTAAGGGGTTTGCAATATTCCTGAAAAATAAGGTCGTGATAATTCGAATATCGGGGTTTTTTCTTTCGAATACGACCGCGCGAATTTTTTGGAACATTTTGAACTCTTAAATATTCGAAAAAAAGGCAAAGAATGTCAAGCACAAAGCTTTATGAGGAAGCAATAAAAAAGAATACATTCGAAGCGGTTCACGTTTGAAAAAATCCCACTGCAATAATCCCTCGTATTCCGAAACAAAACCGCGCTGTATCTCATCAACGGTATACTAGAAACAACCCCCTTGTGTCAACATATATTGTGGATATGTGCAAGCCATTGGAGAGAATAAAAATGTATGAAGCTCCACGGTTTCGTCGTGTGAAATTTCATGTAAAAAATACAGGGCTTAAAAAAAACATGTTAATGAAAATCGGAAACCCACTCTGTTCCATATATATTAGGGTGGTTCTTATTTAGGGGTTGGACGAATTTTTTATCAGGCGCCCCCCAAATCGACTCCAAATAATTCAAAATCTATACCCTAATTTTTTCAGATTTTCATCTAGACTCTAACCCCACCCAAAATGAGGGTCGATATTCCCATTTGAAATACACGTGTTTTGGCCATGTGCTCAGCATATATTTTATTCTAAGTGTAAACATTTTTCAAAAAATCTGTAACTGCGAGATTTTAGTGTTCATCGATGCTACTATTTGAGGAAAAATTGACATTGTCATGCGGGTCAATCTAGATGAATGACGTACCCTTTAATTTGATTTTTTCTTAATTCAACAAAATATGGTATCTACATGTAAGAATGACGAATGTTTCATAATTTTCCTCTTCTTAAAGTCACACAGGATTGTAAGGTAGGACATGTTATATCACTTTTTAGTAATTCGACCTCGCCAATTTTCGTATGAGCCATTCCATATCAAGTCGACCTGAGTGTGACCCTCGACCTCGCTGATTTCGTTTACGATTTTTGATATGATTCTTCCAACTTAAAAAAACATTCAGAATTTTTTTCAGATTTTTAAAACCAAATATGAGTACGATATGATTTTTGAATATTTTTTGCGAAAACCTCGAGGGCCTAATTTAAAAATCTGAAAAAAAAATTAAAAATTCGGTGTCAAAAATCAAAATTTTTACCCAAAATTCATGATGTCCAGGATTTCCCTTCCACCTCGATTTTAGATTTTTATGAAGAAAACGTAAAAAAAATAGACGCAGATCTACCGTGAAAAGTGGCTTGAATATTTTTTATCGTTAACCAACAATTTCCAAAAATAATTCCAAGAATAATAATTAATTCTGCATCTATTTTATTACGTTTTCTTCATAAAAACCTAAAATCGAAGGGGAAGTGAAAGCCTGGACATCATGAATTTTCGGGCGAAAATTTTCATTTTGGACACCGGATTTTTGAGCATTTTTTCAGGTTTTTGAATTACGGCCCTCGAGGCCCTCAAGGCCCTCGAAAAAAAATGTTCAAAAAATTATAACGTACTCAAATTTGATTTTTCAAATCTGAAAAAATCTGAAAAAATGCTGAATGCTATTTTGAGTTGGAGGAATCGTATCAAAAATCGTAAACGAAATCAGCAAGGTCGAGGGTCACACTCAGGTCGACTTGGTATGGAATGCCCCATACGAAAATTGGCAAAGTCGAATTACCGAAAATTGGTAGAAAATGTGCTACCTTACAATCGTGTGTGACCTTAAGAATAGGAAAATTATGAAACATTCATCATTTTTACATATAGATACCATATTTTGTTGAATAAAAAAAATCAGATTAAAGGGTGTGCAATTCGTGTAGATTGACCGGGACAATGTCAATTTTTCCTCAAATAGTACCATCGATGAACCCTAAAATCTCGAAGTTACAGATTTTTTGAAAAATGTTTACACTTTGAATAAAATGTATTTTAACGTTAATAGGGAAATCAACCCTCATTTTGGGTGGGGTTAGAGTCTAGATAAAAATCTGAAAAAATTAGGGTGTTGTTTTTGAATTATTTGGAGTCGATTTGGGGGGCGTCTGATAAGTAAATTCGTCCGAGCCTTAAAAAAGAACCACCCTAATATATATATATATATATCATATGCAAATCACTAAAGAGAGGGAGAGAGGGGCATATAGAGGGACACGCCACAAAGTCAGCACAGTATCAACCCTGCACCGCCAGTCAGCCACCAGCAGAGATATATTCACCGAGCACATGAAAAGCAAAGTGTGCTCTTGTCTGTAGTGTCGAGTGCAACGTCCTCTGGTCGACCTCACCATGCAAGTGAGAGAGAGATGAAGAGTGAAAGAAAAGGGCAGATCATTTCCCCGCAAATATACGCATAAATATAGGGCAATATGGGGGAAAATAGCCTGCGAAAATAACGCAGTGAAGAGAGTATTCTGGTCTAAAAGTTTTGAAAAAATAAATTTTTGTTACATATTCTTAAAGTTTAGACCTTTTAGAATATATCCTCCAAAAGAAATTGTCAAATTTCAATAATTTACGGAGTTGTAGCTATTGCAGTGTCGTAGCAACTACGCCCGTCACGTCGAAGCATACCTTTAAGGAAGTATTCTGGTCTAGTAGGACGTTTAAAAATATATCCGCAAAAACAAATTTTTGAATTCCAATAATTTAGAATTATAGCTATTTTAGTGACGCAACGCCCGTCACGCGTCAGAGCACAACTTTAAGCGAGTATTCTGGTCTGGAATTGTGAAGAAAAAATATATATATTGCATATTCTTAAAGTTTAGACCTTTAAAAATATGTCCTTAAAAGGAAATTGTTTAATTTCAATAATTTACGGAGTTATAGCTATTTTAGTGACGCAGCCCGTCACGTCTGACTATACACGTTTTTACTACTTACGATTAACTACTTTTCTCAACACGGCTGACATGATATCTCAAGTTCTACTGAACCGATTTAGTTCAAATTTTTTACCAATCATCAAAGTACAACTCTATATCTCCCCTGCCGCTTTTGTATCAAAATAATTTTTTTACAGTTGTAAAAAAATTAAAAATCATGATTCCAACTTTATACTGCAGTGATGCAGTATAAAGTTGTCATGTCATCATTATTTTTTGTAAAACTTTGGGGACCCTTTTTTTTAACACTATGAGCAGACACTGGCGGAAAAAAAATCATGATGTAGAAAGCTTTTATGTACTTTTCACTGCTTCAACGAGGGTTGTACTTTTTCCCTTTATCTCCCTCTCAATCTCTCCCTCTCAATCTCTCCCTCTCTCTCTCTCTCTCTCTCTCTCTCTCTCTCTCGCTCTGATATATTGAGAAAGTTTTAATTCCAGGGGATGACTCTGAGGGGTGAATACAATTTTATCGCTCGTTGTGAAAAGTTTAATCGACCCTTCGATGGATGACCAAATAATAAATAGAAATTCTCACGCTTTTGCATAGTTTCTATAGTCCAGTGTCGTATAAAGATCATAATGATTGATCTAGTAAAAATTTTGTCGAAGTTCCAAAACAATTTATGTTCACGTAATTATTAATTGATTTATCGTTTACAAAATATCAGTGAGAGCATTAATTTTCAAAAATATATATCTTTGTTAACTTTCAAGATTTTTCAAAAACAATTGCCATGAAATAAGTCGAATATATACGCGATTAAATAAAAATAACTCGATAGCTTGATTATTAATTATGTCAGAATAAAAATATTCTCAAATATTGACAATGTCGAAATAATTATTTCGACACATTTTCAATGGCCAAGATTTTTTTAAACCTTTTTTTTTTTATTCTGACATAAAATTCCAGCAAGGATAGAAACTCAGTTTGGCAATCAGCGTATATTTCAATGACTCTGTGTTTGCAATATTACGCTACAGAGAGCTTTAGATTGAACCGATCGAACGGTTTTTGTTATTGTTTTTTTTCCTCGTACACAAAAGTCCCGTGAGCTTGTTTATTTTCAGTTTCACGTACCAGTATCGGGGAGTTGGTATGCACGAAAAATGATCGAAATTCGTTTTATCACGGTATCGATAACGTACGGAAATTTCCGGACTGAAAAACACGTGCGATTGCCAAACAAAAAAAACGACTGTTTATTCAAGATGGACGCGTGGCCGAGCTGTTTTGTTCGCTCGTCACAGATTCGTTATAACGCCATTTTGTCGAACGTGTTCAAAACCCAAAACGATATTGTAGGTCATGGACTGAGAAAAAATTGAAAAAAAAAAATCATATTTTTTTAATGCGGTAGTTTGGCTCGGTAGCGTGTTATTTCCGGCTTGCTGGCGACGAACAGGGGGGAAGAATGAAGAACACAAAAAAAATGTAAAATTTTTTTTTTTTAAAATATAATACACAAGGGTTGAGAGTAAATCATGAATATCATGGAAATTGTTACATGCCTGCGTTTTACGAGCTACGTGAGGAGCGCGATGTGCGCAATTAGCGAGGGCAACTTAAATAACCTTGTACGTTAAAGCATGAGCCATAAAAATATACTAGTTTCGTTCTTCTTTATCATGTTATTGCGAAAATGCCGGTGGCGAAAAAAACGAAAGCCCCACTCGCTCGTACAGCTGGTCGGGCAATTAACAATTCAGCGAATGGAGTCAGTTTGTTTGTGCAGTAAATGAATGATGACAGAATAAGGGTTGAAGTCGAGGGATGATGTAATTAAATATTTCCAGGCCCAAGGATCAATGTCAATGGGCAATTATAATTGAGATGAACAACGAGCCTTGAAGAAAATGAAAACAAAAAAAAACAATCGTAAGAGCAAGATTGTTCCAGAAGAAAAGATTTGGCTTAACGAGGCTTAACTAGTGTGAAACCTTTTTTTAAATGTTTTTTTGCGGGAATTTTTTTTTTTTTTTTGAAAAACCATTAAAATAAAATAATTTATGAATTGTGCATCATTTTTATTAACATTTGAACAAACTTGTCAAAAAAAAATTCCCGAAAAAACATGAAAAAAACAGGTTTCACTCTAGACGACCCCCTTAAGCTTTCGAAGAACAGCGACAAGCGCAGTTCCAAAGCATTCTTGTGCATAACTTTCGTTGGATTTGGTTATGTGGAAGCATTTCCAGATCTGGGCAATCCGGATATCAGCAAAGGATATGGGTTTCATTGGATTCTGGTCGAAAGGGAATGGAGAGTCAGTCCAGAAGTTCTGAGCCATGATTCCTAGTTGATAACTAAAAGTAAATGACAGCAAACTTAGTTTTCAGGCGCTGAGTCCGGATAGTGCGTCTTTTGAGGTCAATTTTGGCTGAAGCTATTAAATTCTGAAATTCTATTAGATGCTAGGACATTCTAGACGATTCTAGGAGATTTTAGAAGATTCTAGGATATTCTCGAAGATTTTCAGAGATCCTAGAAAATTCTAGAAGATTTTAGGAGATTCCAAAATATTTTAGGAGATTCTAAGAGATTTTGGAAGATTCTAGAACATTCTTGGTTTCGACATCTCCTTGAAGATACTAAACCGTCACGAAATTAGATCATAGCAAACTTAGTTTTGAGGTGTCACGTTTAAAGAGTGCATTTTTAGGCACTCACTCATTTATGACAGAAAATGCTTATTGCAATCGCCTCCAAATCTGCGTCGGATGTCCGTCCAGACCCAGATCTCAGAAACCGGTGTATAGAATTCAATTTCCTTTGGAGGGTAGTTGTGTATGGTTGTAATCTCTATGCCCAAGGAGTTTAAATCCAAACGCATAATGTAAAACAAAGATTTTTTAAAAAAATGCCATTTTTAAGCAAAAAAAGACGTTTTATGACCATGTGTAGTTGAAACTTGGAATTTCACAAACGAATTTTGATCTAACTCACAGAATGTAAGTATATGATTGTAAACAAAAGTCTGACGAAGTATGAATCCAATCAGACACCATTAAGCTTACAATTTTTGCAAAGAAAGCACAATTTTTAACGAAAAAACAGCTTTTTCTGTCCATATGCGAAGTTCATGAACGAATTTTTCTCTAACTCACACGATGTCTGTATATGATTGTAAACAAATGTCCCACGAAGTATTAATCCGATCAGACATCATTAAGTTTACAATTTTTGCAAAGGAAACACAATTTTTAACAAAAAAAAGCAATTTCTGTCTATATGCACTTGGATCTCCGAAGTTCACGGACGAATTTTGTTCTAACTTACAGAATTCCTGTATATGATTATGAACAAATGTCGTGGGCAATATGGCGATCACCCTGGCGTTCCAAACGTGAAAAAACAGAATCTGAGCATTGATTTATAACCTAAAGCTTTTTTTACGTATCATAAATGGACTAATAATCATTAAATGATTGAAGTCTTATGATAAATATGTCCATCTCAAATGTCACTAATATTCTTCATTACTGCCTAATATTGTAACAATTCTGTGATTATAATCTATCAAAGCATTCAAATGATATGATTGTTTAGATACTTTTATATCATATTGATTATATTCAAATCTGTCTTTTTAATTATGATTAATAGAATTCATACGACTCCTCGATGTTCACAAGGAATCAAAGAGTTTAAATTACGGTGTGAGTGCCTATTAAAACGTCCCTGAGGGATATGTTAACCAACATTCGAAATATATCACAAAAACAAAACGAATGATCTTTATATTCTTAAGTTGTGAGTGCCTACTAACATAATCCTTGAAATTCAATCACCAACTTTATGAACAGTTGCCCCTATGAAGGAAGAAACATTCAACTCAATATTATCAAAAACAATGTACACTAACATGAAAACAATATAGTATTTCTATACCGAATCAATCGCGCGCGCGAAGCGCGGGGGGGTTTGGGGGGGTGAAGCCCCCCAACGAGAACGTGAAGCGTACTTGTTGTCTTCTTGACTCAATTTTGGCTGGGCCTATAAAATTCTGAGATTCTAGAAGATTTTAGGTAATATCTAGGAGATTCTAGAAAAATCTTGGTTCCACAGTCAATGAAGATGGACGGCCTTCTTTGAATCGAAAGGAACACACAAAATGATCTACTGAGATTTTCATGAAAAACTGGCTCGTGGATTAACTTAAGCAAGCAATGATATCATTGATAAGTAAACAAATGTACCATAAAACGGGGCTACTTTATTCGTGTTTCGGAAGTTTTTCGGTCGTAACTTTTTTTCAACGTCCAAAATTAATTTTTTTCTGCTCGAACAGAACAACGTGTCCTTTGGCTATAAAATGTATAACAATAGCAAGCCCTACCAGACCTTCACAATTTTATATATTTAGAAAAAAAAGCCAAAGTACCCCCGAGTGTGGGCCTACTTTGGAGAGGCATTGAAATGCAACTTATGTCAAAGATCCACATCGTAAATGCCGCTTTGACATCATTTTGATCAAAACCAAAAATATTTTATACATTATACATTAAATTAAATGAAAAACAACGATTTTTAACAATGAATTCGTCATTTTCATTGAAGAAATATTTTACATAAAAATACCAAATACTTAGGCCCAATTTTAAGTTCTTAACCCTAGTAGAAATTTTATCCGGCTAGGATATGGCCCATGTCAGGCCGCCTTAACTAAAAGTCCGGCCCTGATAAAGCAAACTATCAGGCCCTGATGCGGAAAACTATCAGGTCCATTTTAGAAATGTTACGCTCTTTCCGATCCGGTCTGGATCCGGCTCCTGATCCGGCGTAGTGCCAAGGCCTGATCACAGCCTGACTAATTTATGTTGGTTTTTATTTATTGTATTCCAATAAGAATTTTATGTGCATGACTGGTTAATAAGCTTTCTTTTATACGAATATACTATAGTGATATAGACGTGAAAATAATAAAAAAATAATAGATATAAAGAAAAGCATTACAACGCGAGAAAAAATTCTCGACAAGAACATTGGCATATTCGTTTTCGTGCCATCGAAAATTCTCGTCGAGAATTTTTAATAAGATATGTACAGTACGAGTGTGTCAGCAAAGGACTTTTCGTATGGAATACGGCTCTTCGCGAGGTATTATTCCTTGCCGTAGAGAAGTCAATATTCATGATCGCTCTCGTATATATAAGCATGCTATTCACATATTCTGCATGGGCGCGAGCATCCGCCGTACAGCGACATCTCGCGGCGAGTCAAGGGACTAACGTCGCGCGACGTGATGATGATGATGATAATAGTAACAATACTGTACGTACGTCACGAATATGTATGTGGCTGGTACACGATCGCTTGGTTCCGCTTGAGAAAGTAATATTGTGGAATAATAATTGAACGTGCGAGTAATAAATAACTAAATAAACATTATGTTAGTTATTGCATGTGACAATGTGCTGGCGTATTTTATTTTCTTTGATTTTTTTTTATATTCGCGAATACGATAGACGAGGGTTATCACGCGAGTGTTCCAATAATAATTGAATAAATAAATAATAATAAATAACTAATAATAAGTAAATAATAAGACAAATTCATTTCAATTATTATTTCGATTATTGGCGAGTGTCATTATTTTCTGCTTTTCTTTTTAATTGTAGAAATAAATAAAAAATTTAAAAAAAGTTTCCGAGGCCTTCGATGCTTCGTTAACAATACATATATATAATAATTGATAATCAAAAAAGGTACACATATAAAATATTGCTTATTAAATTGAGTTTAGTGTTGTATAGTTTTATACATATAGCTCATCATAATAGTTTTATAGTAAAAACTAATTAATATATGTAAATAATGAAACGAAAATAGAATATGTCACAATGTCATAAGAAATAGAATTCAAAATATACTTTGAAAAAGTGTTACGAAATTGTTTGGTCGCTTATATAATTTATCTTGCAAATTTGAATTTCCTATAAATGAAATTATTTATTATTATTCGGTTATTCTTTTAATAAAAAACATAAGAGTATACATATTTGTTTAAAAAATAATCGTTTAGAGTGTTTTTCAAATACATTTAAATAGTAAAAAATAGTGTTTTAAAATTATATCTCAAAGTAATTATTTCATTAATTTTTTTATTTATGTGTTTTACCGTGTTAATAAACAAAGATGTCATACCCATTGCTGCCGTGTAATTACAAATAAATGATATTCTTACTGCGGTCAGTGACGCCTTATTGAATCCTGCTCCGTCCTGGATGTCATAAATATCAGGCTAGCCATATCAGACGGAAGTTAATTTAACCCGACTAGCCTTAGCAGTAACTGATTCATCCCTGATATAGATTAGTTAAGGCTAGCCTGAGATCACACGTCGAAAAAATATGACCCGGCACGGATCAGGTTGTGATCGCCGCCGGATTGGATATCCTGATCAGGCAAACCTTACCGAAACCTGATCAGTGCCTGACACATTATCAGTCCAGCCGGATAAAATTTCTACTAGGGAAGATCAATCTTGAGATCAAACTTTCTATTAGACTCAAATTTGAATTTTAGATCGAACTCAAATTCAAATTCAAGATGAATTTTAAGTTTGAACTTAAGTATCATTATAAGTTTATACTTATGTTCAAACTTTAATGCGAACTCCAAATCGATCTTAGGTTCAAACTTAAATTTGGTTTGAGGTTTGATCTCGAGATCCATCTTGAGCATGAACTTGAGTTCTATGAAACTTCTTTCATTGCCTCCCTCAAACATGTTATTTTAAATAAGTTGTCAAAAAAATTAAGTACGAATCAAACTTAAGTTTAAGCTCAAGATGGATCTTAAGTTCAAACTTCAAACCAAATTTAAATTTGAACTTACGATCGATCTGAAGTTCGCACTAAAGTTTGAACTTGAGTATGAACTTATAATGGAACTTTAGTTCAACTTACGATTCATTTAAAATTGGAACTTAAGTTCGATCTTAAGTTCCAACTTGAGTTCCATGAAAAGTTCGATCTTAGGGTAGGACTTGTGACTTGAAATTCGGGCCTCACAGATGTAACAAAGGTTAGAGTCGTTCTTCTTACCCTTTTTTATTCCCTTCATGCAAATGGCATCATCGATTATTCGGACATCTTGGCTTGTTACACAAATCTGTGTACCTGGTTTATGAATGACTTCTTTCCTCTTCTACCCACTCCCCACACCCCCTCCCGCCCCACAAGGTCACGAGCATCACTGCGCACACGTTTTAACCGTATTTTGCTGCTCGCTCAAAGTAGCCCCAAAAACCAACAAAGTAACCCCCCAAAGTCAAAGTAGCCCCGTTTTACGGTAACACTCGAAGACACAAAAGATTACAAGAGAGCATCTGAGCAAAAGATGCGAAAAATTAGCGCAAATCAGAAAACGTCTTGATTTCCAATCTAGTTAACCCAGATGAGATTCTAGAATCCACTAGAAAAGCCGACGACACCTCAACACAATCAAATACAACTCTCAAAATGTTCCACCGATGTTCTTGCGTCGAACAAACATATTAAACAATCATATTAAACCTGAATGTCTGAGCGGTAATGATTCGCCGTGTTTCGCATGATTTATGGAACTAAAAATAATAAAAAAAAGTCGTTCATCCTTTGAAATAAGGGTTTGAACGGAAGAAGAAAAAAAAACAACGTTGGAAATAACTTTTCACAGAGTGAACCCATCATTCATTTTCTCGGCTATCCGGCTTTGTATTCCCTGTCTACCGTTCGCGCTGTGTGTACACATATATTTAAGCACAGAGCTCACCACCGTCAAGACCCTTTCAGAGAACGGCAGAACGAAAGCCCGAGGGACCATTAATTTAGTCGCGAATCCGTAAGGAAAGCAAAAAAAAACGAAGAAGAAGAAGAGAGTGAAAAAGGAAAAACCGAAATGCGTGTCATTAAGCTTCCCTGTTTAATTGGGTTAATGAGGCGATGTTGCTCAACCAGTTGAATGACGACCCAGACAAGGTTCTCTCTTGTCGCAACTGGAATGGTGACTTGACATAATTTTCCTTGAGCAGTCTATTTTTCAGTTATAGGAGATTCTAGAAGATTTTTTTTTCATTTTTGGCATTTTTCATTCTCTGCTAGGATTTTAGGAGATTATAGGGGATTCTAAGAGATTCTAGAAGATTTCAGAAGATTCAAGGAGAATCAAAGAGATTCTAGAAGATTCTAAGAGATTTTAGGAGATTCGAGAAGATTCTCGGAGACTAAAAGATTCTAGAGGATACTAAGAGATTTTAGGAGATTCTAGAAGATTCTACGAGATTTTAGCAGATTCTAAGAGATTTTAGGAGATTCCAGAAGATTCTGGCAGATTTTAAAAGATTCTGGAAGATTTCAAGAGATTCAAGGAGAATCTAAGAGTTTCTAGAAGATTCTGCGAGATTTTAGGAGATTCTAAGAGATTCTAGAAGATTCTGCGAGATTTTAGAAGCTTCTAATAGATTTTGGGAGATTCTAGAAGATTCTGGAATACTCCAAAAGATTCTAGAATATATTTACATTTTATCTGCGGATTCCGTGCAAGGATCCACAAATAAATAAATAAATCATAACATAACTCAGATTTCATGGATTTGACTCCAATAGCCTTTATGATCCAACTTTCGATTCCAGCGAGTATTTCATCGAAGAAACTTTACCGTAGGTTGTCATTAGTGTCAACCTTTGATACGAGAATGGCACAATGTAAATTTTCCATGTCGTCGACAACGTCGTCGTTTTATCGAGAAACTTGGCTGCATTCTGCGTTCAGAGCACAAACCCAAAGGTAGACACAAAGAGCCCACGACAGTGAGGTTAAGAGAACTTGCAGTTTGATACTGTCTCAGTAAGAAAGGGAAATGGAGGCTGAGAGATCGGATAGTTAAGCTTGAGCCATGTCTTCGTGTGTTATTCCGGAAGGGCTTTTGGGTTGGGCGAAGACGTGAACGTACTCGAACAACGAGGCAGCTCTCGAGGACAAAAACACAAAGACGGGATGTAGACTTTGGTTGGATTAATCAGCGAGCTCCCGCGGTCGGCAATGAAGGTCTCTCGAGGTAATCTTTAGTAAGGAACCAGTTTGGAAATTGGTCGAACGGTATCAACACGGATATTAACTGTACGGTTTTGCGGCTTCGCAGAGACCCTAAAGGTCCTTGCGACAAGATTATGTATGCCTGTGTGTGTTTCGATGTAAGATAGAGGGATATATGTATGTATGCATGTGCCAGCCGTTTCTGGGCGAACCTAGTAATTGATTAATCCTGACCTGTGTAGATTGTATCAACGATTATTTTAATGTTTCGATTTTTTTATATTTTTCCTAATTCCGATAAGCCTCAATTGCTCTTTTCCATATGAAATTTTCATTCAAATTCTAACTGGAGTTAAGATTTTGTCGAAATTTTCTTTGTTTTAAAAAAAAATCACGATAAAGTAAATAACTTATAGGGCCAAAATTGAGCAAAAGGGTTTTTGATGAGATTTCATGAAAATTTTGATTTGTAGAAAAAACTATTGGTAGATTCGTATTCAGGGGGGGGGGGATACATCGATATAAGGCCCGAGGGAAGAAAATATTTTTTTTTTGTATTTTGGCTAAGATTTAATTGGTTCACTAAAATGACTGTAACTTCTTAAAAAGATAAAATTTTTATTTCGTTCAGAGCGTATTCTCTTTGGGATCGTTGAAGCTTCAAAACCACGCTTGATTCATCCAATTCCGATCATTTTTTCGATTTTTGGCAGATTTTTAAATTTTTGCAAATTCTTTGAGGCCTTTCCGTTTTTTTCGGCGTTTTTCAAAGTGCTCTCATTTCTACAAAAATTAAGTTATCGGAATGAACCAAACGTCATTCTCTAAGTTTAGTGACAGCTTTTCCCGTAGTAAATAACTCCGTTCGTTGCCATTGGAAAATCCCCATTCATTTCCCATTGCCAAAATAACCAATGGAGATCGATGCCGAATTGCCTAAGAGGATTTTCGCCATTGAATTCCCCACTTGAAATGGAATGGAGATTTTCCAATGAGGATTGACTTCCCCATCTGAAACGGAATGGTGATTATCCAATGGGGATTCAATGGAGAAAATCCCCTTAGGCAATTCGGCATTCATCTCTATTGGTTTTTGTGGGCCATGGGGAATGAATGGCGATCATCAATGGAGATTCTTTCGGATAGTAAAAAACTCCATGCATCGCCATTGAAAAATCGCCATTCATCCCCCATTTCCAAAATAACCAATGGAGATAAATGGCGAATTGCCTGCGGACATTTTCGCCATTGAATTTCCGGCCGCTGATGCCCATGGGGATTATCCCATGGGCATCAACCAACACGAACTCCTTGCATGGATTTTTTCGTCACCGACTTCTGCTAATATTCCGTGCTCACACCCGTCTTGATAAGCATACTCTTCGCACAATCCGTATGGGAGTTCAGCGGTTGCCGTCCTGCGACATCCCGCGCCAAGTCTCGGAACTAACGCGACGCGGTTCGTGGTGATAATAATAATAACCCTCTGCCTACGTTACGAACATGTGACAGGCGCACGATCGCTTGTTCTCGCGGGATAAATGTGATAATTTAAATAATAAGTAAATAATATAATAATTAATGATAATTAAATAATAATAAATAATGAATAATAATAATAAACGAGGCAATGATTGTTAATTTATTATTATTGTTATTACTATTATTGTATCGTATTTTCATTTACTACTGACGTGACATTATTGATAAATGTTGACCATTGTATAATTCGTTATTTATTCAATCGGCATCATTAGTGAATGCTGATAATTTCGGTCATCAGCATTTGCTGTCCAATGGGCGTCATTGGGCAATGGTGACTTTTCAATGGATATCCATTCACTGATCAATGGTCATTCCTATACGCCATTGACAAATGCGAAAATCTCAATGGGTACCCATTCATTGTCCAATGGAGTCGTTCGAGGACCATTGGTTGCCATTGGCGATTCAATGGAGTTTTTTTTTACTACGGGTTAAGAGGAGGCTAAATACCGACACTCACACCTCGAAATTGCCATCCAAACTTGCTCTTATACAAATGGATGGAATTGAATAAAATTTTAACAACATCATCAGAACAATGGCAAGAATGGAGCCTCACTAAAATTTTTTCGAAAAACAAAAAAAAAATTACAGATTCATTTACCACCAAGAAACTGTAATTGAAAAACTTAAATTATTAAACTTTTACTGCATTTCGGGTAAAATCAAGAGTGAGGCTCCATGAAGAACGCCACGGTACAAATATCGAGACGTTTTTGACATTATTTTATCAAAATGACACGCCGTAAGTTTCGATGGCGCATCAAGAGATAAATATCGATAAATTGTAGTTTTATTGAAAAATGAAATGGCGAAATGTAGTTCACAGACGTGCGAGTGAGAGCAGCACCATGGATTCTGACGAGTAACCTATAATATTTAGGGGGCTCGAATGAGTTCGTTGGCATTAGCTTTAACGCATTTCAGCCTCTCAATTGACAATTAATTGTTAATTAATTTATCCCCCCCTTAATTGTCAAAATGTAATTAATTTTCATCCACGGTTGTCGGAGAATGACTGGACGACGATGATACGTCAATAATGTAGGGATTGAATAAAAATGGTATTTAGCCTCCTCTTAAGTACGAAAAAGAAATTTTGAAATCGTTCAAACCGAAGTAAAGTATTGAGCACTTGAAATTTCGCGATTTTGAGGTTTCTGAGAATGGGACTAAAATTGAGCAAAAATGTTTTGGATAAAAATTCATGCAAATTTTGTTTTTTTTTTCAAACTATTGGTGAATTAGTGTTCATGGGTGAAAAATACATCGATATAAGGCCCGAAAAAAAAATAAAAAAAATTTCTATCAAACTCGAAAAAGCTCAAAATGTAGTATACGTCTCTAGACCAGAATACCACCTTGAAATTTAAAATGGAATATTTCCGTATGAAACGGATTAGCATTGAAAATGAAAAATTTACGTAGCAAACCTTGATGGATGTCTCCTCGGAGGAAGAAAAAATTGAAAGAGGTCGAGATTAATCGGAGAAAGAAAGGCAACAAAGAAACGGAGAACGAATGAGTCAATGCTTCGTAGGGAAAAAAGCACTGGGACGCGACTAGGACGTGGCAGATTGAAGCTGAAGATCCATAAAGCACATTTTTCGTTCGAAATTAGCACCAGTGAGTCGGAAGCAAGAGGAATCGAGAATGGGGGTTAGCAGAGGCAGATGGAAGAACGAAGGAGGCACGACGGGGGTGTGAAACCGTGTTCGCCATCGATCCATCGATAAACCACTTTAGCAACCGACTAGCAACCATCCTTCCGTTCGAATACTTATACCGGTATAACCAGTAGGTACTTTTTTCCCTTCTTTCGAAAGCTACACCCCGCTGATGGAGGTGAAAGAGGAAAGGTTGCGCAGTCTCGGGGAAGGTTGTACCGGTCTTTTCGACTCGCCTGCCTGCGAAAACTCTAATCACCGGAAAAGCTTCAACGCTGACTCCAGTTTGAAACGAGACTAGAGAGAAAGAGAGAGAGAGAGAGAGAGAGAGAGAGAGAGAGGGATGGAAAAAAGAAAAAAGAGAAACTCGCGTATGTACGCGAGCCAGGAAGGGCATCAGAGTTGGGTTTTTAATTCCCGTTGGATGATCAAACTCAGTGGAAAAACTCCATTTTTATTTGCACCATTGGTACTGCGTATAGAACATTTCTTTTTTTTTCTTTTCCCGCTATCCCGACAATCAACGTCATTGAATTTTACGCAGTAGTCGGGGCTGCAATCAGTGCTGGGTTTTTTTTTTCAATATTGAAGCTGTACGAATTAGGCTGATTGGATTCATTAATTGAGAGGTTTTTGTCTTATTCCAGAGCAGGAAGAGCGTGTTTTTATCAAGGAAGCCGCTTCTAATTGCGCCGTTATTGACGATATTGCCTTGGGTTTAAATTATTTTTTTTTGCACTCCGTGCGCAAAGTGGCACTTTGCGCACTCGTACAATAAAGTTTCGTACGATACTATTTTCACACATCAGAAAATTCATGCTGAATTATTATTTTTCTGTACACTGAGAAAAAAGTTCAGTTAAAACAACTAAATCCATTTGGTTAAAAAAAATTTAGTTGATTCAATATTAATTTGTTTGAACTAATGAAACTATAATTAATTCAACAAATGGATTTGGTTAACCATAAGATACGAGGTGAACGAAATTATTTGGTCCATTTCCAGTAACAGTTTAGTCCAATTTACACGTTACTGAGTTGCTGTACAGAAATATTTCGTTGATTTCTATCATATTTTAACTGAATAAATTTAGTTGTAACAAAAAAACAATTCGGATTTTCAATCACACAATTTATTTGGTACAAAGATATTTATTTGATTGAACTGAAACTTTGCCCATTCAAGCAACGATTTAACCGATTTAACTAAAACTTCCACTGTATTTTTGATGAATTACCAAAATGATTTCGTTGAACGTCTGGAAACAAATATTTGGTTGAGTCAAACAAATTTTTGCATTTTCAACAAATTTTTTTTATCAGTGTATGCGTATCTAAAATGGCCCTGGATCATTTTACCCCAATGAATTATATTTTGTTGTCGATCTTGTATATCTACACGTGTCTTTAGCAGTGCTTAAGTCTGAGACTTTATGTATTTTGTTATATTAATATTAAATAATGTCTTAAATCATTTCCATTCAATACTAGACACTCAGGGATCATTTTACCCCACGAGGGATCATTGTACCTCAGATGAGGGGATCATTTTGTCCATACGTGTATACAAAATGATCCTTAAGTAGAAGATTAAACAAAATTTTCAAAACTTAAAAATTGAAAGTTAAAGTACTCATTAGGATCGTAAAAGTACACTGAGAGAAAAACCCATGGTAATTACTACAAACGACTATGGTAAAACCGATTATAATAACAGAGAACATATTCCATGGTTAGATTAGCCATAATATGGTTGAGTTCACTATAAGCGCGAAATGACATCAAACATACAATTCTAAAGGTGTGTGTAAATATCTAATATGCGCGAGGCTACAATTATTATTGTTGAACCCGCAAAGATAAGTACATAATTCGTTGAACACATTCATTTAATTGTTAATAATATATAACAATTGTCGCATTTATTATTATTTGTTTCGTGGAGACCTTCTTAATCTTGTTTCGTGACGCTACTATTCTCATAGGCACTTCTAATTCTTGCTCATTCAACTTTACCACACCGGTAAGGTTGAGTTCAACAATTTTAGCCGCCAAAATGTATGTTAAATGCAGGCATGGCCTGAATCGGCAGGGACAATTGTAGTTCTTTGTCTACTGTTATTTTTTAATGCATTCCACTATAAAATATAGACGTCACGTTACAGAAACATGTTACATATTTATACAAACTAAACAACATATTGCTGTGGTAAATTAGAATGATCATAGGAGATGTGTGTGATAAAATCAGTTAATGGTTATCGGTACACTATAATAGCGGCTACATTCTGCACTCAGGTTGCTGAAATACCCATTCACCCGTCATCTCATACGATCTCATCTGCAGATTTGTCAGTTCACCAAAAGTCCGGTAGGTGGCTTCCTTTCGCACAAACGAACTTTCCTCTCGACGTCTATAAAGTCTCCAAATTCGTCTATGTTTGATATTCTTACTTATGTATGGATATTTAATACTTTGCGGCAAAACGCAAGATGGTCGAATCCGAAAAGGATTCCCATCAAAAGATTTTTTTTTCTTTTACATGGAAAAAACGACTCGCACAGAAAAAAGAGTTGGTGTGGCCAGTGGCAACCAACTAGTTTGTAAGATATACTTCAAGCAACTAGTTGGTTGGGGCAACCATTTTCGTGGTTACCGTAACTATATTTTTGATTGCGAAATACCCAACCAATAAAAAGTTGGTTGTGGGAACCACGAGAATGGTTGCCCCAACCAACTATTTACTTGAAGCATATGTTACACACCATATGGTTGCCACAACCAACTCGTTTTTTCCGTGCAGCATAGAAACTGGCATTGACGCGTGTCTGTATGGAATTTCAACAATATGATTCTTCCCCAGTGAAACGAGGTTGGGATATCAGTGCTCAACGTCGACTATTAACTAACCGCTAATTTATATTTCATATATTACCGTCAACTATACAACATTAATGATTATCTTATACACTATGGCTGAGTAAAACTATATGCTTTCAATTAAATGAGAATCATTGCTTTCTGTCGCTAATATGCAAAACGATTCGGAATTTGGTGCATAATAGAAAGTATAACCATGCAAGTAATGAGAATGCAATGCTTTTAATAGTTTTTAGCACTTCATGCATGGTAAGGAGACAAATTGTTCCAATTGCCATACAGAGATGATCGGTGTGATTACGAAAATATGGTTTATTTTACAATGTTTTTTCATATTAGGTTAACCATAAATTATAGACGTTGCGTCAGGGAAACATATTTTATAATTGAAATATGGTTGACGTCGCCATATATTTTTCTCAGTGTATTCTTTAACGTACTAGTCTACTTTAAGAGGCCAAAAGATCAAATTCTCAAGATTTTTTCTCAGCTCCTTTATCAGATATGGCTATAAAACTGTTTTTACAACATTGTTTTATCATTCGAAAATACAACAAAAAATGTTTTTTTTTATTTCGATCCTTTGAATAATTTATAGAAGGCGCCAAGGTAAAAAATGTCTTGTCCCATGGCCGACAGTTAATCTCAGGATTGACAAGTCTGAAACAAAATAAAAAATAAAACAGCATTTCAAAGAGGAAGATTCCTTAAATAACAATTTACCACCGTCAATGAAAAATCGATTAAAAAAAAAATTGCGGAAAAATGAAAATGAAAAATTGAATAGTTTTCACAATTTATTTCAAACATCAACCATTTTTTTTAAATCGATTTATTATTACCAGTGGTAAATTGTTGTGTAAGAAAACTTCCTCTTTAAAATGCTTTTTTTCAGACTCGTCAATCCTGAGATTAATTGTCGGCCATGAAACAAGAAATTTTCGACTTTGGCGCCTTTTACAAATAATTCAAAGAATAAAAATCAATGTGCAAAATTTGCGACTTCTATTAGTTTGAACTTTTCAATGCTAATTTAACGCTGATAAGCATGTTGCCATAATATAACTGCCATTTTATTAAAAACTTTTTTCCCCTAGATAGATTTAACCTTGATAGCTACACAAACTCTGTACAAAGTTTCAGTGCAGTTATTGAAAAGTGTTCAATTTTTATCACTTGCGCTATTTTTCAAAAAATTCTAAATTTCATAAAATTTTAATCCTTGGATAGATTTTTGCGAAATTCAATAGCGAATAACAATGATAACTATACTGGCTCTTCACAAAATTTCATTGCAATATCTAAAAAATTTCAAAAGTTATAGCGTGTACGCTTCTTTTATAAAAATTAAAAATTTGATAAAAATTTAATCATTCGATCGATTTTTGCCAAATTTAATAACGAACATCCTCGACAGCTATGTTAGCTCTGTGTAAAGTTTCAGTGCAATATCTTAAAAATTGCACAAGTCAGAGCGTTTACGCTATTTTTCAAAAAATTAAAAATTTCATAAAATTTTAATCCCTCGATGGATTTTTGCCAAATTTAATAGCGAACAACCTCGATAGCTATATTAGCTCTGTGCAAAGTTTGAACATATTCAAACTTTGGGCATTTTGAACATATTGGCATAAAAATCGCGAAAAAAAAAATTTCACGAAAACAAAGCTTCCTTTATGAAGAAGCAGTGGAAAAAATATTTTTTATTGCACTCCGTGCGCAAAGTGCCACTTTGCGCACGCTGCGCGTGCTCAAACTGGCACTTTGCACACTCGTACAATAATAGTACATTACGATACGAGTGCGATGAAATTTTTTCTCGACGAGTGTGAGTTTGCAGCATGAGCCGAAGGCAAATGCTGCAATCACACGAGTTGAGAAAAAGTTTCTCGCACGAGTATCGTACAAAATTTTATCGCACGAGTGCGTAAAGTGCCCGCTTCTCGCACGCGCAGCGAAGCGAAGCGTGCGAGAAGAGGTCACTTTACGCACAGAGTGCAATAAAATTTCGTACGATACTAGTGCGATAAACTTTTTCTCAACTCGTGTGATTGCAACATTCGCCTTCGGCTCATGCTGCAAACTCACATTCGTCAAAAAAAGTTTCATCGCACTAGTGTCGTAATATACTATTTTTTGTATTTTTGAAGGATTAAACAATGTTGTAAAAACAGTTTTATAGCCATACATCTGATAAAAGAGCAGAGAAAAAAAAATTTAAAAATTTGGTAGAAAATCTCAATCCTTCATATTAGAACAGTATATTTCCCTCAAAGGCATCACTTTAGACACCTTTTCCCTGCTTCCCGGTTCTACTTTTATCTGCGATTGTTCCAAACTATAATTTTTTTCTCTTTTTTCTCCACGTGTCAATCCAAATGACAAACCGTCGGTTTATCGTCGATGGATTTTGCCTAATTGTTTTTTGGTTCTGTTTGCAATGCGACGAATCAGTGACGCTCATTTTTTTTTTCGTTCTGATAAACCATCCGACGTGTTTCATGGTCGGCAGTGAACAAAACGAATTGGAGTGTTTAGCAGTCTGAAATTATTGATCGAATTAACATCGGCAGTGCGCTCTTCCGGCAGGTTTGGTACTCGTGAATTCGTCGCTGTACTCGAAATAATTTGTCGTTTATATGGTTATGAACACTGTTGGATATATATATGGATCATTCCATGTCAAATCGACCAAGAGTTGGAATCGACTTTTGATGAAATTTGGTTAGAAGTTTTCGTTTTTGATCAAACGAAGTTCTACCGAAGGAAAAAAATTAAAATTTTTTTTTTTCGAAAGTTATGCAAAATTCAAAATTTCACGATTTTTCGAATCTTTCAAGTTTATTATTTAAATATCTAAAAAACTATTATAGTTACGAAAAATCATTCTAAATTCGTCTTAAAGAGTATGCTTGGGCTACGAAAAAAGAAATATTCCGAAAAAAAAATTTGAAAAATGATGAATTTGGAGAATTTCGAACTATCAAAAATCGTGAAAATCCAAGTTCAGCATTCAATTTTTAGTTATATTTTTTAAATATAATACCTTGTACTGATCTTAAAAGATCCTGAATTTTTCAGAAAGGTGTTTTTTGTTATTTCAAAAATATGAATTTTTTTAAATCGTGTAAATCCACTGTCAACATGAAATTTTTGGTTAAATTTTTTTTATACAATACCTTGTACCGATCTTAAAAGATCCTGAAATTTTCAGGATGGTGTTTTTTTGTTTCAAAAATATAAATTTTCAAGATCTTTTGAGATCGGTAAAAGGTGTTATATAAAAAACATGGAACCAAAAATTTAATGCTGAACTTGAATTTTCACGATTTTTGAAAATTCTCCAAATTCATCATTTTTCAAAAAATTATTTCGGTTTTTTTTTTTTTCGTAGCCTCAAGTATACTCTTTAAGACGAATTGAGAACGATTTTCCGTAACTATGATAGTTTTCGAGATATTTAAAAAATAAACTTGAAAGATTTGAAAAATTGTGAAATTTTGAATTTTGCATAACTTTCGGAAAGAAAAAATTAATTTTTTCCCCTTGGTACAACTTCCTTTTAATAAAAATGAAAACTTCTGACTAAATTTCATCGAAATTTAAAGGGGTCGATTCCAACTCTTGGTCGATTTGACATGGAATGACCCATATGTATAAATCCATGTTTGCGTTTGTGTATCGCACAGACGTATAACGGATGTTGGGTACTCGTTTGGCAACGCCCCAGCGCTCAATTCCTCTGGTTTGCAAAAGAGAGGGTGGAATGAGGGTCGTAGGTCACGTACAGTGCATTTTATGCCCGTCACACGCATATTCAAGTGTGCGAATCATCCGCGGACAACCCCCAACCCCCTCCCCATCATCCCCCATCGTATTTTCTGGCCTTACACTTTGTCATTATCCGCACGAGATGTTTATATTACGTCGAGAGGGTAATTACTCGCAAAACGCTTGAGCTCATGACCGCGAACCCTCCTGTGCTCGTTCAACCTCCCAACTTCACTTGACTCTGAATTCGCACAATTTTTTCCCCTACACGGCTCACAAAACCCGCAGCGATGACGTTACGGATTCTCAATTCCATTTTGAAAAATTCAAGCCCACCTCTGGCCCGGTAAATAAATTGTTGGCGCAGGGTTGATTCATCGACTGGCGAAACCGGAAGTTCGTTAAAATTATTCACTCCATTGGGAAATCGAGGGGCCACGTGAAATTCCGAATATACATCTTTCATGCTAGCGCACACGAAATAATCTCCATAATGGAAATGTCATTTTTTTGCTTCGTCGTAGAGAAAAGTTTGTGGGGATGAAACTAAAAATTTCGATTTTTTGTTTGGAATTAGTTAAAGGAGTCCGAAAAGCGAACTAATGAGGGTTGAACAGTATCGATTTGATGAATGGTTCGTTTGATTTGGTTAATTTCATTATTTTTTGAATTTTCAGCTTTGTTTAATGTAATTAAAAATATGTTAATTTTTTTGCTTCCTCGTGGAAGAAACTTTGAGGAGATGTAAATAAAAATTTCCACTTTTTGTTTCAAAGTAGTTAAATAAGTCTGAAAAATTCACAAATGGTGGTTGAAAAATGTTGCTTTGATAAATTGTTTGTTTAATTAGTTTGATTTCTTTTTTTTTTTTTTTGGAGCTTCGTTTTATATTATTTTTTTATTTTGTAGTTTTGACCACCCAATCGTCTCTGAATCATTGTTATGCACTGTTTAAAATTTATTCCGTATACTTGGGTTCGTGAAAAAAAAGGTAATGAATCGTTTGGATCAATATTAAAAAATGAAAAAATTTAAAACATGTAAAATTAAGGGTACCCAGTCAGCGTCAAAACGCGGATTTTCGAACATAAATATAAATTTTCAGAGGATTGGTGTAAACTTTATCAACGATCTATCATTTGACGTAATATCAAATGTAGAAATGTTTGGCCCTAATTAGAACCCTTAAGGTCCAGCGGTTGTCTCATGAATACATTTTTGAGTTTCTCACGCTGCGCGCAATCCTGACTAAACCGCTTGGTGGATCTTATCCTGCGACGTCTCATTTTCTTTGTAACACTTTTCCGGACCGCTTGTATGCAACACATATTTTTTTTAGGTCCTTATTATGGAGTAACAGGACACTTTTTGAATTTTTTACCCATTTTTGGTTTTCAGAGCATTGCACACAATACAATTTTGATTTTAATAAAAATGTGTTGCATACGAGCGGTCCGGAAAAGTATTACAAAGAAAATGAGACGTCGCAGGATAAGATCCATCAAATGGTTTGGCCAGGACTGCGCGCAGCGTATTCGAAGATCCAGGTTTCGGGAAACAGCCTCCCAAGTCGAAGGTGTAAAAAGAGGTTTCCTCAGTCCTCGGCTCCACTTATTAATGCACCTGCATAACAAATCATACGCGTGCGTGAATTTGATTGAGGCCTTAGAAGGTTGCCAAATGAGGGTCTTTACAACTGCCTCACGACTGCCATGTTGAATCCACGACAAGCCCATGGTCAAGCCCTATCGGGGCCCTAGTACGTACGTAGTATCGCTACACGTGTAGATTGTAAAATTGAATTATTTTAATAATAATAACAATATTATTATTATTATTATTATTATTATATATAATAATAATACATTATTATTAATAATAATTATAAATAATTCGCCAAGAGAATTTTTTCCAAAAAAATAGTATAAAGCAGAGGATTTCTATGTAGAGATCTTGCGGGTATGACTTCCTGAGAGGCCTGACTCTGCGGTGTCCAATACAACCCGTGCTCCCACTTCGGCTATATAAGCATACTATTTGCATATTCCGTATGCGAGAGAGGGCACGTCGTATGTGACATCTCATGGCGAGTCTCAGAACTAACTCCCGGGAAGTCGGATTAGGCCCTCAAAGGGTTGCCTCGTCAGTGCCATGTTTGAAATAATTAGGGCTCCGATTCTTTCACCCTATTCGGACCCGATTTGGTTCTGTTGTAATTATACCGACTTCTTTAAATATGGGTTTCCCGATCGAAGCCCGACAAGGTCCTCAACGGGTTGCCTTAGGTCAGCCATGGATGTAAGTAACAACAACACCATGTTACAACATGGTTGTAAGTAAGCGTGGCAACCTTGGCATTGCCCTGTCACGGCCCAACCTGGCGGTGTTATGGCAATTCATGACAGGGCATCCACATTTAAGCCCAACAAGGTCCTCAACAGGTTGCCTTAAGTCAGCCATATTGTAAGTAATCCTGGAAACCTTGGCACTGCCTTGTCGGGGCCCAACCTGGCGGTGTTATGGCAATTTATGACAGGGCATCCACGTTTAAGCCCGACAAGGTCCTCAACGGGTTGCCTTAGGTCAGCCATATTGTAAGTAAGCCTGGCAACGTTGGCATTGCCCTGTCACGGCCCAACCTGGCGGTGTTATGGCAATTTATGACCGGGCATCCACGTTTAAGCCCGACAAGGTCCTCAACGGGTTGCCTTAGGTCAGCCATATTGTAAGTAAGCCTGGCAACGTTGGCATTGCCCTGTCACGGCCCAACCTGGCGGTGTTATGACAATTCATGACAGGGCATCCACGTTTAAGCCCGACAAGGTTCTCAACGGGTTGCCTTAGGTCAGCCATATTGTAAGTAAGCCTGGCAACCTTGGCATTGCCCTGTCACGGCCCGACCTGGCGGTGTTATGGCAATTCATGACAGGACATCCACGCTTAAGCCCGACAAGGTCCTCAACGGGTTGCCTCAAGTCCGCCATATTGTAAGTGAGCCTGGAAACCTTCCCAGATAGAACACTGACGTATATTATACGTATATTACAGGTATATATGTATATAATATGTATACGTCTATGATATACCTGTAGTATACATATACTGAACGTATATTTTAGGTCTATTTATTGATAATAGTGAAAGAATTTCATATACGTATAATTTACGTATATTATACAATAAGCATTTGACATCGAATTATATACATCTATTATATGTATACGAAACATGTACTTTACGATTAAGACAAATGACGTATAATATACGTATATTGGACATCTTTTTTACTACATATCTCGGTGGAATTTTGTACATCTCATATACATATAATATATGTTAATTATCTTGCGATTGGGATTCTTAAATCTAAAGCTGTTTAGTGAACGTATAATATACGTATATTATACGTTCATTGTATAGCTTCAGATCGAAGAATCGCAATCGTAAGGTAATTAACATATATTATATGGATATGAGATGTATAAAACTCTATCGAGATATGTAGAAAAAAAACACGTCCGATATACGTATATATTATATATACATGCGTATATTGGACGAAGCTATTCAATGAACGTATAATATACGTATATTATACGTTCATTGAATAGCTTTAATTAACTTATATTGTATGTAACATATTATCTGTATATGACATATATTATTATTAACATATATTATATATATATATATATGAAATGTACAACATTCCACCGAGATACTGCAGATAAAAACACATCCAATATACGTCTATAGTATATATATACGTATATTGGACTTGTTTTTTTCTACATATCTCGGTGGCATTTTGTACATCTCATATACATATAATATATATATTTATTATCTTACGTTTGCGATCCTTAAATCTGAAGCTATTCAATGAACGTTTAATACATATACGAATATTATACGTTCATCGAGTATATTATCATTTAATATTATTGTTATTTAAGAATAAAAACTGATTTCTACAATTGAGAGCAATAATTTTTTATAATAACAATAATAATAATATTTATTATTGTTTATTATTATTATTTTTGTGTTTTTATGAGTTTATTTAAAATCGAACTAAAATTAGCCTGCCACACATCCCGTGGTCTCCGGCCTTTTTGATTTTGGAAATAATACTATTTATTATTATAATTGTTATTATTATTCATGTGATTCAATATTTTAGTTTTTAATTTAGTTAAAAGACAAGTCGAACCAAAAACGGCTTTCGGGTAATGAAAATAAATTCTCGCTACGATTTTGGCACGTGATTGTTCTCGGCCTGTGTTCTATAGATATGATATTTACATCAGAATACCATAAGTAGTCGGTGGTGTAGTGGTTAGCGTCCCAGCCGTACGTTGTTCGTTAGGCTCAATAGATAGGTAGGTTTCAGATCCCAGTCAGGTCTCGTACATATTCTAAGGTCCGCGAATATGCAAGATAACTAAAGCGGTCGGAAAAATTCATGAACTTCAAAACTATCTATTTTTTTTAAATTTAATTCATGTTCAATCTAAGGATATGCCTAAAATCAAGGGTCGCGGGTTCAAATCCCACTGGGGGCAAATTTTTTTTTTTTCAAAAATTCTTTTTTCGTTACTTGACACTCAGGAACTATCAATTGTGAATATAGAACTGATTTTCATCGTATATATATATGCTAGTATCCGTATAATTTGTTTATATTCTCCGTTTGTATTCTACGTATTTTCGACGTCTCGTATACGTAAAATATACCGTTTAACATATGTAGAATATACATACATTATACGGATATTAGCTGGGCATTCTACGTATATTCTACGTATTTTCGACGTCTCGTATACATAAAATATACCGTGTAATATATGTAGAATATACATATATTATACGGAGATTAGCCGGACATTTAGCTCTTCAGTATACGTACTAAATACGCATTATATACGTATCTGGCAACGTCTAATGTACGTATAATATACGTCAGTGTTCTATCTGGGTTGGCACTGCCATGTCGGGGCCCAACCTGGCGGTGTTATGGCAATTCATGACAGGGCATCCACGTTTAAGCCCGACAAGGTCCTCAACGGGTTGCCTTAGGTCAGCCATCTTGTAAATAGGCCAGGCAACCTTGGCATTGCCCTGTCAGGGCCCAACCTGGCGGTGTTAGGACAATTCCTGACAGGGCATCCACGTCCAAATCCGACGAGGTCCCGACTTAAGTTAGGGCTTCCCTAGAATTTTCACGCACGGGTAATTGTAAAGGTTATTACATGAAGAAAAACAAATTTTTTACGCACTGGTCACGGTTTTTCAATTTTCATGTTCTTTATTGATTTGAATAAAAAGAATTATTATTAAAAATTTGCTATAAATTGAAAAATAACTCGAAACTCTGCCATTGACAGTTTAGCGGTTATAATCTGTATACAAGGCACAACATCGAATTCATTCACAGAAAAAAATTTAGATGAGTATGAAATTTAATTTTATTATTTCGCAAACACAGCGAACACCATTGTTTTTAAAAATAATTTATTATAATAAACATATGAACATATGAACATATGAAGTGTCACCAACTACTGTGAAACTGCTCGTGTTGTTTGTCGAGATCGAAAAAGCACTTGCACGTAATTTCTCGATTGATCAGCGTAAATCTCTAATATTAGGTTTGAAAAAAAAAACAAGACACAACTGATAAAAATAATTGAATACAAAAAACAATAAACCACATGCGAACGTGTGTTTCGCAACTCACTAAATTTTACGAGGCACTTTCTGATCACTTTAGATGATTTTTCTGATTGGCCCGTAGAATTGTAAGGGCCAATCACTTCTTTCGAGTGTTTTGATTGGTCTGCAGAGTTGTATTTTTCGAAATAAATGAGAATATTTTTTTTTCAATAAAAGATTTTTCTCATTTACTTTGGACAATATGTAAAATATAAAAACTTTCCAAGACATGTTCCATTTTTATTTTATTTTTTCACTCCTATAAGAAATATTAGAAATTATTATTTTTTTTAATTTTAGAAACTGAAAGAAAAAAATTTTAAAAAAGAAATGAGACAGCCGCATCCCACTTTCTAATCATGATATACTATATATTACTTATTTATAACCCAGAATCTGTGGAAAAAATTGCAGAATTTTAAAAATGGATTTTGAAATTTGCAAAATTCTACTTTTACTGATTTGTCTGCAGCTTTGCAATTTTTCAAAATTGGGGTCTACGGCTTGGTAAAAAGGTGCAAAAGGGTTTGTAAAACGTGAACAAAAAATTAAATAAAAAAGATTTTTTTCCGATTCCACGCTGACTCGGTCCCCTTAAGTTTTTTTCACGATAACTTCAAATTTTGAATTCCCATAATTCTCAGTCACTTATTCTTCTATTGAAATTTCAATTTCTCAACGATGCCAAATATTAAATACATATCTGCGAATATGATAAATATCCCTGAAAAATAAATTCAAAGGATGTGGCGGCAAAAATTTTTTCCATTTTTTTTTGACGGTATCTCAAGTTTTTATTCGATTCAAAATTTTCCATATACAATAAAAAGTATAATTGTTTGCTTCAATTCCATGAATTTGAAGTTAACATCGTTGAAATGCACTAAAAATAAATTTTCTTTTATAATTTTAAATGTTGCTCTTACTTTTATCTCCGCAGTAACAAATCCTGAATCGAGATCCCAAAAAAATGTTTCAACGATTTTTCATTTTGGAACCCCCTTAAGAAGGGTGAATTTTAAAGGTATTTCCTTGGCATCTTAATTCCAACGCTGATAAAAATGGAAAAACGTGAAAATCAATTCGTATCGACATTTCAACCAATAGATCAACATTTTCACGTTTAACGAAAAATATTGAATATTGAATTCACAAAAAACAATCACCATCGCTCAGGTTTTCTTGTGCAAACAGAAGTAGAATGTTTTTTTGCAAATTTCTATGTTTTCAAACGAATAAAAAAATCATTATCATGAGGATTATACCGTAAAAAAAAAAGTCCAAGAGTCTTTTTCAAATTTACCCTTATGGAAAAATTGTCACGGTGACGTTGCCTCCGGACCAGAGAATAGAATCGATAGTCTTTCCGGAAAGCTTTTACTCGTATTTTTCGTCTCAAACTTTTCTCGTCCTCGACGGTTTCTCGCATCAAAATCGTCGACGAAAAAACAATAAACGTTCATGCCGCTCCTGAGGGAAGGGCTAGAGTGTGACGAACACTATACATCCACGTATATATACTAAATATATACACTATATACTATATATGGGACGTTCCATCCCAAATCGGACAGTTTGAAAAACTTTTTTTTATTTCCTCTTTTTATATATTTTTTAGTACCCATCAAAAGACCCTTCCTGTTAAATTTTGGGATTTTTTTGATAACCCGTTCAAAAAATATTAAATTAACAAAACAAAAACCGCTCTTTTTTTTTGGTATTTTGGTCATAACTTCTTTAATAATGGTTGAAATTAAAAGTTTATTTTTCAAAATTCTTGTTTTTTTATGGCCTTTTCAGAACAAAATACTACAAAAATATTCGACGTGTTTTTGAATGAGTTTTTAGAGTTTTAAACTTTAAATCATGTTTTTAAAAGTGTCATTTTTGATTTTTTAAAATTTTTTTGTTTTAAATATCTATCTATTCAATAATTTTTAAGACTAGTCTGATCGTGGGATTTCGAAAACTACTATTTTTTTCGATTTTTGAAAATGAAAGTTTTTTTTTGTTAATAAATTATTATGAATACCAATTTTTGTTACTGTATAGTATTTTTTAAATCATTTTGAATTACTTTTGACACTTTTTCATTGTTAACAGATTTTTAAAATTAATAAGTAATCGATGAGCAAATAACAGTTCAAGAATTGTTATGGGTGGGCATTGAACCTAAATAGTCAACCGAATATTGCTGTCAAATTTTCACCTGAGAAACATTATTAAGATGCAAAAGAAAGATTTTATTTGCGATACAATACTGCGAAGTTAATCACAGGGGGACACAAAAATTTAATTCAATTATTCCAATGAGCAACAGAAACGTATTGGCAAAGGAATATTCTAATTCGGGACATAATTGTATATGTAAGGTTTTCAAAAAAATACGTGAATAAATAAAAACTGTTGTTAGTATTGTTCATAAACAGACTTAATGATTAATTATTAATTTTAAGAACCTGTTGACAATAAAAACGTGTCAAAATAAATTCTAAATGTTGAAAAAAATACTATACCATAACAAAAATTGGTATTCATAATAATGTATTGAAAAAAAAATTTTAATTTTCAAAAATCGAAAAAAATAGTAGTTATGGAAATTCTACGATCGGACTTGTCTTAAAAATTGTTGAATAGATAGATGTTTGAAGCAAAAAAAATTTTTAAAAATCACAAATGACACTTTTAAAAACGCGATTTAAAGTTCAAAACAAAAAACTCATTCAAAAACTCATTGAATATTTTTGTTGTATTTTTTCCTGAAAAGGCCATAAAAGCAACAATTTTGAAAAAAAAAACTTTCAATTTGGATCATTATCGAAGAAGTTATTACCAAAATTCCAAAAAAGAGCGGTTTTTTTTGTTAATTTAATATCTTTTGAACGGGTTATCAAAAAAATCTCAAAATTCAACAGGAAGGGGCTTTTGATGGGTACTAAAAAATATAGAAAAATTGAGGAAATAAAAAAAAAAGTTTTTCAAACTGTCCGATTTGGGATGGAACGCCCCATATATATATATTTATATAGAAAGAGAGATATTGTTGGCAATTTGTAGACGTTTCCGGACCACTCGAGTAGCATGTGAGAAAAAGTATATACAAGGGGATGGTTTTCGTTGCCAGAAAAGACGAGGAAAAATAATCGCACGATGGAGCAAAGAGGAAAAGGGGGAGAGAGGGAGAGAGAGAGAGAGAGAGAGAGAGAGAGAGAGAGAGAGAGAGAGAGAGAGAGAGAGAGAGAGAGAGAGAGAGCGAGCGAGAGAGAGAGAGAGAGAGAGAGAGAGAGAGAGAGAAAGGGAAGAAAAAGAGGGGAAGAATTAAGGATGGAAAAACTCTTTCTCGTATCCCTATCACGTATCGACGTTGTTTAAGAGCTCCAGAAGCCCCCAAGTAGATATAATACACCCCCGATGACGTCATTCCGAGGGAGAAAATTGTCCCTGGCTCCCGATGAATGAAAAAAGAAAATGAAGTCGCTCAATCTTTCTTCCCCCCCCCCCCCCCCTAATGTTTGTATTCTCTTTGACGTATATCTATAAATTTTTCGCAATATATATATATTTTATTTAATGTTCACGAACGACGTATCATGAATCGCGACGATACAAGAGCTTCGGGGGTTCGCGCGAGAATGAAAGTTTGGGAAAATATTTCGTATACGTCGTTGTGTTTGAATGGACGAGAATGAAATACGTTACCCCCTTGAGAAATAAAGACTTCCGGCGTTACTTTTTTTTCCACCCCACAAAATACATCCGTAGACACATACAGAGGGAGGAATAAGCCGAAGACTGAGATACAGGCTCTTCTTCTTTTTATATTAACTATGAGAGAAAAAGATATTACGTAAGGTCACGATACGTTGAGGAGTGGAAATACAAAGGGGAAAAAAGCTTTTGATTGCTTTTCTTCGTTTCTTCAAATAATAAAAGTTCACATTGTGAAAGACGAATGAGAGAGTTAGAGAGACAAACAGAAAGACAGAGGCCGTGAATGAAATATCGAATCATAGAAAAATCATTGTACATCGGAGTTATTTTTTGAATGCTACATTTTTTGTGCAATCAATGTGCAATTAAGGGAGTATTCTGGGCTAGAATTTGAGAACAAATATATTTTTTTTTCTGCATATTCTTAAAGTTTAGACCTTTAAGAATATATCCTTGAAAGGAAATTTTTCAATTCCAATAATTTACGGAGCTATAGCTATTTTAGTGACGCAGCCCGTCACGCCTGACTATACACGTTTTTACTACTTAAGGGGGTCGTCTAGTGTGAAACCTGTTTTTTTAATGTTTCTTTTTCGGGAATTGTTTTTTTGACAAACCATTGAAATAAAATAATTCATGAATTGTGTATCATTTTTATTAACATTTGAACAAACTTTTTGAATTTTTTGAAGTGAATGTATTAAATATAATCGGAGATACACCGCCCAATAGGAACACATATAAAAAAAAAAAGGTCCTCCACTGCTGCCATGATTCCAGCCGTTCTGCTTATCTGAAATCAAAAAACCAAACGCCATTTCAATTGTGAGACTTGAGGTTCTAAATAATCTTTTTACGCTTTAAAAAAAATATTCAATGCCGAAAATTGAATTTATTTTCCAAAGCGTAAAAAAATGGTTTTTTTCGAATTCTGATTTTATGTTGGTTCACGGTAGAGCCTCAAGTCTCACAATTGAAATGGTGTTTGGTTTTTCGATTTCAGATAAACAGAACGGCCGGAATCATGGCAGTCGTGGAGCACCTTCTTAGGCACTCACCATACATGAAAAGTGCCTATTAGTATTGCCTTCCAAAAACCTATTGCTTATGAAAACAACCATACAAATTTTGTACCACCATATGTTGGCATATTATACAAAAACAAAAACTTTTGGATTTTCCGTCCCCTCGGCTGTCTGTATGTGCTCATAACTCAGCGACCCATGAACGGATCCGGTTCAAATTCATAGCACAGTTTTGTTTTACTATAACCTCAAAACCTTTCTTGACTCAATCCATTCAGACAAAGTTGAATGTGAGATTTCCCAAAAAAACAGCCATTTTTGAGCCAAAAAGTCATTTTTGTGTCCGTCTAGAGTCAGATCTCCGCAACCTGTGAACCAATATTTTTGTAACCTATAGACGTTCTTTGTAGGATTATAAAGAAGTGTCCTGCAGTGTTTGAAGTCTTTACAGTTCCTTGAACCATGTTGTTTTAAGGGCGGGGTAAAGTATTAAATTTTTTTTTTTTCATTTTTTTTTAATTTTCAAAATGAATGCATAATAGCTCAAGAATATTGTGTTAAAATTTCCAGTCGATCGGAGTAAAATTGACGAAGTTATGAGTATTTGAACGTATATTGCTCCATGCCGGGTTTTATACCTGGGCGGCAGCTGCGCGGCGCGCTATTGTTTTTTCATCATTTTGTTAATAACATTTTCAAACCGTTTTTCTGAGACTTGTCATATTTGAAGTCCGTGTACACTATAACTCAAAATCTACCGGACCAATCGCTTTGAAATTTTGCTCAGTACTTCTTCACATAATTCACCAAGTATTGTCGAGAGCTTTTTTTATTTTTTTTAATAATTACTAATTTTTCAACAACAAATTAGCCGATTTTTTTTAGCGGAAATCGGGTTTTTGGCTCCCAAGTGCTACGAAAAATCGAAAAATCGAAAAAAAAAATCCTCCCGTCATTACCTCGAGAAACATCTCCTTTGACAAATGCATTTTGATTTTTTTGTTTCAGATGATTCTGTTGCGAGTTATGGTGTACACGGCAAACCAACGTTTTTCGAGGCACCTCCGGGGTTTAATTTTCACTCGCTCAATTTTGAATATTTTGCAATGCAAATTCAGAAGAATGTTGTTCAAATGTTACTTTATTATATGTAAATTTTTCAATAAACGAACACTATCCGTTACGCCAAAAAAAAATCTTAAAAACATGCCTTTTTTCGCCGAATTAACTTTATCCCACCCTTAACAAAAATAACTTTTTTTCAGTTTTTCACTGATTGCATGAAGATGCGTGAACGAATTTTTTTAATTTTCACCATGTACTTTCATTTTGATACATTTTAACTATTTCAAGAGTTTAAAATGATTTAAACAATTTTAAAATAGAATTCTTAATATTTTCGTTTTATTCATTTATAACTTTTTAACGTTTTCGCCAAAAAAAACACTGATTGGACAAACATGTTAGACATTTCTTACTATTTGATAAAATTTTATTTTTCTTTAGAATATAATGATTGATAATTAGTACACTTCCATGTATTTGAATTTTTTTTTCAAATATTATTATTACTTTTATGCGAAGAAAAAAATTATATGAAACATAACCTCATGTTCCTGAAATACTCAATTTTCTTAATGAAAAAAAACATCCCCACACAATACACCACACTACACTCGATCGAATTGCACAAATTGTCACTTTAAAAAATCATATGTCGTATTTTTCAATATTATAATTTAAGTAAACAATACAACGACCGTGATTACGATGACCGATAAAAATCATCAATAAACGAAAGCAAATTTCGGCTGCATTATCTTGAACGCTCAAGCCCGAGACACAATGACGAGAATAAGAAATAAGGAATAAGAATTAGCCAATCGCCGCGCACTTTAGAGAAACTACGCCAATCGGATGGCTGATTTCTTATTTTTGTCATTGTGTTTCCAGCTTTATTTACACCCTTACCGCACGTATAGGGGGAATTCTGACACGGGCGCACTGCGCTTGAGCGCTGCATAATCTGGCGTACCGATTGGTCAAAATGAATTTCGGGCGTGGCATCGTGGCGCGCGAAATTCAATTTGACGAATAGGTGCGCCAGATAATGCAGCGCTCAAGCGCAGTGCGCCCGAGTCAGAATTCACCCATACATTGGCATATAAAATGCTACTGGATATGACGCTCACTGCGCTCAAAACGTTCAAGACGAATGCAACCTATGCTATCTCACTGCCACTCGCCGCGACAGCCAAAGCTAGAATATAAAAGATACGCCCGGCTCGTCTTATTCCATCGCCTCTCTGTTCAGAGTCAATTTTGATTTTTCGTATCCGATGTAGACACACATGATCAAATCTACTCAATTCTCGCTATTACAATTGTCGAAAAAAATATGGAAAAAAATGTTAATGGCTTTTTGGCTGTTTTAAGCTAAAAAATTGGATTTTCCTTTTATGGGACCACTTCGATTAAAAAAAATATATAAAATTCTACGTAAACAATAAAAAATTTTAAGATATTACTGAAGATGGGATTCAAATAACTTCTTATTTTAAGGAAAATCGATTTTTTTTCTTCGTAATGTTGATCTTTTTTCCTTCTATGATTACAATAATTGATGATTTCAATTATGTTAAGATAAATAATTTAGCTTCTCTCATATATTTCCATTGTAAATTATATTAACATTGAGAATTACAATTTTTATGTAAAGAAATTGAATAAAGTGCAAAACGTACTTGAATTGTAATTCCAATTGTTAATTATTATAATTTACAAAGGAAATATGTGAGAGAAGTAAAATTATTTATTCTAACATCATTGAAATCAACTATTTTAGTCATGGAAGGAAAAAAGATCAAAATTACGAGGAAAAAAAGTCGAACAAAATTGCTTTTAATATGAGAAGTTATTTGAATCCCATATTCGGTAAAATCTCAAAAGGTTCCTTTTTTTACGTAGAACTTTATGATTTTTTTGAAAAAATTTGAAGGCGTTCCATTCAAAGAAAATGCAATTTTTCTTAGCTTAAAACAGCCATGAAGACAAAAAAAATTAATTTTTGATATTTTTTCAAAGAGTACATTGAAAAACAAAAAAAAATGACCTCCTAGCAAATTAGAATATCGTAGTTATTGTGGAAGTTATGATTATTTGAAGAATATTTTTCCAAAAATCAATAACTTCGGTATGGTTTAAGATAGAGAGCTAAAAATATACATGGATACTTCTTTTTGCATATGTAATAATATATTAAACAATGATAAAAAATCACAGGGGGTCACCGACAAAACGTCGTTGAATTGACACGGAATGACTCATATACATGTATAGTGTATACATACGAATATTCTACTAAAAATAGAAATTTTGTTCTTTCTGAAAAATAAAATTTCCCGTTTCTTCAAGAAAACGACTAATAGTAACACTTAATTGCCGTACCTAATCGACAAACAAAATTTGACAGTTGAGGTTATGTTGCCCTGTGTAAGTTTGGAGTGGGAAGAAAGCGTGATAGGGGTCGTCAAGTTGTGGAAGCGTGTTGCTAAGTTATGAGCGCGCTCAAGTCATGGGAGATTCAGTTGTGGGAGCGTACACTGTACTTTTATATCGAATAATATTTTGATTATATTCAAATCTGTCATTAATAACGATTAATGTAATTTATCAGAATAATTAATCAATGTTCACAATGAATCAAAGAGTTTGAATTACGGTGTGAGCGCCTATTAAAACGTCCCCAAGGGACCTGTTATAAACAACATTCAAAATATATTCGATCACAACGGAATAAATCAAGACAATGATCAAGAATACGGAGCGCGAAGCGCGACGACAACGTTGCGCGAAGTGTGGGGGGGTTGGGGAGCGAAGCCCCCCAACGAGTACGCCAAGCATACTTTTTTTTTTTCGTTTTCTCTGAGGTAAAGCGTATAACGACATTCTTACTAGTTAAGAATCTTTTTTTTTATTTTGTATCGGATCACTAGAAAGGTTGCAATCGTGTCAGCCAACACACCCCTTTTTTGGCCCCAACTTTACCAGCTTATAACTTATTGAATTTTCATTTTTTTTTCTCGAAAATGTTTTTATTTATTGTCAAAATATTAATAAATATGTAGTAAAAAAAGAATGGTAAAAATATTTTTTTTCTATTTATGTGTCTAGACCAAAATGTTGCCTTAAGGAGGGTGATTTAAAATTTTTTCCCCATCGAGATTTTTATTCTCCAATATTGTAGAAAAATTCAAAAAGGGTTTTATAGTTGTAAGTCTATAGGGGGAAGTCCCCTAACGCCGGACGACACCTAGTACCGGACACTGTTGATATAAGCCAATCTAGAGAGCAACGACAATAGTTCTTTTGCGTAGTTCGAACAGTGGCCACAGTGGTAACGGCGGCGCTAGAGAGCTAGCCGCAGTGCACATGCGCGCGTTGTCGAGAGTTGATTTTCGTTGGAGTCGAGTAATATTTCGTGTCAGCCGTAATATTCACACATTCATTGTTTAAAAAATAGGGGTTTTGCGGCTCCGTTTTTTAGCTTGAAGGCTTTTTGGTAAGTATTCTTTCAAATAATGAAGGTTGAATTTCAAAATGTTTGTGAAAAGGCAACGCATTTTGTTATTTAATCTTGCATGTTGAGTCTCTAGTACCGGACACTCGATTTTTCTCCAGTACCGGACGCCATTTTTTTTCGTTATTGAAATATTTGTGTGAAACATGTTGTTTTTGTTGTGGTGTCATTTCACTATAACAAATCAGTTAAAAATAATGACGAAAGGAAAATGGCCCGAGGAAAATATGAAAAAAGCCTCGATGACAATAATGACTGGATCCAGTGCGGCAATTGTAAGCAATGGGCTCATAAGGCGTGCGCAGATATTTCGAAGTGTTCCGATGAATATATTTGCGATCATTGCAAAATTTAATGATTTTTAATCCATTTTTTCAAATAATATTCATAATGTCCGGTACTAGGTGCCACTTTTCGGACTCGACCATTTTAACTATTAAATTCAAAAATATTTTGTTTTTAGTTTTACGTTTTTTTTAAATCTGTACTATCATTAACACACCAAAGAATACTCCAAAGTTTGTGAAAAAAGTATGAAAAATCGAAGTTCTTATATATATAATAGTTTTATTAATGAATAACCTTAAGTGTCCGGTACTGGGGGACTTCCCCCTACTTTCTGGAAAAAATCATGGTTCTATGGAGTCTCCTGAAAATTGCATGGATTTGGGCATAGAAAAAAGAGACTTTCGCTTTTTGCAGTTTACTGAAAAAAAATTGTAATTGAAGAATTGAAAATTGAAAAATTTGTGCACACAGTTGGCTAAAATTTTTCAGACGAAAATAAAGGGCAAATCCCACAAATGGTGGTTTCCGATGAATTGTTAGGATGAATCGCGTATAGGCATGAAAATAATTAATTCGAACGATAAATAAGTTCGTGCAACACAATCGAAAGTTCAAATTACAATTCACATTGGTTTGACCGTTTTCGTATCAGCTGGTACCAGGGGTAAGAGATATTATCGAGATACCTGTTCAATTTTCGACCAACAGAGGTCATGAATATCCTTTATTATTATTTTTAGATCGTCTAGACGCTCTACGACAGAAGATATGCAATCTCTCCATTTGTTCCTCACCGATAATTTTTTATTTTCCATTCTACGTTTAATATTTCTTAACTTTACTTAAAGATGCAAACAAAAAATTCATGCACAATTTTTTTGTCATGTGATTCATTTATATTGATTTATTCATTTATTTATAGTTATTTAATATTTAATTCGGAAAATTTATTTATGCTGCGGCCAGATATTATTTGTTCAGGGTGCCCACTGTCAGGCAAAACCTGGAAAACCTGAAAATGTCAGGGAATTTGTTCGGGGTCAGGGAAATCAGGGAAATATCAGGGAATTAAATAGTTAGTCAGGGAAAATTATCAAATGGAGAAAAAAAGTGTATGGGTGAATATTTTTTGTTCTGCGTATCGCTGAAAAAAAGTTATGGGTGGACATTTTCAACTTCAGCTTCTTCAGAAGGATCTTTTCAACTTCTGCTTCTATATCTCGTCATCTCTATTCTATTCATCATTTATTATTATGATTATTCATTTATTTATTATGATTGGTTCCTTCCAAAGATATAATGTAATAAACAATACCATAGAATGAATAACAATAAACATATGCAACGTTCCTACCGTGTTACTTTCTTTTCACAAATCTGAATGGTTGGTCAGGGAAATTTTCGAAAATATCAGGGAAAAGTCAGGGAAATGTCAGGGAATTTTTTTCGTCCGATTTGGTGGCCACCCTGTTGTTAAAAAGAAAGGGGAAAGAAACGAATACAATCGTTGATGCTCGTTGCAAAAAGTCTGATGATCCAAAAAATCAGGAAAGCGTGTAAGTAGTAATTGTTAGTAATAATGACAGTGCATTGGAATTTAAGGGGAAATATATACAGTGGGTAAAAAAAGTATTTGTACACCTCGTCTGTTTCAAACGACCCTCTGGAAAAAAAAAAGAGACTTAAAGTAATTTTTGTATGCGATACCGATATGAAATATATGTAGGATAAGCTATTAAATACGATAATTGGTTGAAATACTTTTCTTTTTTTTTAAACGTAATTTTTAAAACATTAGGTGTACGAATACTTTTTTTACCCACTGTATATGGGGTATTCCCGCTGAAATTTTCACGTTCGAACCCGGACCCTCTTGGATAATAATGAAAAATGTTTTCCGAAAAGTATTCTGAAAAATAAAAGGCCCGTATTTTTTTGTTAAGGCCGAGAATTGATATTTTTCGTCGTACTATTTTAGTAAAAAATTCATTCATACAAGCATGAAATAATATACGTAATATACGTAATATTTAATTATATACATACGTATATTCTTTCATACTTGTATGAAATAATATACGCATGTATAATTAAATAAATATTCAAATGTATTTCTGTATATGATTTTTCGAGAACATACCAGGTGTGTAAGTATGAAACCGGAATTTCGAAAGCATGAAACCCATTTCCCCACCTTTTGTATCTTTCCCATGGCTTTTAACCGAAGGGAGATGGCTTCTCGGGTCACCTTTAACTGATCCGCCAGTTGTTGTTGTGTTTGAGCGTCGTCTTCGTCCAACAAGGCTTGCAGGTCAGCGTCTTTAAACTTTTTCGGTGGTCTTCCACGTTCTTCGTTCCTCACGTCAAAATCGCCACTTTTGAACCGTTTAAACCACTCGAAACACTGTGTTTTACCGAGAGCATGCTCACCAAACGCCTCCAGAAGCATTCGATGCGATTCGGCTGCGGTTTTCTTCAGATGAAAACAGAAAAGTAGGGCTGTCCGCAAATCGTAATTTGTTGGCACAAAACTCGACATGTTTATCTCTAATAAACTAATGCTACTGAATGAAACTCGTGTTATTGTGAGTTGGAAATCTTTGTCGGATATCAATACAATAACAAGACACCGCTGACGTGATGTGTCGGTAACTGCATCGACATCTAGCGCCACCTATGGGCAAATTCCGGTTTCATACTTACACACCTGGTAGGGCTCTGCATGATCTGGCTCAAAAATAAGGTAAAGACGAAACTGCGATTGGCCGTAGCTTTGCGGATTTTGATCTTGCCATTCTCATTCTGGTCTTAAAAATTTCTTCATTTCCTATAGAATGTTTACAATTTTTTTTATCTTTCAATTCGAGGTGGCGTACTTGCTGAAAAAACGTTTTTGTGTGTTTCATGAAGTAAAAACAAACTTTCGTGTGCCCACAATTTTTTTTTTAAATATCAATTGTTTTACTCGTTTTATAACGAACAAGTTTTCTTTGAAGCGTTTTTCGACAGAATATCGAATTATCAAGATACTACGTGTTTAGAGTAGAGAGTTAGTGAAAAATTCGGATTTTTTACTAAAATCGTACGACGAAAAATATCAATTGTCGGCCTTAACAAAAAAATACGTGTCTTTTTTCCAGAATATTTTTTGGAGAAAAGTTTTCATAATTATTCAAGAGGCTTCGGGTTCGGACGTGAAAATTTCAGCGGGAATACCCCATATGTAGAGGAGGAGAGAAAGAGAGAGAATATCGTCGAAATATCAGTGGAGAACACCGCATGGATATTCGTCTAATCTGGAACATCAATATTAGCCCTAAGCTTTAGACACCGAGAGCTTGATTGACCGGGTACACCGGAATGCCTCCAAAACGTGCTTCCGTGAATATATGTACATATATATATGACCTCGTTAGTGCACATTTGGACGTATTACTGTATTTGTACGAAAAGATATATAAATATACAGATATGAGGGCCATTCCGGGTCGATCCGACCAATGTCTGATTCCGAGCCTTTTTAATTTTCAAAACCTCACCTAAAATGTGCCTCAGGTCCAAAATAAGGTTCTGACACTTGTGCAGATTTTCCTCAGAACATTACCAACCCTCTCAAATAAAAAAAGATACTCAAACTTAATTTGGAGAGAATTTTTGACTTTACGAGCTTCAATTTTAGAATCCTCGACAGGAAATATTCTCAGCCCATTACCAACCCTCTCAGCTAAAAACGATACTCCAAGTCAATTTGGCGAGGATTTTTGACTCAATGGAATTCAATTTTAGAATGCTTAACCGGAAACCCTTCCTTGGTTTAAAATAAGGTTCGAAAACTTTTGCAGATTTTTCTCAGCCAACGCTCTCAGCTGAAAAAAGATACTCCAACTTAATTTGGCCAGGATTTTCGAGCTGTCGAGCTTTGATTTTAGAATACTTTGCATGAAATATTTTTTAGATTCTAAATAAGGTTCTAAAACTTGTGAAGATTTTTCTCAGCCACTCTACTAACTCCCTCAGCTGATAAAAGATACTCAAAGTCAATTTGGAGAGAATTTTTAACTTTACAAGCTTCGATTTTAGAATATTTGGGAAGAAACATTATTTAGGTTCAAAATAAGGTTCTAAAAATTGTGCAGATTTTTCTCAGCCACACTACCAACTCTCTCAGCTGATAAAAGATACTCAAAGTCAATTTGGGGAGAATTTTCAACTTTACAAGCTTCGATTTTGGAGTATTTGGGAGGAAACGTTTTTTAGGTTCAAAATAAGGTTCTAAAACTTGTGCAGATTTTTCTCAGCCAACGCTCTCAGCTGAAAAAAGATACTCCAACTTAATTTGGCCAGGATTTTCGACTTGACAAGCTTTGATTTTAGAATGCTTGGCATGAAATGTTTTTTAGGTTCTAAATAAGGTTCTAAAACTTGTGCAGATTTTTCTCAGCCCCTCTACCAACTCTCTCAGCTGATAAAAGATACTCAAAGTCAATTTGGGGAGAATTTTTAACTTTACAAGCTTCGATTTTAGAATATTTGGGAAGAAACGTTTTTTAGGTTCAAAGTAAGGTTCTAAAACTTGTGCAGATTTTTCTCAGCCACACTACCAACTCTCTCAGCTGATAAGAGATACTCAAAGTCAATTTGGGGAGAATTTTTAACTTTACAAGCTTCGATTTTGGAGTATTTGGGAGGAAGCGTTTTTTAGGTTCAAAATAAGGTTCTAAAACTTGTGCGGATTTTTCTCAGCCAACGCTCTCAGCTAAAAAAGATACTCCACTTTGATTTGGCCAGGATTTTCGACCTGAGGAGCTTCTAGGTTTTTTAGGTTCTAAATAAGGTTCCAAAACGTATGCGAATTTTTCTAAGCCCACTAATGATGAGCTACCGACCAGTTCGACATTGGTCCAATTGATCTTAAATCCCCCATATCTACGATATAAATGTTTATATGTCCTACGTACATTCACGTTCATATATGTGAATGTATATGTTTATATGTTTGATAGAACGACGTATTGGATAGAAGACGGTCGAGTACCATTGTTATTCTCGACGTCGCGTTCCATTTCCACTTTCAGTGTTGGCCGATGTATATGTTTCTCGCGCTTTCTCGATCCCCATGCCCCGGTCCACTCGAACATATCCCACATTTTATATACAATGAAAACTCGCTGAATTTTCTTCTCCCTCGCTCCGCCCCTCTCTCTCCTCGCTTTCTTTTCATCGGTGTTCGCATTCGTTATTCGTGGATTTTTTTCCCTCCCCCAACATTATAACATTAAGGTCATGTGATATCGGGGACACACGTGTACGGTGGACGAGTCTATCGATGAATGATTTATCATCGACGGAAAAGAAATTCGATAAGGAAAAAAAAATTTATTGGCTGAAAAAAAAATTTATCGCTGACTAGATTTTTTTTATTTGAAATATTGGTCAAGTTAATTTATTGGGATAGTTTTTTGGGGGGAACCTGGCAACCAGTTGAAATATGGGGAGTTGAATTACGGGGACTCTGACTGTCTGAAATCTCGGTTTCTCGTGTTAGATTTATTAAATAAAAATACATTTATTTTATTTTTTTTGTATTAGATTTTTTCAATAAAATTTTAAAAAATCACAGAATGATGGTGAATTAACCCCGGGTAATTACTACTGTACTTTGGCACTCACAAAAATTTTATTATCACTTTTTTAATCCGTCCATTTGATTCCGTTTTGGATAATTTTGAAATTTTACTTTAAATTAAATTTTTTCAATATTGCAATATTTAATCCTTTCTTAACCCTTTCGCAGTGAGGTGAAAATGAGATTTTCGTGCAATTTTTGTGTTGGAAATTTTTTTTTCTTGATTTGCTTTAAAGTCTCAGTATAAAGGTTTTTGGGGTCGCTGACTTCGAATTTGATATCAGATTTCCAAAATTCAAAATGGCGGATCTAATATGGCGGAAGCAAATTCGCGACCATAAATATCTAGAGATACAATTTTTTTGTCAAAATCCAACTACTTTTCGAATTTGCGTCCACCATATTCTATCCGTCATTTTGAATTTTGGAAATCTCATTTCAAATTCGAATTCAGTGACTCCGAAAATCATGAAGTACTCACTTTCGTCGAAATAAAACCATTTTTCGAATTTGCGTCCGCCATATTGGATCCACCATTTTGAACTTTGGAAATCTGATTTCAAATTCGAATTCAGCGACTCCGAAAACCACGAAGTACTCACTTTCGTCGAAATCAAACCATTTTTCGAATTTGCGTCCGCCATATTGGATCCGCCATTTTGAATTTTGGAAATCTGATTTCAAATTCGAATTCAGCGATTTCGAAAACCACGAAGTACTCACTTTCGTCGAAATCAAACAATTTTTCGAATTTGCGTCCACCATATTGGATCCGCCATTTTGAACTTTGGAAATCTGATTTCAAATTCGAATTCAGCGACTCCGAAAACCATGATGTACCAAATTACAATCGAATCGATGCAGTAGAAATAGGCTGTTTTTCAAATGCCCCTAAACGTGTCATGACACAAAAATGGCACGACTTTTGTTTGCCCCTATGCGTGTCACTCACAGTCAAAGGGTTAAATGTTAAAGCGAGATTATAATCATGAAATTTACTTAATAATCTATTTATATTAAAATCATGAAATATAAATAATTAATCATTAGCCATGGCAAAGAAAAATTAATCTCATCTTAAGGGACTATTCTGGCCTAGAATTTTGAAAAAATCATTTCTTTAAATATTCTTTAAGTTTAGACCTTTAAGAATATATCCTCGAAAGGAAATATTTTCATTCCAATATTTTAGTGACGCAGCAACTACGCCCGTCACGCCGGAGCGTAACTTTGAGGGAGTATTTTGGTCTAGGATTTTGAAAAAAATATTTTTTTGGGTATTCTTAAAGTTTGGACGTTTCAAAATATGTCCTCGAAAGGAAATTTTTTAATTCCAATAATTTGCGGAGTTATAGCTATTTTAGGGACATAGCAACTACGTCCCGTCAGCTCGAGTTCTACTGAACTTTAAATTTTTTACCAATCTTCAATGTATAACTCTCCATCGCCCTTTCCACTTTTGTATCAAAATATTTTTTTTACTATTGTAAAAAAATTTTAAACTATGAACGAAAGAGTCGAAAAACGCCGTTTTTTGTTTAGACAGCCGCCATTTTGCGAAATTCTTTTTTTCCGTTTTCTCTGAGGTAGGGGCTATAGAGGAATTCTTACTAATTCAGAATCTTTTTGTAAATTTCGTATCGAATGACTAGCAATCATGTCAACCACCACAGCCCTTTTTTTAGCCCCAACTTTACCAGTTTATAACTGAGTTAATTTTCTTTTTTTTTCTCGAAAATTTTTTTGTATATTGTCAAAATATTAAGAAATATGTTGTTAAAAAAATGGTTAAAATATACATTTTTTTTATCGAGGTCGACAAAACGCTCAAAATGTATATCTCTATACCAGAATATCGCCTTAACCCAGAAGATAATTGGCTAAAAAAATTATTTACCGCTGGCAGTATTTTTTTTCAGATACTGATCGAGTTAAGTTATTGGGTCGGTTTTTTTCCTTTCTCGGTGGTTGTTCGTGGCTCAATGAATAGCATTGTCATACATCATAGAAACTTCCAGTTAGGGCGTTTCATCGTGAAAGTTCTTTTTTTTCGTTTTTTTTTGGGGGGTTAGGGCCAGGAGGTCGTAACGGCCGGACGTACCGAGAGAACCTTTCGTTGAGCTTCGGTAACCCTGGAGAATGGACCGTAATGCCCGATAAGGGGTAGGCACACCCACATAAAATCCGCGTTTTCATCCCTCTCACTCACTCTCGCTGCTATTGCGATGAAGCACCAAACCGGCAGTTTGCGGATGGACGGGAACGAGGAAGACGAAAAAAAACACGAGAAAATAAAAGAAAAGGGGTCAGCACATTTTTCGAATCTGATCCAGACGAGACTTACAAAGTGGCACATCTACTTCTCGTATCAGCGTTGTAACATACGTTGGATGAGAGAGAAAAAAACTCATTGATTCAGGATGTAATTATGGGACGATGGGGTAAAAAATGATTTTTAAAAAATGATTTTTGAAAATTGATTTTTAAAAAATGATTTTTAAAAATTGACTTTTGAAAATTGATTTTAAAAGAATGGTTTTTAAAAATTGATTTTCAAAAAATGTTTATGAAGTTATTTCTACTGACCCCAAAACAATGTCACCCGATATTGTTCAAAACGGATTTTATTGATCCTTTTTTAATCTTTCAATTTAAATGCCAATTTTTATTTTCATTTCAATTTTTCAGTATTTCAGTAATGTTTTTGTTTCAGTAATTGAAATCGAATATAAATTACTTTTTGAAATACCTGATTTTTCAACAACATTTGCATTTGTCAACAATATTTCATTATTTTAAAAAACCAATTTTTTAAATAGTTATAAATGTATACAAAAACTGTATAAATATTAAATCAAATCTGTGAACAAATGTTTATAAAAAAATTTCCCTGAAACCCAAGTAGAAGCCGCCAAGAATCGCCCAATGTAACGGTCGGGCCAATATTGGGCCCATCGTACAAGCCGATCAAAGAAAAGAAATATTGGCCCATTATTGTTTCGTCCTAAATTGATAATCGGCAGAATATTGGCCCATTATTAAAGCCTATTTGGGTCCATTTATTTATACCAATAAACGGCCTTGATAATTAAACTAAGTTTGCCAATTTGTGAACTGACGATGCTAAAACATTGGCAATTACATGTAATTAATGTAGGCCCGATATTGGCTAAGTGGATTAACCCATACATGCCCTTATTTAATTTAAGCTTGGGTATGTTCATTATTGTTATGTTACGCCAGGATAGGCAGAATATTGGCCCATTGGCTTATTGGCCAATAAATGACCTTGATAATTAAACTAAGTTTGCCAATTTTTAAACTGGTGATGCTAACATATTGGCAATTACATCTAATTAATCAAGGCCCTATATTGGTTAAGTGGATTAGCCCATACATGTCTTTTATTTCATGAATCGCCCAATGTGGACGTCGGGCCAATATTGGTTGCATCGTACAAGCCGATCGAAGAAAAGAACTATTGGCCCATTATTGTTTCGTTCTATTTCGTATACCAATAAATGGCCTTGATAATCGAACTATGTAAGTTGGTCAATTTCTAAAATGGTCATTCGAAAATATCGGCAATTACATCTAATTAATCTAGGCCTTTTATTGGCTAAGTGGATTAACCCATACATGCCCTTTATTTCATGAATCGCCCAATGTGGAGGCCAATATTGGGTCCATCGTATAAGCCGATCAAAGAAAAGAACTATTGGCCCATTATTGTTTCGTTCTAAATTGATAATCGGTCAGAATATTGGCCCATTATTAAAGCCTATCGGGGTCGATTTATTTATACCAATAAATGGTCTTGATAATTAAACTAAGTTTGCCAATTTTTGAACTGACGATGCTAAAACATTGGCAATTACATGTAATTAATGTAGGCCCGATATTGGCTAAGTGGATTAACCCATACATGCCCTTATTTAATTTAAGCTTGGGTATGTTCATTATTGTTATGTTACGCCAGGATAGGCAGGTTATTGGCACTTAGTAGATAACCAAACCGTAGATTTCGTATAGTTCAGTTTTTGTAACCGAAGTCCTTATTTGGCCAATTTATTGACATTTGTAAATGGCCAAAAGGTGAGCGAAATTTACCCAATTTCAAAACCTCTATGATGTATATATAAACGTAAATCATCGTTCACTTGTAAGTTATATATAATTATTCCATGGAATTTGTATTCATAAGTAGCAGTCGAGGGTCAAGATTGGACCAAGGTGCGATGAATTCCCAACAATAAATTTAAATAAGGACTTGATAGGTTAGCGAGTACGAGACCCAGTTTGGTGCATTCAAAGAATAAGATAATCAAAATAAAATTTAGCATATATATTCAATATGATATACATACACATACATACACACATACGTAAATTAAAAATGTTACAAATAATGCAAACACATAAATGGTAATAATAACAATATAAATTAAGTAATAATATTTATTATTATTATTGTTATTATTATTCATCTGATTCAATATTTGATTTTTTTAAATTAAGTTAAAAGACAAGTTGAACAAAAAAATGGCCTTCGGGTAATGAAAATAAATTCTTAATACTATTTTGGTACGTATCTATTTCTCAGCCTGTGCTCTATAAATATGATATTTACATCAGTATATCAAAAGTAGTCGGTGGTGTAGTGGTTAGCGTCCCAGTCTTAGGTCGTTAGTTAGGCTCGATAGGTAGGTAGGTTTCAATTCCCAGTCTGGTCTCGTACATATTCTAGGGTCCGCAAATATGCAAGAAAACTAAATCAGTCGGAAAAATCCATAAACTTTTAAAGTATTTTTTTTTTTTAATTCAATTAATGTTGAATTTGAGGATATGTGTAAAAACGAGGGTCGCGGGTTCGAACCCCACTGGGGGCAAAAAAAATTGTTTCTCTAAATTTTTTTTTTCGTTACTTGACCCTTGGAAACTATCAATTACGAATATGGAACTGATTTTCATCGTAACAACTGATACATTTTTTCATCGTCAATTCCTACCCGGCAAGTGCGATCACCAATATTGGCACCATAATGGGCTGAATCATAGGCCCAATAATCGTCGGCTCTGTTGGCCAATTTCGGCCCGGTCTTATCATTCCTATAAAGGCACTTTATTGGTTATGAACATGGGCCGATGTTTTAAATAGGCTAACTATAATTGAGGGCCAAGTGCGATTACCAATATTGGCACCATAATGGGCTGAATCATACGCCTAATGACGTCGGCATTGTTGCCCAATTTCGGCCCGATCTTATCATTTCTATGAAGGCACTTTATTGGTTATGACCATGGGCCAATATTTTAAATAGGCTAACTGTTAAGGCCCATCGCAGGGCCAATGGTCAATCTCTACATGGGAACTGATATTTGAGTTTAATAAATTGCTTTTTGAAAACTGTATAAAATTACTACATTTCTTCCGAATTGTTTAATACATTTACAAAGGGAATGTTTTCTCGAACAACAAAAAATAACAATGAATAAAGTAATAAATGCTAAGAAAAAATACTTCTAAAAAATTTGGTAAGCTAATTTTCTGTAAAATCACGAAGAAAATCTAGAACCTAATTCTGGAGGGTCAAGGTCAGACCTTGGTCGAGGATGGAATAACCATAAACCCCAAATCCAAACCATATTCATTCTTCCTAAAAAATGCCCAACGACGATCAATGGAAATTTCAACGAATAAATAAATTCGATTGGATTGTTATTCGCAAAAATTCGTTGGGACATTGGAGATTAGAAAAAAAAATGAAAGAGAAAAATAGAGTGAGAGAGGGATGGGCGAGGAGCAAGGGGCTAAAATCTCATCTGGCAGGCGTGGTCGTAATTATTCGTCCGAGCTATATACAAGCTATTCAAGTCGCCTCGAAAGATTGCCCGGACATGAGCTGACTTCCTACGACCCGAGCAAAGAACCCTTTCGTCTTTTTCAGATTTTTCTTTTTCAACCGCGAATATAATACGAGAAGGCGCCGGTTTTTATTTTACGTTTTTTCTTTCCTTTGTCTTCTGTCTAGGATTTTTTTTTCGACTCACAATCACAAAGGATGCCTCGCAGGATGCCTCGGTCCTTTATCAATCTTCTTCGCTCTTCCTATCTCTGCTTTGCTAGTTTTCACTCAGCCAAGGGCTCACCGAAAATCTCATCGATTCCCACAAACACCTTTCGCAAAGAGTGTCAATCTTTCCTTACAATTTCCTAAGACGATCTCGTTGAAGACAATTTGCAAAAAAAAAAGTATTTAAAAATGATAAAAGGAAAAAAAGGTTTTTTTGTCATTTTCACGGCTTAACATTTTCATTTTTCATAGACGAGATTATTTGGAGCGGAAAATTCGTCACCACGCACTTAATGAAGGCCAAGTTACGGTTTCCTCTTTTTTCTCTCTCTCTCTCTCTCCCTCTCTCTCTCTCTCTCTCTACCTTCAGATTCACTTATGCACAGTCAGTAGGTCGCAAAAGCTCGCTTCCCAACTTTCTGTGCTTCGTAACATCACACTTTTCTGCTCCTCCACCCTTCCGTCGAGCCTTTTTCCAACTTGTAAATGCATCTTTTTTTTCTTCATCTCCTCCATTCGCGCGCTTTCTCGTTTTCCGCTATTTTCTCTCACTCTCACTCTCGCCCTCCCCCACTCGTCCCCGTGCTGCACCACCCCCCCCCCCCCTCCACACACACACACTTGAGAATGGTATACGCTCGGCTCGGCTCTGCAAGCCCATTCGAACGTAATTTAGAACGCTTTTAGTCGAGACCTAGTCCGCGAGGATGCCACGAGGGGGATGAAGAGAGAGAGAGAGAGAGAGAGAGAGAGAGAGAGAGAGAGAAGGAGTGGCGGAAGGGATGTAGGCTGAAGTCCCTCTCACGTCTCCGAGGCATTTTAGCCACAAGCTCGTCACACTCAGCCATATATATGGAGAAAGAGAGGGAGGAATGTAAGCGAACGATGACGATGACGAAAAGCCACCCCTGCTGAACCCTCGGTCTCGCTCTCCCTCTCGCTGTTGCTCTCGTTGTTAGCATACACTCGGCGGAAGGAGGGAGGAAGAGAAAGAGCCCAAGGGCTGTGCAACGCATAGTTTTAGAAAGAAGAAAAAAAGAATAAGAAAAAAAAATTCCCAAGCGTTGTCGTCGTTAATAACTCCAGGCTGTGTTTTCCGTATTTGAAACCATCCCCCAGGCTGATATTCACTCGCTACATGAACCCGCCCAACAGTTGACGACACCACTGGGACTTTTTCCTTCTTCCTTTTTTTATATTTCGAGCCCGGAAAACCATCGAGACTTTTGGAGTTCAACCCAAGAAATTGTCCATTGTTTGTTCATAAATATCATCACAAAAATGGCCGAAATTGGCTCCTTGCTAATCCGAAGAATTATCAAGGATGCTCGTTTGGAAGAAGTGGCGAAAAAGAATTTCAGAAATAAAAATTTCGACAGTCCAATTTTTTGAGTTTAATGAAAGAATTTTGTATTTTTGTCTTGAGTATTGTTTTGGAAAAAGGACCGACCTGATTCCATGTGAGTTCAGTCATAAATGGAGAAATAGGATTTAAGGATCCAAAATTCGGTCGAACTAAACATTCGAGTTCAAGACTTAATCCTTTTTATCGAGTTCTGTCTGGTAATTGTGAACAAAAATTCGAGAGAAAGAATTTTGGAGATGAAAAATTGAGCAAACCGACCAAAGATTCATTAAGAATGTAAAGGCGAGCAGGCAAAACGTCACAGCCTTCCAAAATTAACCTCATCAATCCAGGCATGACGGCGTGTCGAATATTTCGGTGAAAAAGACCCGCCTAAAGATGGGAAAAAAGTGTGAGGACATTGATAAATTACACAGAAAATCTGGGAGTTACGATGGGTTAAAGATACAACGAAGAAAAAAAATCGAAAATCATGAACGACGTCCCATTGACTTTCATCGACGATTCGGTCGCATCTCTCAGCCACATCCTCGAGACAAAATGAACAGACGACTTAATTTCTCAAGTGTGAATAATAAATAGCAACGATCTTAAAACTATCGATGACCCTAAAGAAAGATAAAGTCTGAACGAGTTTGTGATGAGTTGGTAACGATTGAGAAAAAAGTTATTTATCGCGTACGACCAAGCCCCGAAGTCTGAGAACGATAAAGTGATGAGACAGAGTTCGGAAATTATTTTTACTACTTTTTCGACGTAGCTAATGGACTCAGATTTTATTAATTATTACGCGAAAAGGCAAGATTCATCAAGATGTAACGAGAGAGAAAAAGAGAGATAGATGTTGGAGTACTGGTTTCACCAACGATTCTGACCTGAATCTGTTAATCTTTCCTCGTGGTCAATGTCTACTGTTTGCTGAAAAATCGATGGATCTGCCATTAGTATTCATCAGTCCTTGGTATTCTCAACCGTAAGAATGAAAGGGTCAAGAGACAATAAAAGGTTCTGCGTCATTCGAGAATAGATGATATTTGACGTCATTGGACAGAGTCACCATGTCATCATCACCATTCACCACTATCTAATTGCCCGAGTCGCAACAATTCGGAACCAACTAAATCATGGATTGGAAGAGACATCTTTAGAAAGAGGTGCTATGACTCTGGGTGGTCTTTCTTAATTATGACTACTCATGGTTACAACAAATTATGACTTCCAAAGGGAAGGTTGGTATCCCCAACTATAAGATTCTATGAGGTCAAAGCTATGAGCAAAACGATTGGATCATTAGAAAGAAGATGCTACCGACACTTTCAAGACAGAAATGAGAAATATGAAATAGTCACTCAGTGTCAAACCATAGGAAATCAACACTGTCATCCCGAAACTTAGTTTGCCAAAGGATGATTCTCGTTCACTGTGCATGATGCAGTTAAAAAGTTTGCCTAGTCGAGCAAACTGCAGACTTGTCGTCGCATCCGATCGCTGATAGACGCAAGTTCTTCGAAGCTCGAGGTCGGCTTCAGGGCGGCTTTACCGCGGGAGGTTTGAGAACATTGGGCCCAAGATGTATGGGAAACGGACGAGTGTCTTTATGCATGCCGAAATGGAAAAGGGAAAGGATAACAAAGGCGGACTCATGGAGCTAAGTACAAGGAATTAAACGATACCACGTATGCATATGTCTTGTGCAACTTTGTTCGTATCCTCGAGTAAATTATGTACACCGTGAAATCCATAGACATGTACCTGCTGTGTCTGTGTGACCGTTGTAGCTTGTAACTATAATTCCAACTGCAACTGTTGGCGCTCAAAGCTCCATACCGATGCGAATGCTATAAGCCCTCAAGCACGAAGGGAAATGGCTGTCCGACGTATCCAGATATTTACGAGGTACCGAGACTTGCACCCAGGCGCAATAACTCCGTTCTGTACAATGCCTGGTGCAAACCCAACCATCAGCGGGCTTACCTCTCGCTCCCTCACCAACATTCTCTGCAATTCCCTTTTAACATCGCCCTTTCCCCGCCCCAAATTTGCTTTTACGAAAGTTCCGTCAGCGCCAGACTCACGGCAAAACCGACCTGGTACACTGGGCAGAGGTGAGAGGGAAGAACAGCTGCAGTGAAACGTGATACGTGAAATTTCAACGTTCGGATACTCGTCAGAGGCCCGATGATGTTTTCACCTGCGCTGGACCAAAGTATTCCAAGTGATAGTTCCGCTTGAAAAAAATGGTCCTCTGCCCAATAGCATCAGACCATCAATGAGGACAACGAAGGATCACTGCATGGTCCTGGTGATACATTTTGATTAGTTCAAAAATGATTCGATCCTAACTGGCTTGATGAGTTTTGAGAAGGTATTACTTGTTGATTGGTTATCCAATAACTGTACAGCTAGTGATCGGACAATTGTGTGATGGGTTGTGAAAGTCAAAAGTCTCAACGGGATCCTAGGCATAACTGAGTTGGATTAGACTCCAAGACCCAACTGAAGGTTAGGTCTTGAAGTCAAATCATAGTGAAGAATTCCTCTCGACTATAGTCTAACCTCATTGGCTGTTAACTTTGTCTACCTCTACCCAATTGCATAAGCCAATCCTCGTAACTATTCCCAAAGGATCACTAGTCTTGCCTATACATTTGGAGTAGCTCTAAAATGTTTCAAGCTTAACTCGCTTGATGAGTTTTGATTACTTGAGTATGACTTGTTGATTGGGGATCCAATAACTGTACAGTTATTGATCGGACAATTGTGTGATGGGTAACTTTGGATGTAACTAGGTAAGCTTTTCAGTTGGGTCTTGAATCACGTCATGTTGAAGCTTTTTTCTGGACTACACTGTAATCATACTGACTGTTAGCTCAGCTCAGTCTCACTCGGGAATAAAAAAGTTGAAGTGTATCAGCTGCATATAGAAAGGAATGAACTTGGGCGCGTCCAAAGCTCCGGCTATGAACCTACACACTGCAAAGACCGCACGAATCGATCCAACTTTATGTATATAGGTGCACTTCAAACTGAGTGAATCTTTCGTGGAAAGATGATCCATATTGGCAATAAGCTTCAAACTACTTGAAACGAGACTTTCCCGCAGTGGCAGCGATTTGTTATCCTTCTTCGTCTCTCTTTCTCTCTCTCTTTCTCTTTCTCGCTGCCGCATCTTTTCCCATGAGCCTATAGCTATATACATGTAAAACCGAGAGAAGAGTTGTTATACCCGTGAGTGATGGATCTAGTTCGAATCGAGAAGTTTCACAAAAAAGGGACGGGGGCACTCCTCAGAGCGATCTTATCTGTAGTAGATATGGCGTGTTCGACATATCGAATTTGCGAAGTGAGGCAGAGTACTCACGGATTTCCTACTGACTTTGGCTTCTGTGTACACATCAAAGTGTCTTCGAATCATCGACGCTTTCGAATCTCGCTAACTGACGTAATGGAATCACTGATCCTTTTGCAAAACACTTATCACTGTTGAATTATCGTAGTTTAATGTTGGTTTATTTTGGAACTTGGTCGATGATTCAGAATTTATCTCTGATGCATCGAAGCATCTCAAATCCATTGTCAATACTTAAATATTAGGGTGGGCCGAAATCCGCTTTGTTCAAATTTTTTTTAGCAATACCGAAAATATTGTTCATCTTGCTGCAAAGAAAAATCTGTGCAAGGGGAAAAAATTGTGAGTCAATATCTTAGGATCGCCAAAGTTTGTCAAAGTGTTGAAAAAAAAATGTCTCGGCTCATTTTTATTGGAAATTCAATTCTCTACAAAAAAGGTCCACATATAAAATCATGTGGGATTGATAGTTTCTAAGATAATTGCTGTTTTAGTGGAAAAAATGGTCATTTTCCTCTATATTTATACTTCTTATGGGTAAAAAATAATTGATAAACTTCTTATTTTATAGAAAATTTAATTCTATACATAATAAACCCTTATGTAAAATTATGTAGGATCGATAATTTTGAAGATAGTTGCAATTTTAGTAAAAAAATTGTCATTTTCCTCTATATTTATATCTTTTGTGAGTAAAAAATAATTGATAAACTCCTTATTTCATAGGAAATTTAGTTCTCTATAAAAATCTCCTCATATGAAATCATGTAGGATTGATAGTTTCTAGCATAATTGCGAATTTACGTAAAAATAGTCATTTTTCTTTCTGTAAATATTTTTCCTGTGGAGAAGAAAATGTCATCCCTTCCTTTCATTAGATTCTCTACAAAAACAATCTTCGAGTCTTATTATATAAGAATTAAAATAAGGGCGCCAAACCAAACATGAATTTACGGGGAATGCTGAGTCAACTAACTTTTAAGTATGATTCGCGGTTTTTTCGAAAATCGTAACGAAGCCATAATCCCAATTTTATTTTGATTTTTTTTATAAAAATAAAAAATATATATTTTTTAATTCACCACATGCTTTTTTTGAAGACGGCCCCCTATGAAAATAAAGTATATGTAAGAATATAATTTTCAGTATACAAAAAGTATATTAGAAATATATATTAAGGGGTTATACGCAGTCAGAAGACCGAAAAAGGCGATTTTTCAAGATTTTTTTCTGGAAAGACATTTGAATTTAATAACGTACAAATTTATATACAAATTTATATATAAATTTCCTATAAAATAAAAAATTTATCAATTATTTTTTACCCACAAAAAGTAAGAATATAGAGAAAAACGACAATTTTTTCACTAAAACAGTAATTATCTTAGAAACTATCAATCGCACATGATTTGATACAACCCGTGCGTGAATTTGATTGAAGCCCCGATCGGTTTTCCCTAACTTACTTCGGGCCCTTGACTGGAAGCCCAAAAGAGGCCCCTGAATGGACGGTCACGCCTTTTCGATAAAGGCCTTAGAAAGTTGCCAAATGAGGGCCATTACAACCGCCTCACGTCTGCCATGTCGAATCCACGACAAGCCCATGGTCCAGCCCTATCAGGGCCCTAGTACGTACGTAGTATCGCTATATGTGTAGATTGTAAAATTGAATTATTTCAATAATAATAACAATATTAGTATTATTATTATTAATTATTATTATATATTATAATAGTATAAGGCAGGGGATTTCTATGTAGAAATCTTGCGGGTATGACTTCCCTCGAGGCATGACTTCCTGAGAGGCCTGACTCTGAGGTGTCGAATACAACTCGTGCTCCCACTTCGGCTATATAAACATACTATTTGCATATTCCGTATACGAGAGAGCGCCCGCCGTATGCGACATCTCATGACGAGTCTTAGATGTAACTCAGTGCCATGTTTGAAATAATTAGGGCTCCGATAATTTCGCCCTATTTCGGCCCTATATGGTTCTGTTGTAATTATACCGACTTCTTTTAATATAGGTTGCCCGATCGAAGCCCGACCAGATCCTCAACGGGTTGCCTTAGGTCAGCCATATTGTAAGTAAGCCTGGCAATCTTGGCATTCCCCTGTCACGGCGCAACCTGGCGGTGTTATGGCAATTCATGACAGGGCATCCAGATTTAAGCCCGACAAGATCCTCAACGGGTTGCTTTAAGTCAGCCACATTGTAAGTAACCCTGGAAACCTTGGCAAGGCCATGTCGGGGCCCAACCTGGCGGTGTATGGCAATTCATGACAGGGCATCCACGTTTAAGTACGACAAGGTCCTCAACGGGTTGCATTAGGTCAGCCATATTGTAAATAGGCCTGGCGACCTTGGCATTGCCCTGTCGGGGCCCAACCTGGCGGTGGAAGGGCAATTCCTGACAGGGCCCTAGAATTTTTACGCACGGGAAGGAGCTTTTTTGTAGAGAATTTAATTTCCAATTGAAAAAACAAATATCCAATATTATTTTCGGCCCACCCTATTGAATATCGAAAAGGGAACCCAAAGTCCAAATTCCAGTTATAAATATATTAATATTTTGAATTGCTGCCAGGGGTCAAATCCATTTTTCCAAAGAATGTAACTAGGTAATTCCGCGAGTGAAAAATTAAATATCAATCAACGTTGGTGGATTTTGGAACTCGCTCGTTGATTCAGGATATATTTTTGACGCATCAAACCGTCCTGAATCCATTGTTACGTCGGTTTTGCACTACAACGAAAGTCCTCGACGGTCGTTGGACGATACGATGCCAGAGGTTGGGGATGAGTTCAATGAACTATGTACATAGGACACACGATGTTGTACATCATTACAATAGTAATATACATACTGGAGTGGACGAAGACACGCCGAGGGCAATGGAATAGTTCAAGAGGATCCTATAGAACGAGATCAGAGACAGAAGGAGAGAGAGAGAGAGAGAGAGAGAGAGAGAGAGAGAGAGAGAGAGGGTTCCAACGCTATCGACGGGTGACACGATTGATTGGTCGCTGCATCGGACTAGGGACCACAACCAAATACATTCGTCATTGGAATGTTCACTTTAATGATGGAATTAATTCGAATTCAATGACCCGCCGTATTTCTCAAAGTCCCAGCCGAAATTAAGCGCACGTTGCTCTCGGAATTGCTCGCTAACTTCACCCATGAAAATCTAATCTCTCTTTACTACATCACCAACTTTCGTCAAAATTTATTGGCAAAATCTAGAGGAAAAATACCATTTTTAATATGAAATCATTAAGACTATTTTTTTCTTCATACAAAATTAAAATGAATTTTTTTTAACGAGTTTTTTTTCCTTCAATTACAAAATCATACTAAGAATTCCAAAATTAGAAATTGCCCTTTTAGGAAATTCAGTAATTGTGCATTATTTATTTACAATAAAAGAAAACGACGTACGAGAACAATTTAAAATAATTTTAATTGATTGAAGTCTCACGAAAAGATGATCGGAGAGAATTTAAAAAAAATTTCAAATTGATCAAGTTCTAGAATTTTTGAATCAGCAGGTCATTCAATGTTGGAACGAAAGATAAGTTTTGGCATTTTCTCAGACGTCCTAGAAATATTGCAAAAAACATATCTTAGGAGGTTCTCTAAAAGGGTGGAAAAAAATCGACTTCCGGGGACGTTTTTTGGTCCTTCAAAATTTTTTTACATCTTGAATCGTGACAAAATAATTTATGTACCTTTCTTCAGCACTGAAAAAGAGATGCAAATAAATATATCACCTAATCTAAACTTTTGGAAGAGTAAAAAAAATCTTGAACTGTTGGAAAGGGTAAAATTGACATCTGTCAATAATCTCATTCGCGCAACGCTGTCATCATTTTTAATGCCGTGAATAATCGTCTCCGATCAAATAATCGAGGAAATAGTCAACTTTCCCATCGTTTGCACACAACGCACTTCAATGTTCATGGGCTATGAACAAAAATTAAAAACAAACAGAAATAAAAGCGTGCTCGACGTTTCATGCTTTTTAACCAGACCAGACCAGAAATTAACAAAAATTCACGCTCTCTTATCCGCTTACGTGTCCATAACAAACACGCTTTCGTTTACATACACGATAGCCTAGTTTTTTTTTCTCGAGTACGTACGTGCGCGATAACGTGCGGACGCAATTAAAAATATGAATATGGATTTTTCGGATGAATACTTGTGCGTTCAGAACACGTTGAGTGGGCTCGTTCAAGTCCCCCGAAGCTTCGTGATAACAGAAAAAAAAGAACGAAGCTCCAACGTTTTTGCAAGTCACTGCATTAAAAGAGAAAGCATATTTTCCCTTTTCGAATTTTTTTCAACAATGAGGAACGTTCATCGATTTTAAGTTAATTTGTTAAATGTATTTTGACCGAATTTGGGGAATTATTTTTCAAAATTCGCGACACTTTAATTACAAGCTTTTAATTACTTTCACCTGTCCCGGTGTCTGTCTGTAATCAAATCTTGCAAGTTAAATTTGACCCACTTCCCGGTTTCCGATTGAGTTCAAATTTTTCATGCATATGTAAATCAGATGACAATGCAATATTATCACAAAAAATTTGCAAATTTTTTGAGAAAAAAATTGTTTCGGAAAATTTTTTATAAAAAATTTACAAAAAAAAAGTTTCGCGAAATTTTTTGCAAAAAAATTGGTTTGCAAAATTTTTTTCAAAAAATGTTGCAAATTAATAGTGTGAAACAATTTTGTCTAACAAATTTTGCAAAATAATTGTTGTGCACAAAATTTTGCGAAACATTTTTTTGCAAAAAATTATGCGAAACTAGATATAAATGACTAAACTAGTTATTTAACATCATAAATACTAAAAAGTGAAAAATAAATAAACGAAAAAAAAAATTTGAAAAAACAAGCTTTTATTAGTTTTTAATAAAAAAAACCCTGCAAATTGAAATTTGCACATTGCTTCCTCATCTTTATCCATAGTTCACATAGCTTTCTTTAACACACAGTATGGCCATCAAATTTGGCTTCCTCATAAAGGAAGCTTTGTTAACTATTGAAAAATATTAGTAATCAATGTGCAAATTCGATCGATTTTTGCCAAATTTGATAGCGAATAACATTGATAGCTATACTGGCTCTTCACAAAATTTCATTGCAATATCTAAAAAATTTCAAAAGTTATAGCGTTTACTCTTCTTTTATAAAAATTAAAAATTTGATAAAAATTAAATCATTCGATTGATTTTCGCCAAATTTAATAACGAACATCCTCGATAGCTATATTGGCTCTGTACGAAGTTTCAGTACAATATCTTAAAAATTGCACGAGTTAGAGCGTTTAGGCTATTTTTCAAAAAATTCAGAATTTCATAAAATTTTAAGTCTTCGATTGATTTTCGCCAAATTCAATACCAAACAACCTTAATAGCTATACTAATTCTGTACAAAGTTTGAGTGCAATATCTTGAAAATTGCAGAGGTTAGAGCATTTACGCCATTCTTGCAAAAATGAAAAAAGTCTATAAAATCTGAACACTCGTTATAATTAAAACAAATTTTTTTTCATAATGAAGAGCGATTCGTGCTCGACAAGTGTATCAAATTTTAACTTGATATATCGAAGCGTTTTCGAGTTATGAATTATCATCTGAAACTCAGGATACATACACACACACACAAATCCATCTGGACATTTTTTCTAAATGTGATTTTTCGATATTTTAGGACATTTTGAACATATTGGCATAAAAATCGGGAAAAAAAATTGTCACGAAAACAAAGCTTCCTTTATGAGAAAGCAAAATAACTGAAAAGTTCAAAATAATTTTATTCCGATTGGAAATAAGTCTTCAAATAAAAGCGTGTTACATTTTAACAGCAAGAGAAAAAAAGTGAACTTATTTCCAATCGGAATAAAATTATTATGAACTTTTCAGCTATTTTTTATTAAAAACTAATAAAAGCTTGGTTAAAAAATTTTTTTTTTTCAATTGAAGATAAATCTTGCTTCCACATATTTAGGAAAAAATGTCAAAAATATAAAATTCCAAAGTAATTGTGAATTTGGCGAAACTTTTGATTTTTTGAAAATTTTACCCTGTTTCTATCGTCATTTCGCAGTGATCGTGGTGAAATTTTTTCTGCAGACAAACTTCATGAGGTTACTTCATGAGGTAACTTCATGGGGTTAAGAATTTGTTTAAGGCTAGAAGAAAAAACCGGCTATATTAAAAATTTCATTTTTATTTAAATAATTCGTCGATAGATAATCATAATTACCCAATGTTTTGCTACACGCTCGTTACTGCATTTTAAAACCAGAAAAAGTTTGAAAACTTTTTCCCCTCTCACGAAAATGAAATGTTTCATTCGGGAGTAAGAAAAAAATATTATTTATCGCGGTGAATTTCATTATTTTGACGATGCAGTACAGAGAGTATAAATTTTAACAGGGTTTCATTATGGCCCCATTTGTCCGGCGCCCATTATCATTGTTTACAAGCCGGTCATTAAATTGACGTATCATTTCTCTCTGTCATTGTCTTCCTCTCTCTTTCTCTCTCTCTCTCTCTCTCTCTCTCTCTCTCTTTCTCTCTCTCTCTCTCTCTCTCTCTCTCTCTCTCTCTCTCTCTCTCTCTCTCTCTCTCTCTCTCTTATTCACCAACACGTTTGTTCACTCCCCATGGATCATCATATCGCCCTACAAATTTGGGAAACCGCTTAATAGCCGAATAATTGCGTTTAATAGCAACATTTGTACGTGCATGATAATTCATTCTCACTCCCGATCGCATTCGCGGCGAGTTTCTCGTCATAAACCAAGAAACATTGGACAAGCATGATTCAATATTCATCGTCTATGTTCCTGAAGCCTCTAGACTCGTTGTCGCACTCCCAAAATTTCCCTGGCGGCCCAAAACTTCCAGCTTCAGATTGAATGTTCCGAAGGGACGTTTTCCCATCAATAATAAATCGAATCATCGTTTGAATCTCACGTGACTCGTGTGCCAATTCGATTTGTCATTGAGATTTCAAATTTTTTTGATATTCGTGTCGTCGAAAAGTTTCCAAAAATTTCCAAAAAATTTCAACCCCTTATCGTGAATTTTTGGTGATTTTCAAATTTCACAGTCCAAAATTAAGTTACCGAAATGAATTTATCCGGATTTTCTAGTTTATTACACGCTCTAAAAGTAAAAAAATAAATCCCTGATCAGATGAAAGGCCCAGAATTATGAATTGAAAAAATGTAAACAATTCTTTGACTCGAAAAAAATTATAAAGAATACAATTTTCACAAAAACGTATAAATTATTTCTGATCAACATAATTTATGATAAAATATTACCGCGAAGTTAACTAGAATTTCTTTTAGTACATTAAGCCAAACCCAGACACAAACAATGCTCTATAATGTCTGTATATGGGTCATTCCAGAATAAAACCAAATAAATAAAAATGCAAATTCAATTGTGTTTCTGTTTTTATAGTCTTATGTCATTAATTAAAATTTATACGGCTCAAAATTACAGAATTACATGATTGCTCAACTTTACTTAACTTAGAGGTAAACAAATTATTTTTGACAAAAATTAAAAAATTCTTATTTTTGAAACATAAACACCATCCTGAAATTTTCAGGATCTTTAAAGATCAGTACAAGGTATTATATAAAAAAATGGAACCAAAAATTTAATGTTGATCGTGGATTTTCACGATTTTTGAAAATTAAAAATTCTCAAAATTCATCATTGTTCAAAAATTTTGTTCGGAATATTGTTTTTTCGTAGCCACAAGTATACTCTTTAAGATGAACCCAGAACGATTTTATCGTAACTATTATAGTTTTCGAGATATTTAAAAAATAAACTTGAAAGATTTTCAAGAATGAGAAATTCTGAATCTTGCATAACTATCGGAAAAAAAAATTGAATTTTTTTCCTTTGGTAGAACTTCGTTTTAATAAAAACGAAAACTTCTGACCAAATTTCATCGAAGATGAAAGGGGTCGATTCCAACTCTTGATCGACTTGACATGGAATGATCCATATATATGTATACATTACGACGGGACATTTATGGACCTCCCTAACTTTGATGCTTAATTTTGGGCGAACCACCCGGTGTGACTTTGCCACATACGTAACCACGATGAGACTTCATTAGCCCTAGTCTCGTCGTGTGTGCATTATTCCCACGGCGGCGACGTAAAGTGTCACTCGCAAAATCCTCCCACTCTCAGTGTCCGTCGAACAAAGCGCGCACGCATGATGTTTACTCATCATCATCCCTCTCTCAAGCTTATTTTAGTAGCATAATGGAGCTTTGTGATAAATTGTCAAAAAAAAAAGACTCGCGAGATACGAATATTCCCATCATCTCATTTTCCCATCAAAATTTACCCGGCTATGTTCTGTTTTCCTCTAAAGATTGGAAGTGGAGGCATAAAAAAGCTTGAAAGCTTAAGAGGTCTGCTACCGAAGCTTGAAAACTTCAGTAATACAACTTCATAATGCAAAATTGTAAAAAAATGCCCAAAAAAAAATCCTCACAAAACATGAACACATTTTCCCATGAAAATTCATCTGGCTTTGTGCCCTCATTCAACGATCGGAAAGGGGGAGGGAAAACAAGCTTGAGAGCTTCAGAGTTCGAACAGACGAGAATATTTTGGTAGCATAATGCAACTTTGTAAAATAATGCCCCAAAAAAAAATTCTCACAAAATACGAATACGTTTTCCCATCAAAATTAATCTGCTTTTGTGCTTTGTTCATCCAACGATCGGGAAAGGGGAGGGAAAACAAGCGTGAGAGCTTCAGAGTTCGAAAGGCAAGCATATTTCAGTAGCATAATGCAACTATGTAAAAAAAATGCCCAAAAAAAAAAATTCTCACAAAACATGAATGCATTTTCCCATCAAAATTCATCTGGCTTTGTGCTTTTTTCATCCAACGATCGGAAAAGGGAAGGGAAAGCAAGCTTGAGAGCTTCAGAGTTCGAAGAGATCGACAAGCATATTCCCGTAGCATAATGCAAACTTGTGGAAAACTGTCCAAAAAAGATCCTCACAAAATATAAATATAAATTCCCATCAAAATTTGTCTAGTTTTTCCTGTTTTCCCCATAGATTGAAAAAAGGAGGCAGGGAAAAAGCTTGAGAGCTTCGAAAGTCCAACGCACATCCCTCTCTCAAGCTTTTTTTAGCAGCATGATGCAACTTTGCGATAAAGATAAAGTGTAAAAAAAATTCTCACAAAATACAATCCTTTTTCCCATCAAAATTGATCTGGTGATGCTCGTTTTGCCCCAAATGTTGGAATTTAGGGCATCTAAAAAAGCTTGAGAGCTTTGGAGGTCAAACGAACATTTTTCTCTCAAGCATATTTCAGTAACATGATGCAACTTTGTGAAAATATGATCCAAAAAATCCCACAAGATACGAATACATTTTCCCATCAATATTCATCAGACTTTTCGTTTTTTTACCCAACGATTAAAAAACGCTTGAAAAAAAGCTTGAGAGCTTCGGGGGTCAAACGAACATCCCTCTCTCAATCCTATTTCAGTAGCTTAATTAAATTTCACGAAAAATTGATCCAAAAAAATCTCACGAGATACGAATATAATATATTCCCATCAAAATTCATCTGGCCTCGCGTTTATTTCCCCCTGAAAGATTGAAAAAGAAGGGGCGGTGAGAAAAGCTTGAGAGCTTCGGCGCTCCAACGAATGCGAAAGTCTTGAAAATAAATTCGGTGGGATCAAGTTGGAAAATTGTAGCCCGAACGAAGGGGTCACAGTGGGGCGAGCCAGAAGCATCTTCTGGCAGCCAAAATCTTGGTTACAAATGGACTACCATTAGTCAGGCAGTGCTAAATGACTCGACTGAGAGTCTTCCATTTTCCTCCTCACTGTCAGATCCTTTCTTTCATTTTACTCTCGCCGAAAATGAAGAAAAAAAAACAATTTCACTTATGGAACGCCTATATACAGGCTGTTCCATGTTAACGCCACATTTCACCTTCTCGCATTTGGTTCCTAATATTTTTTACGATTTTTCCTGGGGTGTGAAAAAATTCTGGATAATCCCACTAATTTTATCATCTCTCCTCCAGTAAAAAAAAATTATCCACTGAAATATCGAACAGGACAAATTATCCAATTAATAAAAAAAAAAGTATGGGGTAAATATCTACCCCAGGCACGTTTGGAGGCAAAAAATGGAGTTTTGGGTCTTCGAAATGACGCAATGAACCGATGCGCGGAAAAATGTCAAAAAAGCCGATTTTCAATTCGGCACGATTTCTTGACACATTGCCAAAAACTATATCCGCAATTAGCAGATTTCCGATTTCTTATTTAAGGGAGTTGGAAGGACAGCATGCAAGCATAAAAAAAATAGAAAGAGGATTGCAGGGAATCGCCGTCGAATTTACCGACGTTCCGCTGAACCATCCAAAGCTCTCTCTCTCTCTCTCTCACTCTTTCGAGTTGGGTTAAATTATTGAGGTTGGAATGGGGCGGGGTTTGTAGCGACGCGCTAAAGCCTCGACTTTACTCTCGGCTTTTCCCATTCGCCCTACCATTTTTTCCACCCTCATCGCCACTCTGGTGTCGCAAAGAGAAGAAGCGGAAAACAGAAACCCGCGGGAAACGACCCCCCGGGCGTTTGCACTCCCTTTTTCACCTCAGCATCCCTCTCGCCCTCTTCCTCCCTCGCTCTCGCCTCCCTTCAGCATTGCTCCTCCGCAACGAGGATTGTACGAAGCCTCCCAAACCCGACTCCGCCATCCTCTTTTCTATACACGGTGTCCCAGAGGTGAAGGTCAATACCGTGAGATTAGATCCGTGACGTAATATCGAGTAGAAAAGTCCTTTGCAATTTTCGGGTATTTTGAACCCCTGAATTGTTATTAATTTTTCAAATCAGCCAATGAGATGCGCCCATTGTGTTGAGCAGTAACCCCCACCATGCCTACTCCCGCGCTCGCCGGTGTAAGCAAGGTGCATCTCATTGGCTGATCTGAGAAATCAATAACAATTCAGGGGTTCGATATATTAAAAAATGGCAAAGGACTTTTCTACTCGATATCACGTCACGAATCTACCCTCGCAGTATTGACCTTCACCCCTGGGACACCCTGTGTCCAAACGACCGCAACAATACCGAACGGAGAGGCCACGTTATTGCGTGCTCCGCTAATTAGGGCCATTTATTAATCAGGGCGCGATACAACCACGACGTAGAGTCATCCGGTGCCCTCGCATTTTTCCCATCTTCCATTTTCATCCCAGGCTCTTCTCTCCTTTTTTATCCGTCCTAACCCCTGCCCCCACTCCCCTAACTGCCTCCCTATAGGGCCCTATCTTTTCTCTTGGCAGCGCCGTATTGGTGTTGCAACCTAAAACACTGCACTCAGTCACTCTCGGGTCTCATCCGTTGGAAACTCTCGCGCCTGAATATTTCAGACTAACTTTGGTGTCCCAGCGCGAGGGGTTGGCGGCGAGGGAGGGGGGGCAGAGGTTGAGGGGGCAACAAAGTTGACGCGAAATAGCGAGAAAGATGGAGAGAGCGAGGGGATTCGGTGGTTGTCGTGGGAGGAATTGTTCGCGTTCTCGCAGGGTTGACAGAGAGCGAATGAACAAAGGAGAAAAAGGAATTTGGACAAAAGAAAGTAGTTACAACGCCCCCGGGCAGGGAGCACTGAGTCCGTTTTTTTCCACCTCCTTTTCTCCTTTTCGCTCTCCTCTTTTTCTCGCTCTCTCTCTCTTCTCAATTCACCCCTTTCTCGCTTTTCCGCGTATACGTGCGTTACAAGACGTGACCGAGTTATAATCGACCCTTTAATTAATTGGTCATGCACGTGGATTCCAAGTTTCTTTGTCATCCGAATTTCAATTGATACTTTTCCACAACCATTTTTGAAAATCACGGTAAATTTATTTTCTCACTCGATCATTGGTAATCAAGACATTTTGCAAAAATTCCTCATCCCAGCGCTGTCTTCGTGAATGACTTTTAGAAATATTGTCATTGCTTTGATTGTGAAAATTTTTTAAATTTGAAAATTTGAAGAGCCGTCCATAAAGATTCTTTTCCAAAAGGTTGGCGTCAATTGCAAAAATGTTCCTAATAATTATTTTTTTGCGATTCTCTGAGGGATTCAAAAATATTCTTAAAAATAAAAGATTTTTTTATAATATTCTCATTAAGACGGTTTGGTTTTTGAGTATTTGAAGAATTTGAAAATTTGCTAATCACAGAGCTGTTTATAAATATTCTTTTCCAAAAGGTTGTGTTAATTGCAAGTCATTCAAAACTGTACAAAGCATTTTCAAAATCTTCTCTTCGTAGAGCTACCATTTTTCAAAAATTGTGAAGTTTGCATCATGGAAATGCAAAGAAAATAATTTTTTTTTTTAATTCGTGCATTTAGCATCACAAGTTCATAATAACGACCCCAAAACATGTATTAAAAAGGTTTACCTAAAAAAAATTCTAGGAATACTGAATAGAGAAAAATTATTATTAAAAATTGAATTATTTTATTTTTCATTATTTTTATTTTTATTCTATTTTTTATTACAAACAATGAATCGTATTCATTGCATTTAAGCGATACAAAGTTCAACATAATATTTTTCAAACTTTCTGAATTTTCCACTTTCAGAGTGCCGTATCCATAAAATATTTCCAAAAATTTCCTCATGCCACAAAAATATTTCGAGAAATTATTTTTTGAGGTTTTCCCACGAGTTTTACAATACATTTTCCTCTCGAATCTTTTCACGAGAGACTTTTCAAAATTTTTCTTTTCACCCTTTGAATAAAAAATTTTCAAAAATAATTTCTTTCCTCAATTTTGCCCAATTTTCCATCAGGATATTGACCTTTCAAATACACCCCACGAACATCATGGACATAATCCAAGAAAATATCCTTCTCCGCGACTCTTCCAAAATCGTCATTCAATCTCTCGAAATTATTTGTGTTATTCTCCCCGGTTCCTAATCCCCATTTCTCCGATGTGACAATTACGATGAAGCTGCTCTTTCCGCGATCCAAAGGTTACCGTCTCTTTTATCTGGACGAAAAAATGTAGCGGGCTCGAAGCTTCGTTCGAGGGACACGCTGGAAAAAGATCCCGGAGATTCTTTCCCATATCGCGCTTACCCTCGTCACTCTCAGCCAAAAGGAGCCACCTCGACACTTCTTCGACCCTCCACCCTCGCGTCATCCCTTACAAGCTCCACAGCAATATCGTTCGCATTTTTTCCTCGCCACTCCTCATTCGCCCTTCTCTCTTTCGCTGAGAGAAGCTACCGGCCAAAAGCCACTGTCCCCCCTCTCGATCCCCCGAAATCGCCAAGTCTGCAGGCTCATTTTTTTCCCTTAAGGATCCGGTAAACCGACCGCGTCACAGCGAGGCTCGCATTAAGGGGACGAGCCAATTTTTTCCGCCCTGTTACTGCACCATCATTTTTTCCCCTTCTCTTCGTCGTTCCTGGATATTGATAACCCCGCCGAAATGGGACACACACACCCTCTGTCAGACTATTTATTTCACAGGGTGAAAAAGTCCTCTGAAGGAAAAACTTCTCTCTCTCTCTCTCTCTCTCTTGGCCATTTTTTTCCGCACTGTCCGAATGGACAATCTGCTCAGGATGATCCTGCGAGATTAAATCGTCCTTTATGATATAAAAATGTCGGTTATCTCGATGATAAAAAATTCTCAATTTAGTGGAAAAGTTTTTTTCTCATTCCCTCGGAGTTTCCTCGGGGCTTGATTCGAGGAGTCTTTAAACCTGTCGTTTCTGTGAAGCTGTAATCTCATTTATGTGTACACCCCCGCTCAAAAGTTTAGATACACCTGTCGATAATTCTTGCCGCACTAGAAGTTGCATAACGCCGTCAGAAAAAAAACAATCGAATTTTAAAAAAGCGTTTTGACGAGAATTCAACTTTATTTTGCTTTTAAAAAATATTTTTTATGATTTTTTTTTCGATCCGGTACGCATTTTTGTACGTGACCGCATTTTGGCCTTTTTTCGACCATCGCGAATTGGACGCATAACTTACCCCTACAGCACATAAAATTGCTGCAATGTTGCAGCAATGTTGTCATATTGCAGATATGTTGTGGCAACATTACTACGCAACATTGCACTAAAACTTCTCAGCAATGTTTCGGGAATGTTCCTAAGCAACATACCTGCAATATTTTGTTGAAACGTTGCGAGTAAATTGCAGCAATATTGGTGAGATCGAACTTCAAATTTTACAACTACACGAGCATAATAAATATGAAAAAGATCAATTGAAAAATATCTATTCACTTATTCCTCATAAAATATCAATAACGATTGATTTCGAGTCATTTTCTTTTTCTTTTTTCATATTTATTTTCAAAATTTTGTTGTGCTTTTGACATTAATAGGACATCTGATATTAATAATATTAAGACATTGTGACATTCGTATTGAAAAAATGTTTAATATCAAAAAAGCTATAGAACCAAAATATATATTTTGTTTCTGAATTATTCTTATTCGTAAAATATGACTATATACTGTAACGGGACGACCTGGGGCCTGCCACGATCTCGGCACTTCGCCTGAGATCCGTTAGGTGGCGGCGGTCGGTGGGCGCTCTCGCGCTGGCGAGAGAGCCACCGAGCACCGATAAAGGTCCGGTGTATTACCAGCATCGGGGTCCTCAATTAACAATCAATTGTTGGAATATTCACCCGCGCTCTGTGGTCGTGCAGTCCTATGGACTTAAAACTACATATTTTTATTTTATGCAATAATTCAAATGATAAAGTTTCCATTGCAGGTAATATTCCTGAAATATTAAATATGCAATACGAGTTATATTGCTGGAATATTGCATATTGATTGGATGCAGTATTTCTGGAATATTGCGGAAAATTGCAGCAATATTTCAATCGTCGGACATGGCAACATTGCAGCAAGATTGCAGCAATGTTTTTTTGGAATATTACAATGTTGTTGTGCAACATTTCAGCAACATTGCATGAATATGATGTGCTGTAGGGGTTAAGGTTGTTTAGAAGCTATGAAACTTTTGAGTGTTAATTATTCAATAAATAGCTTCTTAATCGTAGTGAAATTCTTACACGACCTCCTGAATACTTCATGTGAGAACATACCAATTTTTCGAAATTCTATCATCATTATTTCAACCTCCTTAAGGGTTAAAATCCAAAATGATGAGAATATTCTGAAAATTTGGTATGTTTTTATATGAGGTATTTAAGAGGTCGTGTAAAAATTTCACGACGATTAGGAAGCTCGTTATTAAGAAATTACCGTTTTGATAAAAAAAATTTTTTAAGCAAATAAACAAATTTTATCAATAAACTTCGTTTTCTTTCTGTTACTTTCAGTATATTGTGGATATTAAAAAACTGAGAGATCAAAAAAAAACTTATCGCAAACTTATATCAGTTCCCATAAGACTACATTTAATTTGTTAATCTCAATTATTCGATAACGAGCTTCCAAATCGTCGTCAAATTTTTACACGACCCCTTAAATACTTGACTGAAAAACATACCAAATTTTCCGAATTTTCTCATCATTTGCGATTTGGATCTCAACAACCTTAAGGCCATTTTTTTTTATCTACGGTGCATTCGAAAAGGTTGGGAGACACTCCATTTTAGTTTTTAAAAAATTTGTGTATATACTGTACATGTGCGTATACGATTAGGGTCGTGTAGGAGACGTCGAACGAGATACAGGGGTTGAGAAAAAGGAAAAGGTGGAGGAAAATGTGCTCGAAGGAAAAAATAGAGCGTCATGGAACGCTTCGCTTGGCCCTTGAGTGGAGCACGTCGACGCTCCTTTTCCTCTCCGTCCCCCGCCGAAGGGGTCAATTTCACCGTTTAAAACATCCCCCAGGGGTAGTGCATTTTCCACCTTGTATACTTGATATGCATTTTTTTTTGTCACATATTATGACGGCAAGTGATGTGCGTCCAGCCGCGAATCATCGCTCGGAATACACACGCGTGGATCCTCATCCGTATCCCGGGCACGACCCGGTGGGAGAGCCAGTCAGCAATTTTCTTTTTCCTCACCCACGCTTCTTTTTTTTCTTCTTCTTCTTCTTCATCTCATCCCCACTTTTCACTCTTTACGCGCGCACTTTGGCCTCGCGGAATTCGTTCCCTCTCGCCTATTCCTTCTCTTATCCCTCGTTTTATTTCTTCCTTTTTTATCCCTCTTCGGTCCCCTCTCTCTCTCTCTCTCTCTCTCTCTCTCTCTCTCTCTCTCTCTCTCTCTCTCGCATCGGCAATATATCTGGGAAGAAAAATGGTTGGCCAACGTCCAAAAATCTACCGAACGGACTCACGGGATTGCCATAAAATAGTGGGCGGAAGAAAGAGGAAACTCGTTGCAAAGTTTGCTCGATGTCAAAATTGGGATGAAAAAAATTAAAAGCCTCCAAAATCGCTGAGACCACCGAACCTCGTGGGAATACATAATTTTTTGGTTCTTCGTCATGATTATTCTTCTTCTTTGCTCATGATTTTTTTTTGTCAAACATTGCTTATGGATTCTTAAATTTCCGAACATTTTTAGGCACTCACTCATATATCGGAAAAGTGCCTATTAAAATTGTCCTCCAAAAAACCAATTTCCTATAATAATAACAACACAAACTTATCACTAATATACCTTGGCATATTGTGCCAAGAAATTTTTTTTTTGAGTTTTCGTCCCCTCGGACGTCCGCACTCATAACTCAACAACCGATGAACGAATCTGGTTCAAATTTATGGCACATTTTGGTTTCACCATAATCTCAAATCCTTTTTCGATTTAATCCATTTAGACATCATTGAGTATGGAATTTCTCAGAAAAACAGCCATTTTTGAGCAAAAAAGTCACTTTTGTGTCCCGCAACCTGTGGACCAATATTTTTCTAACTTATAGGCTTTCTTTTTACAATCATAAAGAAGAGTCCCCCAGAGTTTGAAATCCCTAAAGTTCTTCAAAGTATTTGAAATCAACAAAAAAAAACTTTTTTTTCACTTTTTCTTCCGTTGCTGAAAAACGTGTGAACGATTTTTTTTTATTTTTACCGTAGACTTTTGTTTTAATGCATTTTAACTACTCGAAAAGTTTCAAGTCATTAACACAATTTTACGATATATTTTTAATATTTTTTCTAAAATTGATTTTATTTATCTATAATTTCTCAACGTTTCCGCGTTGAAAAAAACATTGTCATACCAAAAAAACTTTACACATACTTTTTATCACTTAACAGAAAATTATTCTCTTCGGAAATATAATAGAAAATATTTTTAATTATTATTATTAGTATTAATCTTGAAAAATTATCATTGAATTGCTATAAAAATGAATAGCATAAAATATAACCTCATAAACTTACACTCTCATGATATTATATTCTCAATTTAAAAAAAATCCACATATCAACACTATATTACAGATTATCTGCAATAAATGGAATTATAAACAGAATATCGCGTTACAGCTGTCATAAGGGCGTATGCCAGCAAAAGGTGGGGTTGGAAAGCCATAAGGGCGTATCGAATTTTTTTTTCAGGAATCGACGTAATTATGACCGAAAAAAAAATTTCAATACGCCCTTATGGCTTTCGACACCTACAGCGAAAGCCATAAGGGCGTATAGAATTTTTCACCGGTAATTGAGGTAATTAAGAAATTACAGAAATTACCGTTACCGGTAAAGGTCATTTTTTTGTTTTTCAATGTACTTTTTGAAAAAAATATCGAAAATTAAGAAAACAAAAATGTTAATATATTTTTTGCTGTTTTAAGCTAAAAAAATTCAATGGGACCCTTTCGATTAAAAAAAAAAATTATAAAATTCTACGTAAAAAACAAAACATTTTAGATTTTACTGAAGATGGGATTTCAAATATAACTTCTTATTTTTAAAAAATTCGATTTTTTTTTTTTCGTAATTTTGATATTTTTTTTCCTTCTATGACTACAATAGTTGATTTCAATTATGTTAAAATAAATAATTTAGCTTCTCTCATATATTTACTTTGTAAATTATATTAATTAACATTACAAATTACAATTGTTATGTAAAAAAATTGAATAAAGTGCAAAACGTACTTGAATTGTAATTCAAATTGTTAATTATTATAATTTGGAAAGGAAATATTCGAGAGAAGTAAAATTATTTATTTTAACATCATTGAAGTCAACCTATTTTAGTCATGGAAGGAAAAAAGATCAAAATTACGAGAAAAAAAAAGTCGAGCAAAATTTAAAAAGAAGCTTCAAAACCCCGTTTGGTTCATCCGATTCCGACCATTTTTCGATTTTTGGCAGATTTTTAAAGTTCACCCATAGATTTTTACACAGTTTTTAAGGTATAGCCCTTTCCATTTTTTTCGGCGATTTTCAAAGTGCGGCGATTTTCATTTCTACAAAAATTAAGTTATCGGAATGAACCAAACGCCATTCTCTGAATTTAGTGACAGTCTTTAAGTACGAAAAAGAAATTTTGGAATCGGTTAAATCAAAGTAAAGTTATGAGCACTTGAAATTTCGCTATCTGAGGTTTTTGAAAATGAGGATTTGAAAAATATTTTTTTTTTTCAATTTTTTGTTCAATTGTCTTAAATCATATAGTTTAATTTTATTTGAGAAAAAAAATATTTTAGATTAGAAATATATTGAAATATATTGATTTTTATTCTTGATCCAGTGGTCTAAATTATATATTTCAATATTTGCTCAAAATTACCGTGCCCTCCTGATTTCCTAAGTTTCTAAAACTAAAATTTAGATTTCAATAGAATTGGTGGATATTGAGTAATAGATTACTGGAAAATTACTCATTTTTTCGACATTGTAATAATTGCTGAGAAAAAAAATATTTTAAATAAAGAAATAAATTTGTTCAATCAATATATTGCATGAGTTATGACTTGAAAGAGCTACTTCTGAGAATTCCAAAAATATTTCTTTAATAATTTTTGGTCCAGTGCCTCAGAATGCAAGAAAAAAAATTATCCTGTTTTGAGGTCCTGTGCAAACTTTCACCAATCACAGCACCGCTAATAATTTGCAAAATCATTATAATTGCTGACCCAAACCTAGATTCGAATCATTCTGAAAGCCAATTGTTTGAATATCGACAAAATCGGTAATTAAAATGACCAATTAATTACAAATATGTAATCAATCAATATTGCAGCATATAGCTTATCAGCAGCAAAAATTTTCATTTTTTCTTCAACAAATCTCGTGCTCTTGTTCGTGATTAATAAAAATGTCTCGAGGGGGCGTCCATGATAAAGGACGTTTATATCCATGTTTCAATTAATTCATTATTTTAGCAATTAAAATTTCAATTTCCAGAAAGCTTCTTATCACAAAGTTTGCTCGACTGAGCAAACCAGAGGAATTCGACCACCAATGGGACAATTATAACCGTGCAAAAGGATCTTCCCTTATGGTTGGTGGACATTGCTATATCGTGCATACATATATATGAGGCATTCCACGTCAAGTCGGCCACCCCATTTTTTGAAATCGCCAAAAATCGCATACAAATTTTTAGAAAGTAGTTCTAACTATCAAGAAAATTCGTGATTTTTTTCGGATTTTAAAATTACATATTTTAGCCGGAAAAAAATACAAAAATTTTGTTTGTCCCATTTTGTAACTCGAAAATTATTCATCGTACGAAAAAAAAAAAGTAGGACATAAAGTTTAGGATTTCCAACGTGCTTTTCACTGACATTTTTTACAAACTCCTCCGAAAGCTCTGTATGGAATTTTCAAAACAAATAATATTTTGATTTTTTTCTCAGAATTAGCATTTTTGATTCGTCTGTAGTTTTAACAGTTTTTTGCTTGATATATTTACAGACTATAAAAAAATTGGCTTAGTGGACCACCCATTCCTTCGCATGCATACTGCGAAGACGATTCCAGGAACAAAGCAGTATCATTGCTTCATTCCCAAAAATCATGGCCTGATCGAACTAAAAAAGTATTCATTGGCCATAAAAACGTCGGTGTATCCAAAGAGGGTAAGTTAATTCCCTTTTGCAATTGAGAAGTGTGACTAGCCTTTGACTCTAATTTGAATAGACTTTATCGGTGTACAGGGGTCCATTGATAAATAAGTTTATTAAAATGTACAAAAAGATATTTAAACAAATAAAAATGGAAAAAGTGTAAAACATTGAAAAAGTACAAAAAATAAATAAAAATGCGGGCTGTAGAAAATATCTATAAATAGTCTCAACCCTGTTAACGTTCAAGTGAAATTTGTGTATTCGTTTGGGATGAAAAACGCATGCGAAGGAATGGGTTGTCCACTAAGCCAATTTTTCTGTAGTCTGTAAATATATCGAGCAAAAAACTGTTAAAACTACAGATGAATCAAAAATGCTAATTCTGAGAAAAAAAATATCAAAATATTATTTGCTCCGAAAATGGCATATAGAGCTTTCGGAGGAGTTTGTAAAAAATGTCAGTGAAAAGCACGTTGAAAATCCCAAATTTTATGTCGTACTTTTTTTTTCGTACGATGAATAATTTTCAAGTTACAAAATGGGACAAACAAAATTTTTGTATTTTTTTCCGACTAAAATATGTAATTTTAAAATCTGAAAAAAATCACGAATTTTCTTGATGGTTAGAACTACTTTCTAAAAATTTGTATGCGATTTTTGGCGATTTCAAAAAATGGGGTGGCCGACTTGACGTGGAATGCCTCATATATGTAGCTAGATATACGACAGAACTGTGTCCACTTGGACACGATCAGACACGATCTACTGGCTAAACGTTCTTGCAAAGTTCACAAACTCTTGTCCAGAGAGAGAGAGGAAAAGTGAGAGAGAGCGAGAGAGAGAGAGAGAGAGAGAGAGAGAGAGAGAGAGAGAGAGAGAGAGAGTGCTAACCTCGAGAGAGCAGATTGAGGGCGTGTTCGACCTACCGGAAGTATCGTGCGACGTATAAACGTATAAGGTTCAGCCGGACACCTCCCCAAACCGGAAGTGACGGGATATTGGTCTTATCACAGCTCAGTAACTACGGATTTTCACTATTTTCATATTTATAGCCTCTAAAATGGAAACCCCAAAATTTCTTCGCTCAGAGGGCGATTCAAAGTCAAGATTTTTCATTCGCAGCTGATTTGATGGAAATTTCTGGTTCGAACAAAACAAAAAAGGCAGTAATATTTTTTACAAGATGGAGAATAGTAATTTGCTTCCTTTTTTCTTCCTATCGTTCGTAAAGTCTATTTTGTGGTTGCTCGATTTTTACTATGATTAATAATACAACTATGATGCTTTCTCAAGGTCAACAAAAAATCATTCAATCACCTCTAAACATTTTTCTTTATTTCGGCATGATTTAATGGAATTTTTTGGTTTTAGAAAAAGAAAGTGGTACTATTTTTACAAAATTGGATGATTTTTTTCGTGGGTTCCAATTTTTTCTTCTATGAACTCATTGTCTATGACGAATAGTTCAACTATAACTTGGAATAGATCGTACGAAACGTTTTTTCGAATACGTTCCTCTGAACATTTGATAAAAGTAATAAGCACCAAAGGCAATGGTAATGACTGCCAAAAAAATGGAGTTAAGTTAATTTTTAACAAAAGCAAACGTACCACGGTAATGAATGTTTCATGCATGTGCACTTTGGGGCACTAAAACTCGTTACAGTAAATTCCTCTTGTGGCAAAGTGGGCGAAACTCGGTCATCTATGCACTATATTTCATTTCACATAGATATGTATATAAATAAAACGCTGATATTACGTTTTAGTAATATTGCGCCAGAGCCACGAAAGCGTGAACTTTCACGCTGTGTCGAATTCGTCTCGTTAAATACTACGGCGATTATAATTGGCGTGGCGTGTCGGACTGAGCAACCCTTAAAAAATAAAAAATGTTACCGATAAAAGGATCGATATAAGTGCTCGTGTCCGGACGAATTTTGGGTCGAATTACGATCAAGAATTTTAGATATTACGCGAATGAGAAATTAATTAAAAGCTCAATGGGAATTGAAAATTTATAAAATTAATTAGCCCAAGTTCTTTACTGAGTTCAGTCGAAAAAAAATCAATATTTTCATAAAAATGTGTTTAAAAGTTACGATGTAATCTTTTTGAAAATAAAAATTCGAAAAATTTAATTGTGTCAACTATTTTTGTAGTAAGGGTTGAAACCACCCTCATGTGACTTTGTGTAATTATTTAAAAATGTGCAGATTAAGGATGAATAACAGTAATTAATGATTGAGTAAATGAAAAATTGTAGCTTTGTCTTTTTTTTTTTTTTTTAACAAATAACTCTAATTTGTAAAAAATTGGAATGATCATGAGTAAATTTAGAGATAGTTGATTGAGAAACAAAATAAACTCTAATTCGTTCAAATTAAACCTCCGTTGAAAAATCGATTCACAGAAAATTATTTACTGCCGCAAACTGAATTATTACTCTGTAGAATCATTTTTGTTTGTTGGAATATATTCTACGAATTCTCGGCAGTGATTTCTTATTTTATTTTTTAACCAGAAGAAAAGTCTAGTGAACGACACAGGTGTATTTTTTTCATAAACATTTTTTTACTGGTTGTAATCTTTGAGGGAAGAATATTATTATAATTATTATATATAATATTGCAATATTCCCACACAGCAAAATTGATCCCGGGACCATCCTGAGACAGTCCCATTCGTGTCCTGCCAAGATAGTACGTCTTATAGAATGTCTATGGGAGGTACCAGTAAAATATTGTTCTACCCGGGATTAATATAGGATGTCTTGAGGATATCCTGTCGCAACCGTGATTAGACGATCCCAACGGTCCCTCTTATAGACGTCTATGGGAGGTACTAGTAAGACATTGGTCTACTCGAGATTAATATAAGATATCTCGAGGATATCCTGTTGCAACCATGATTAGACGATCCCAAAGCACTCTCTTATAGACGTCTGTGGGAGGTACTAGTAAGACATTGGTCTGCTCGATATTAATATGGAACGTCTTGGGGATATCCTGTCGCGACCGTGATTAGTAGATGATCCCAACGCACTTTCTTATAGACGTCTGCGGGAGGTACTAGGAAGACATTGGTCTGCTCGATATAATATAGGACGCCTTGAGGATATCCTGTCGCGACCGTGATGAGACGATCCCAAAGCTCTCTCTTATAGACGTCTCTGGGAGATCCTAGTAAGACATTGGTCTGCGCGATATTAATATAGGACGTCTTGAGGATATCTTGTCGCGACCGTGATGAGACGATCCCAAAGCACTCTCTTATGGACGTCTCTGGGAGATCCTAGTAAGATATTGGTCTGCTCGATATTAATATAGGACGTCTTGAGGATATCCTGTCACGACCGTGATTGAACGATCCCAACGCACTCTCTTATAGACATCTATGGGAGATATTAGTAATACATTGGTCTTCCCGAGATTAATATAGGATGTCTTGAGGATATCCTGTCGTGACCGTGATAAGACGATCCTAACGCACTCTCTTATAGACGTCTGTGGGAGGTACTAGTAAGACATTGGTCTGCTCGAGATTAATATAGGATGTCTTGAGGATATCCCGTAGTAACCATGTTTGGACGATCCCAGCCAACTCTCTTAGGGATGTCTGTAGGAGGTCAGCCATCGCGCAGCATTAGTTCCAACCTTGCCGCGAGATGGCGAACGCTACTCACATGCGGATAATGTGAAGAGCATGCTTATATAGGCGAGCGCGAACACGGATATCAATTCGACACCGACAGAAGTCAGACCTCGAAAGAGGCTATATTACAAATACAAGTAGTCCTTGCTGACTCCTTCTGTACCGTACACATTTTGTTAACATTTAATTAATTAATTGAAATTAATTAAAATTAAATCGAAACAAGAATTATTATCGACTACTGCATTGGCAGTCCAGAAGACGTCCTGAAGATATCCTGAAGACATCCCGGGATGGCCGTGGAACCGTCCCATTCCGGTAAACACAGCGGACACTTTAGAGCCCATGGGTATCCCATGGGATCATCCAAAAGACGTACTTGGGACGTATTATTTTGTGACTAATGATTCTGGAATATCTCGATGACGTCTTATAGGAGTCTTGACAATATCTTACCGATATCTCCAGTCTGCTGTGTTTGCAGTCTCAGAGACGTCCCGAGGATATCCCGGGATGCCAATGGGACCATCCCATTCCGGTAAATACAGCGGACACTTTAGAGCCCATGGGTATCTCATGGGACCATCCCATTACCGTCACGGGACAATTGGTGTGATGTCCAAAAGACGTACTTGGGACGTATTATTGTTGTGTGGGTTATAATATAAAAGTATAATAATACAATAATATGATTATAATTATTATATGTAATAATTATATAAAGATATGTCGTTCTATTTATCAGCACAAAGTTTTTTTTTAAATCATGGTCATATATGGGGCATTCCACACCAAACCGGACACCATTTAGCTTTTGCATCTCCGATTTTTTTCTAAATTTTTTATGTTTTAGTATTGGTTGAAAGAGGTCTTCATGATTTTTTTCAATTTTTGTTGTCGAGCCGTTTTCAAGATATCGATTTTCTAAAAATTGGGCTACTTTTTTTTTCAAACGCCCATAACTTTGCGAAAAATAGGCCAAATGGGACGTTTTTTTTCCAAATTTTCGTTTTTGAACGTACTTTTGATAAAAAATATTTAAAAAAATGTCAAACCGTATTTCTATCAGATTTTCAAGTTTTAAAAACAAATTGTTGATTTACAAAAAACACGCACTGATCTATTTTCTTAAAATTTTTTTGTAAAAAACTGTCATCCATTTAAAATTTAGCACCATTTAGCTTTTGTATCTCCGATTTAAAAAATTTTTTTTTTGTATTTTAGTATTAGTTGAAAGAGGCCTCTATGATTTTTTTCTATTTTTTTTGTCGATCAATTTTCAAGATATAGATTTTTCAAAAAATATATTTCTTTTTTTTTTGTAAACGTCCATAACTTCGTCAAAAAAATGGGCCAAATAGGACATTTTTTGTCAAATTTTTTTTTTTTGAACGTACTCTTTATAAAAAATATTGACAAAATTTTCAAACCGTACTTCAAAAATAATCAAATGGCAATTAATGCGGTAATCATATATTGTGGTATATTCAAATAAAAATTATCGGTCATCGTTCATTTGATGATTAAGATATATATATTTTATTTAAAAAAGATAAATATTTATTTCCAACACGGATAACTAAAATATGGAAATTGAAAAATCGGAAAAAAAAATAGATCCCAACGTTATCCCATTACCTTCTTAGGCATAAAGGTTGTGAAACAAGTGACAGTATGGAAATACAGTTTCAAAATTTTTTTCAATGTTTTTTATAAAAAGTACGTTCAAAAATAAAAGTTTTGAAAAAAAATGTCCTATTTGGCCCATCTTTCGCGAAATTATGGACGTTTGAAAAAAAAACAATAATTTTTTGAAAAATCTATATCTTGAAAACGGATCAATAAAAAAAATTGAAAAAAATCATAAAGGCCTTTTTCGACCAATACTAAGACATACAAAATTTTGAAAAAAATCGGAGATACAAAAGCTAAATGGTGCTAAATTAAAAGTCGAAAAAAAATAGATCCCATCGTTTACCCATTATCTCGTTAGGCTTAAAAGTTGTGGAATGGATGACAGTTTTTTACAAAAAAATTTTAAGAAAATCGATCAGTACGTGTATTTTGTAAATCAACAATTGATTTTTAAAACTTGAAAACCTCATAGAAATACGGTTTGACATTTTTTTTCGATATTTTTTATCAAAAGCACGTTTAAAAACAAAAATTTCGAAAAAAAACGTCCCATTTGGCAAATTTTTCACAAAGTTATGGGCGTTTGAAAAAAAAAGTAGTCTAATTTCTGAAAAATCGATATCTTGAAAACGGCTCGACAAAAAAAATTGAAAAAAATCACGAAGACCCCTGTCAACCAATACTAAAACATAAAAAATTTTGAAAAAAATTGGAGATGCAAAAGCTAAATTGTGTCCCTTTTGGTGTGGAGCGCCCCATATTTATTTTAACATTAACTACGATTTGTTTACTCAAGATCCATCTTACGAATTTATTCTCATCTGCTGAATTTTTCTTTCAACAAAATAAAATTGATTCATTTTGGCCCTTTTTTTGTTACCGCCATTTTGTTGTTAATCAATGAAATTGTTTACATCTGCTACCTGTCATTATTGTATCATGGGAAATTTGTTACCCAATCCGTTCATTCGATTTTTTCAAATCGACGTGACTAATAAAAAAATGTCATTTTGGGTGGGGTAAAAATTGAGCAAAAGGGTTTTTAATGAAAATTCATACAAATTTTGATTTTTTAGAAATACTATTGGTAGATTCGTGTTCAAGGGGGAAAAATACATGAATATAGGGCCAAAAAAAAAATTTTTTTTTTTCCGCATTTCGGCCAAAATTTTTCCATTTCGGCCGAAACTGATCGAAAGTTTTGAGCACTTGAAATTTCGCTATTTTTAGGTGTTTGAAAATGCATATTATGAAATTTTTAAATAAAAAAAATTGTACAATATAAAGTGTAAACAAAAACATGTACAAGGAGCAAGATGATTCTATTTTTTTTTTGTTAAAAAAATAAAATCATGACAGCTTCGAAAACACATTCACACAAGACTACATCCCTAATTTATTCTTCCTCGAAACCTGCACAAATAATTTGTGAAATCTCATTAAAGACTTGATTGCTCCTCAAGGTTTCCTTCGAAAGGGTCCTTTGAAAGGATTACATCGATCGTAATCGTGAAAATTTCGTATCTTAAAATTTTCACGTTAAGGGGAGACTCACGAGAAATGGCGACAGTTGGAGAGACGAGACGAGGGAAAAGATAGAGAAGAGAATCCATATTAAAAAAAAAAAAGAGGGTCTTGATACGACCCACCCTAATTTCGTGGACTCCGACCTGCTCCAACCGTAAAACCTGCGATCGATAAGTTCGCGGGACTGTGTGAAACGAGTATACAATTTTTCCCTCGGCACTGTTTTTTTTTTTTATTCTTTTCCCCAGTCCTTTTTTTCTTCCTCCGAAGGATCAGAGAAACTCAACCTCGTGGATTCCAATCCACGCTCGCGTTTTCCGCCCCAATGTTTGTCTTTCTCCTTTTGTTGCAGTTTTCCCATCGACTCATGAGAAACAGAGCTTTCTTCCACTGCAGAATCGGTTTTGGGATGCAGTGTGAAGAGAACATTTACATTTTACGATCGTCGAGGAGCGAAAATCTACGTCGGGCAATTTATCCCCGGATTCGTCGTGAATCCCACTGAAGACGATTTTTTTTCTCTAAAAAACCAAAATTCTAAAATGATCGCCCTATTTCGTTTATGTAAAGAAAAAATCGTGCAAATTGGAAATTTGCACATAGCTTCCTCATTTGTTTCCGCCTATCGTCAAGCCTCCTCTATGAGGACCTTCTTGACCACCTTTATTTCATGTATGTTTATTTTCATGGCTTCCTCATAAAGGAAGCTTGACGATACACGGAAACAAATGAGGAAGCTATGTGCAAATTTCCAATTTGCACAATTTATTCATCATTTTCATAAAATTTTAATATTCTACGATCTCTTGCTGCTCATTCAATATCAATTTATTCATCACCTTATGCATTTGTGCGAAGTTTCATCTAGATACTTGCAAAATTACGAAAGCTGAAACGCTGATAATAATTTTTTGAAAATTTCAAAATTTATTTTCAGCCAAACTCCTCATGCATTTTTTCCGAAATTCTATATTGTTTTTCCTTAGTATTTAATGTGTCAGCATAAAACAATTCACCTCGATAGATGCAAAATCACAAAAGCTACAGAGCTTACACTTTTTTTGCGAAAAATAAATTTTTTTTTTAAACCAAACGTCTTGAGCAAAGTTTCCCAAATTCAATTCAAATAGTTCTTATTATAAAGTGTATCTACGCATAAAATTTCAGGGTGCCAACTGCAAAACCGCTGCTTAATTACGAAAGTGTTCACAAGCATTTTTCTGGAAATGTCTACATTTTTTTCTAGAACAAACCTTTCTAGCGTTTTTCACCAAATTTGACCCTAACAATTCTTATTATCTAGTGTATTTGTGCAAAAAATTTTAGCCCGATACTTGCAAAAATGCGAATGTAGGAGCGTTAACAAAATTTGTTTGAAAATTTCAAATTTTTTTTTGAAATGAACCTCTCAAGCGATTTTTCTGAAAATCAGTAGTATTTTTCGTTTTCATTGAATGTATCATCACAAAAAAATTCAGCTCAATACATGAAAAATTGCAAAAGTTAGAGAACTTACAAATTTTTTGCGAAAAATTAACATTTTTTTTTAAGCCGAACCTGTTGGGCGATTTTTCCCAAATTCAATCCCAGCCCTTCTTATTATAAAGTGTATCTACACAAAAAATTTCAGAGCGATAACTTCAAAATTACGAAAGTTAGACGACGAACAAACAATTTACAGAAAACACAAAGTCTCGCCAAATTGACAATTATTTTACAATTTTGAAAAAATTTGCACTGAGTAGAGGGACATAGATGATCTACTTGCATACTAAATTTTAACTCCATAACTTAAACCGTTCTCTAGATATATTCATTTCAATAAAAGCACAAACCGCACACACACACACACACACACACACACACACATACATACGTCCGGACATTTTTTCTAAATGTGATTTGTCGACGTTTTGGGACATTTTGAACATACTGACGTGAAAATTACGAAAAAAAATTTTTTCGCGAAAACAAAGCTTCCTTTATGAGGAAGCAAAACAATACATAATTCAACCCGAAAAAACTGTAATTAAGAAATTGAATTTAAATTGGGGATGTTTGGTTCTTTGGAAAGAATCGATTCTGAATCGAATCAAGAAAAATCGATTTTCATGAAAAATCGAACCCAAGGAATCGATTTCGTGAGAATCAATTTTTCAAAATCTTAAAAGAAATGAATTTGCTAATTAAAGCTTACACAAGTGTTTATAAAGTTCCTGCTATGGAAAATCATCAAATTGAATTAATTTATTTTGAATACAAAATTATGAATACAAAATAACAAATATAGACTTTTTTCTATTACATAAGTTCTATTGATTTACGATATTTTTTATATTTTTACTTTCGATTATTTTTTTCATTGGATCATGTTTTCAATATTTTAACATAAATTTTTTATGTTCATGCACTTGGAAAGTTCTTAAAATTGAGCTCAAAGTCTAGAAAGCTGTTTTTCGGCTGTTGCCCAGATTTTGAACATTTATCCAATATTTTTTTCGATAAGCTGAGACAATTTTACATGGAATATGTATTTTCCGAGATGGGTTCTCCATAAACGTACGAGAAATGAATGAATGAACAAAAATTGATTTTATTTATTTTTTTGTCATCTTCCGTTACGATAAATTTTTTTTGAAAAAATACGTTTTTTGAGTAAAAAAGTCTCAGCTTTCCAAAAAAAATATTGCTTTTCCGATAATGCATGTGAAAAGATCTTAAAAGCGAGTTTGAAATCTAAAAAGCTGTTTTTTAGCCGTTGCCCCTATTTTGAAATTTTTTTCCATGTTTTTTTCGAAAAGCTGAGAAAATTTTACATAACGTATGTCATTTACAAGGTCGGTTCTAAATAAACATACGAGAAACATACGAGAAAATTAATTAAAAAGTGTTTATTAATTCATTCCTCGTGTGTTTATTTAGAACCCACCTTGAAAATTACATATGTTATGTAAATTTTTCTCAGCTTTTCGAAAAAAACATGGAAACAAATTTCAAAACATGAGCCATGGCTAAAAAACAGCTTTTTACATTTGAAAACTCGATTTTGAGGGCTTTTCACAGGCATTATCGGAAAAGCAATATTTTTTTTTGGAAAGCTGAGACGTTTTTACTCGAAAAACGTATTTTCTCAAAAAAAAATTATCGTAACGGAAGATGGCAACAAAAAATGAATAAAATCAATTTTTGTTCATTCATTCATTTTTCGTACGTTTATGGAGAACCCATCTCGGAAAACAAATTTTCCATATAAAATTGTCTCAGCTTTTCGAAAAAAATATTGAAAAAATTTTCAAAATTTGGGTAACCGCCAAAAAACACCTTTTTCGACTTTAAGCTCAATTTTAAGAGCTTTCCAAGTGCATAAATAAAAAAACAATATTTTTTTTGAAAAGCTGAGACTTTTTCACGCAAAAAACCTATTTTTTGAAATTTTTTTTATTGTGGTGGAAGATGGCGAGTCATAATGAATAAAACGAAAATGGTCTAATTAGACGGAATACCCCATGTAATAACTGCGAAAGTTAGAAGAGAAAAAATCTGAAAAAATTTGAGAATGTGTTTTTCAATAAGGACTTTCAGCTAAAAAAAATGCAAAAAGATCTGAGGGGGTGAGGCCGGCTCCGACGTCCATAATTGGCGTTTTGACCCATATATTTTTCTATGTTTCATTGAATCATTATTTCCAATGACAAAATATCCATCGATTAATTTCCTTTAATCGGAAGATTTTTCATGGCGGAGGAGAAAATTCGGCGAATCGTTGTTCAATGAAAAATAAAGATAAAGGAAATCGAAAGGGAAAAAAACAAACGTTCGTTCGATCGTGAGATTTTTCCGTTTTCGCGGTAATAGCTGAAGAATATCTTGGGCTTTTTCCCTATCGCGAATGCACGTTTCACCCGAGAGGAAGATAAAAAAAAAAAAGAAAAAAAGGAAACAAGACAAGTTGCTGGCTTCATTCGCCGAGCAGTGGGAGGCTTGGGTTTTTTTTTTGCGAGCAGAAAAGTCGTTCGCGTTGAAAAGCTTTCATGTTAGCGAGGAGGTTTGTGTGTGCGAGGATTTCTCTCCAAAAAGCGTCTGTAACAATTCTGCGTCACTCTTTAAAGGTGGAGAAACTTTGCTCGAAACGTAAAAACAAAAATAAAGCGAATTTTTTTTCCCTCTCTTTGAGCATTCCAATCTGAATATTTTCCCTTTTTCGCTTCGAGATGCCCTTAATCCGCACTTTCACTGGTTAAATCACTCTCGTGAAAGGAGGAAATTTATTTCCACCAGTCAAACCATAATTCTCACCAAAATGAATGACGCATATTTGTATATATTTGTCTCGATTCAACATGAAAAAACGAAGAAAAAGAAAAGGGCAGATCTAAAGGAAAAAGGGCGCGCGTGAGATTTGAAATATGTGACAGACGCACACGATGTTTCAGCGCACACTGTTCAAGAAAAAAAAAAACAACTATGAACCAGAAATGCATCATCCACACCCCGAAGAACTGTGTCGAAAAAAAAGAAAGGGGAAAATCGCGCTATTTCACGAGAAAAAAAATTCCATTAAAAATTTCCCCTCAGGTGTTTTCGACTTTTTTGAAAAAAAAAAAAGAGAAATCCACCCCGAGAAGATCTTAAGCCTGCGGCAAGCACTTGGAACCTGCTCGTAAAGTGAAAAGCAAGTAGGCACAAGAAAAAAAAAAGAATGGAAACGAAATGTCGAACGAGGGATGAAATAAAGGAGGGAAGTTGAAACGAAGAAATGAATCTTTGAGCAGTGAAATGCCATTGTATATTCTTGTAAAAAAATATTTCGTTCGTGCAAAATCTTGAAATTTTCGTCGAGTTTGGTGCAAAATTTTCATACACCGCATAATTTTGCAAAGGTCAAGAATTTTCGGAAAAATTGAAAATCGATGGAATTGTGAATGATGTGGAAAAATTTTGACAATGAAAAAATGTAAAAAAATAATTTGGCGAATTAGAATTTTCGGTTTACTTGCTCAGCATTTTTTTTGCTATTTTCGTATCCTTGTATTTGTGCAAAGTCTTTGCAGCAAATAATTTCAAATTTGGTTGTATTTTTTTGTATTGATACCAAAACGATGGAGATAAAAGGATTCGCAAGGATTTCTTGAAAACTCGAAAATTTCACGAGATAAACTCTTAAGAAATTATTCCAAAATTCTAAACCAATTATTTTCGATAATTAGTGCATTATCAACAATTTTTTCATCGTTTCAAAATTTTAGAGTCTGACCCAGTTGAAGATTTTCTTCCTACGTTCAATGTCAATCAGTTTTATCAGGTAATGTCTTGGAATAAAAAATTTAAAGTCGATTATTCCGAAATTCCGAAATTTCGTTCGATACGATTTTTTAGAATACATTTTTTGAGGACTAATTTTGTTTTCAACGCCTTAAAGAATTTTTTCTGAATAAAGGATCAACAATCGACATAACTCGGTGGATTTGAGCACAAAATTTGACTTCAACAGATCTTAAATATCAAAGGTGAGAGCGCTTAAAAGGATTTCAGTCGCTTTTGTCGAGTTAATCGAGTATTCATAAATTATTCGTATACATTTCGAACAAAAATTCGTGCAATCTAAGGTGGATCTGGATTGAATGATTTCTACTTAATGTAGAAAAAAATATACAACGATGATTCTTCAGAAAAACAACTCTGTTTTGCTGGGAAAAAAAATGTTGGAAAAAAATCTGAAACAATGCCTCTGCCCTCTACAAAAACAGACGCAACTTTTTGCTATCATAAAGTTTTTCATGAACCCTCTTTGTTTTTATGTTATTCGGGATTTTTCAAATTTCCTCTTTTTCACAAAAAACACAACTCTGGAAAAAAAAATCGCTCAAAGTTAAAAAAAAAAGAAATTGAAACTCAAACTTTCCTCTTTACGAATCCAATCGTAAAAATATATACACAAATTTCCTCTAGAAGATGGGTGTACCTGAAGAGAGGAGAAAAAAGCGAAAAACAGCTGTTTTTAAAATAGAGTTCAAATCTTAAAACAAATTGTAAGAATAATTAAAAAATCAGAAGGGTCGCTACTAAGCTCTCGAAACATGACCGTTTAAACACATCATGTAATGAAAATTGTTAATTTTGATCAAAAATGAATCTTGGAAAATATCAAATACAAAATTCATAGACATCAAGGATCGCAAAAAAACGAGCCGTTTTAATACAATAAATTCAGAATGAATATTATCCAAGATTCATCAAATGATCAAAAATTACCCATACAAATTCAGAAATAATAAATCTGAAGAGGATCCGAATAAGGATCGAAACGTTATATTATACAAACAGTCGTCCATTTTTATATGGAACCACTGGCCGAATCGCAGCTGATTCCTCCCTTCACTATCGGAAGACGAAGCCGAATTCTTCCCCTCTAAAATGCCATTTGTTAAATCAGTCTACGTTGACTTCCGGCGAAATGGCCCAAACAAACGTTCCAGACCTTTTTTGAAGTTTTGTCCGGAAACTTTTCTATAGTGTATATTGGCATTAAATGGTCGCTACTACTTAAAAAAAACCCTGCATCACTTCTCGTATCCGTGAAAAAAGTGGCAGAAAAAACGGAAATTGAAAATTAAAAAAACTGAGAAATAACTCACGTTGCGTTGCCGGCGGGTGGGCACATTGCCCAGGGGCGTCGATGATGGAGAAGGACGAATTAGATTGAGCTACCGGACACCGGGTGTCCTAGGATTCGAGGACGCTCCTTCGGACTTTGTGAACGTAACGCAGCCGTTGTTGTTGCCTCTGCGGCGTGAACAATTGCACGCGTAACTATCAACAACGAGCGACGACTTGTCGTCGCGATTAACGCGCTTCGATGGCCGATTACGCCGGACATTCGGTGTCGCCGACTGTTTTTTACGCTCAACAGAGCCGTTTGAGTGTTCCACAAACATTGCCCGAGTCTTTTGTTACGATTTCCCCGTGATCGAGTGACTCTCGGCTTGAGACAACAACGAATCGCCCTCCCCTTCGTCAAATACTACTGGCACACACTTCCCCTTAATCTTTCGCGAATGATCGAAAAATAAGTTAATAAAAAAAGAAAAACAGTTTCATGAACGTCGAAATTCTGCGCGAAAAAATATGGTCCTCGCTAGCAACAAATTAGCCTCGAGAAAACGTTCGAGCGTGCCAATTTTCGCCATACAAATGCGATGGCATCATTTTGATGATCAACGTGATAAAAAATTCGTGCTTCATCAACGAGAAATTTCGTCTTGTACGTTGACGTGTTTATCGTTGTGCCGCGAGACACTTTCGTGTCAATGATGACGCCATTATTAACAACCCCCGTTGAGCCTACGCCGTTCGTTGACATCGCCATACTCGTCAGCTGTCCCGACCAACATTGAGCAAAAGTCGCGTCCTTCCTGGTACCGGCCATAATGGGCCTTCTCTCCGACATCCGGTGTCTATCCATCCCAACGATGAGTTCCTGCCCGACTAGACCGCTCGTTTCCCATCTCGTTGGAACATCAACATTCTCCACCAATAACCTAGCCACTCTCTCCTTGTTGCTCTCTGTCCTCTCGTTCTTCTGCTGCTGTCTCGTCACCTCTACCAACGTCATACCTTCGGCCCAACAAGGTCCAAAGTGAAAACGTTGCTCCCCTCGGGGACAGAGTTAGGCTTTTCAAATACGACGACTCCTCTTCATCAACCCGACCTTGATCAATCTGCCACGACCATTCTTCGGCTTCCAGATGAGTCCCCTTGACGGGATGTGACCTTAAGTTGCCCAGAATCAATGTCGTTTAATCAAGAACCGATGCTCTCCAATTGGGGGATGAAACGACCTTGCTGCACTCACCGGGGTCTGGTTACATTCCTGCCCCACAAAAACTGCTCGCGTTAATCGCCGATCCCGAAAGCCCGTTCAACTACTCCAGAAGGAACGATGATGTGTATCGTGTCAGCAGAACACTTCCCGTCAGATTCAAACACCATTCGCGAATGGACGATGAAACTAATGCAGCACTAAATTTCTCACGCACACGCACTCCAAATCCAGTCAAGCATGGTAAATTCGTCGTTGGTGTCCGTTGATGAGTCAAGTAGGCGTGGATCGACCACGTTGCCCATGCGGCCCATCGTCGCGGCTCTCTTAAAACTGATCCAGGAAAGCACAGTTCCAAAAAGCTCTTCCTGGTTCTATTCGCTGAAATACTCGGTTTATCGTTTGCGAAGGGTCGTTAATCGTGAGAATCAAGTTAATTGCAGGCTCGTCAGGCGTAACGTCGGATTATACGACGAACGATTTCAACGGGGGACGGGGAGGAGAAAAAAATGGTTTAAGGATACGGTATCGAGGTGGCCGTGGCAACGGAACGGAGCTTCCCGGCGTCGATGTGTATCATCAACGACCCTTGCGCGTTGGGCAGGGATGGCGGATGGAGGGACGGAGAAGGGGGTTGGTATATTGCTATGTCACCACACAAACACACCGGGCCATGACACTCTCGAGCACTCCCACCTATACATGTTTAGCTGGGTGTGGGTCTATGTTTATACAGAGCCGTACGAGTGCTGATAGCTCTAGGGTGCAGTATCCGCACCCACCCTCGAACGACGCGTCTCTCACGCAGGAACAAACACACGCGCGCGCAAAAACACACTCACACAGAGACACGCACACTCGCTGGGGTTGAGTGACGCGCGGGGTGAGACAAAAACACACTTTTCTAGCGTCCCTTGCAGTATATTTCTCCGCAGCTTCCAGCACGATCGGCAAACACTCTATTACGAATCACCAACAGCGGAACAAACTACCCCACATCGTCCGAGTGAATTCGTGCTCTATCACCCCGGTCTCAACGTCTTACCCCAGATCGTTTGCCACTCTTGACAGGCGAAACCCAAATCCAACAGCGTATCGCCAAGTGAACTTTGGGTTCTTGTCTTCGCTCTTAACGCCACCAAAATCCAACCATATTCCAAAACAATTCGGTCCCAGCCATCAACACGCCTCCCGGCGTCAGTGACTCGTATCCTTCAATCCTTATTCCTCACTGTTTCCGTCTACCGTAGTTTGGCATCCCTCTCAATTGGTCCAGGGTTACTCCTAAAATATAGCTTTTTTGAGGTGGTTTGTTTGTTGTTGTCTTTTCATCGATCATCTCCATGAACTCCCAAGATCATACGGTACCCAATTGATTCTGAATATTTAGCAAACACGTTTTATCCTCTCGCAAATATATTTCTGCTGCGCGTTGTCGATGACGGCGGTTCTTTTGTGTTCCGCTTCATTCGCGTTCTTTCGCAACTTTCAATGACACGACGTTATATTACGTTGGGACACGCACGGAGAAGCCCGGTCTCCGAGAGAGCGGCACATACACACCACCGGGGGTGTAATAGCGAACGGGCACTCCCCGGACATAGCTCCGGGGGGGGGTTGCAAAAAAAACCGGCTCCACAACCGAGAGTCCTACCGTGCCGCCCTCCTTAGTACTGACGCTGCCCGTTTTGGGGCTGTTGTGCCGAGCCGTGTGTAACCACCACCACCATCTCCACCACCACCGCCGCCGCCGCCTATTCCTCCCTCCGTCGCCACTTTCAATACTACCCCTCCGTTCACCAACACTACCCCGCTTTCATTTAACCAACTGGCTCGGCTATACGCTTGGGCTGTGCTGCCACCGCCTCTTCACCAACACCGGCAAAATCATCCCCCTCGTACTCTCGCCTCTCTGCACACCTTTTGCATCCCCAACTGCCGTCATCCCCGCCAAACTTCGTGCTTTCCCCTCTCTTTCTTTCTGGACGGCAGATCCTGGGTGCTTTCGTCGTTGACGGCGCCACCGCCACTGATTCTGCCGGCGCTGCTGTTCCTATCCCTTCTCGTTTCTGGAATACTCTTCTTTGGACCCTCTCTCACTTCCTCTGCATATGTATATGTGTTTTCCACCCTCGCACTCACAATTCCAATCTTCGGCAACTCTCTGGCTCCTTCTCTTTCTCGCTCTGCCAGTTGGTTTCTCTGTGTGTGTGTGTGTGTGTGTGTGTGTGTGTTCGCATTCATGTACAACCCCCGAGCGGTTATTTCCCCGCTGGTGTACGAAGCATCTCTGCACACGTCCCGGGGAGCCAATACCAAGCCATGTGGAAGACTCCCCCGCGCGGCGCTAGACGTCGCGCGGCGATGAGTCGCGAATCCATCCGAAGTCGACCGAGAGCGTCTGGGCGCGCACACACCTTCTCTACTTTTCCCTCCACCATCCTGCACCCCTTCTTCTTCTTCGCCCTTCACCAGCCACCCTCTGTTCCAACGTTATACGCGTTATGTTGCTTCCTCACCTCGCCCATCCTCGTCCTATCCGTCTCTATATATTTATATATCAATATATACACGAGGTCTTTCGGATGAATTCGATCAGTTTCGAACGTTGACCTCTTCGGATGTTTCTTAGAGAATAGTACTTCCACCGAGATGGCGTTCTCATGTTCAAGCGCCTTTTCCCAATTCTTCCCATTAACTTCCTACTAATAAAGTGCATCCTAGGCAAATTCAGTAAGGACTTAGCTTCGTCAGTTTTGAATTTGGTTTTCTTTGGGGAAAATGTTTCCCGGCTCCGAATTGATGAAATTAATAGAAATTGCTATTCTTCCCAGCAACTATAAGGTTGTTTAATGCATTTATCAAAGAACATATCGAAATGGTAGGGGTCGAATCTCGAATGAGGGATGAATTGACCTGAAACGGCTTATGTAAAAGTACGTCTCCCTCCTTAGAGGAAGGGAAAGCGGGAGAGGGCTACACGACATGATGGTGATGCCTGGCGCATCGTGGGTGTTCACCCGTCGCGCTGCTGCCGGTAGGATTCACATACGAAACGTCGCGCCACGACTAACGCTTATACAGACTCCTGCTGCTGGGCTTTTACTACAAATACCCTTGTTTAGTGTCCCACGCCATGTGATGAAACAGCATTTACCTAAATATATCTATAATATTTTATATAATAATAATAATAATAATAATAATAATAATAATAATAATAATAATAATAATAATAATAATAATAATAATACTCTAGACTGATTCAAAAAAGCGACTATCTTTTGTTTTTCGAAGTAACCTATTAAATACTTTCGGGAAGGTGAAAAAAGATGCCTTTTGAAAGCAGAGCCTTTAATATGCATATTTAGATACGGCTCATCGTGAATTTCTATTTCCCATTTAAATATTATAGCAGGAAAAAAAATGTCATACTTTGAAATTTTATACCTCGGCTTCAAGTCAATGTGACGAATCGAGATTTACGTATTCCTGTAGGGAATTGAACGCTCCACAAAAAAGGTCTCTTATGATTTTTCGATAAACTCACAGCTTCAAGAGTTAGTCACGGTTTAATATATATGTATGTTAGAATGTGAATATGGGTGAATTGTTCATTTCTTTACCAATCAGGTAATTTACGTTAACGCAATTTAAGCTTTTGTTTCTTAGAAATATTTTACGATATTTAGTTGTAAGTTTCAAAATGTTGCCGGAAACTGTAGAGAAAAATGTGAAATTTACTCTAAATTTCACTTTAACCTTGAATAACTTTTGAAGGAGTGAGTTTATCGAAAAATCATAAGAGATCTTTTTTTTTTAGAGCGTTCAATTCTCTACAAGAATATGTGTCGTTCGTTATGGTACATTGACATGAAGCCGAGATATAAAATTTCAAAGTTTGCAAATCTTTTTTCCTGTGTTATTTAAATGGGGAATAGAAATTTGCCATGAGACGTATCTAAATATTTATATTAAGAGCTCGGCTTTTAACAGACATCTTTTTTTCACCTCCCCGGAAGTACTTAATAGGTTATTTTTAAAAACAAAAAATAGTTCCTTTTTTTTATCTGTCTGTACACATTTTGAATGGAACAATTTGTGTAAACTAAGGTCCTGCCAGATCGAACAGTTACTCTCTAATTTAGACAAAATATAAACCATAACAATTGTTCACAAAACAATTAACTTTATTCGAATAAATCCACGGCATTTTAATGCAGTTTTCTTGTGAAGTCCAATCTCTCATTTTAGATCGATCTAGACGACTGAGTTCATTTTCTTTGTTGATGAAAACTCCACCTTTCTATGTTTTTCATTTTGGAATTTTCCAGCCCAAGTAAAATCTCAATGCAAGTTGCACAAGAAAAATCGTTATTGGAGAAATTCGAAGTACTCGATGATTTTGATGATTGTTGATTCATCTTAAAAAATTATTTTGAAAATCTTAGGACTCGAAATTTTTTTTCAGTTTTCCTCTCATTAGGTTGGTCTTTTTCTGAATTTTTTATCTAATAATTTTTCAGCTGACGCTGTCCGAAAAGTTGGCAGGTGGGTTCGAAAATAATAATAATATAGTAGTGATATGATATTATAGTAAATGTGCATGTGTGGTTGTCGCACAGCCGGCGAATAATAAAGGACAAGGACCTCGAGGACGCGAATTTTGTGCACGGAGATTGCCGGCAACTTTACACCATTACAAACACGCGGCGTTATCGACTGATTAATCGCACCGACGACTAAACCCGCGCCCTCTTCGTCCAACCTCATCCTGCCTCTTTCCACACTGACGCCAAGACGCGCTTGAGAAAACTTGAATCCATTGAATCGTGAATAACGCGTTTGCTCTCTCGCTCTCTTAAGCTACTCCTCTCAATCATTTCTTAACGTTTCACGGAAATATCGCAAAAAATGGGACGATGATACGGGTGAGGTAATTAACGATCCGATAAATCAATTATTGCAGTGAAAGAAGTGAAGAAGTGGGGAAGGAACTCTGAAGTCAAATTGATTGATTTAACCAGATTTCGATCGACATGAATAATTGATTTAATTATCGGCAATGGTTGAAATGGGACAAGCGTTTTATACCGTCGATCCAATAGCAAAAAAAAAAGCAAGATCAATACTTTTTCATTCTTCATTGGAGAAGCTTTGGTTTGTGAACATTTATTATCAGAGATTTTCAAGCTGGAGAAGCTCGGAATTTTTAAATAAAAAAGTAATACATACTATTACAAAATAATTCAGCTTTGAATTATTGAACTGAAATTTGACACACAAAATTTTTCCCCATATCGAAAAAAGCTCATTCGACACTAGCATCATAATATCCGGGCTCTGAATTTTCTCGATATTGTCTCTTCTATTTTATCAGTGTTAATGTTTCAAAAAACAACTTTTACAACGCACAAACATAAATAATTCGACGAAAAGGGTTAATGGGGTTGTGAAAGTCGTCGTTCGAAAGTCCTCGTTTCAACGTCAATCTTTCATCGCCCAACACGAATGTATACACTTTTCAACTTACAAGCTCTTTCTGGCATTATCTTCGGGACTTTCCGTCTCACCTTCAGCCGAGGAAGAAAACGGGAGCAAGAGAGAGAGAGAGAGAGATGGAGAGTAACCAACAAAAAGGAAAAGCTACACCGAGCGTATGACAACAAAAGCATCGGAGAAGTCGCTAAAGGCAGGCAGGATAAGGAAGAGAAACCCCGACCTCACACATACGTACAAACGGTTTTCATGAACATTCAATGGAAATGCATCGCCCGTAAAGAGGATTTCAAGCGATTCTCAAGACAGCGGAACAAGCCGTAACATCACCTGCCTTGAATAGGTTTCGACTTTACTGCAGCAAGAAAGTCACACACGGAGAGTGTGTGTGTGTGTATGTGAGACAGAGAGAGAGAGATGAGGAAGAAAAGCAAGAAATACCATCTATCTTGCTTGTCAACAGTTTAGGGCCAAAATAAAGGAAAAGGGTTTTTAATAAAAATTCATGAAAATTTCGATTTTTTGAGAAAACTATTGGTAGATTCGTGTTCAGGGGGGAAAAGTACATCGATATAAGGCCAAAAAAAAAACAAAATTTTTTTTGCATTCCCGTGCGTGAATTTGATTGAGGCCCTGACTAGGCCCTGATCGGTTTTCCCTAACTTACTTCGGGCCTTTGACTGGAAGCCCAATAGGGCCCCTGAATGGACGGTCACGCTTTTTCGACAAGCGCCTTAGAAGGTTGCCAAATGAGGGTCAAGCCCTATCAGGGCCCTAGTACGTACGTAGTATCGCTATACGTGTAGATTTGTAAAATTGAACTATTTCAATAATAATAACAATATTATTATTATTATTAATAATAATTATTATATATTATAATAATACGTTATTATTAATGATTATTACTATATATTATAATAATACATTATTATTAATAATTTTTACAAAAAAATAGTATAAAGCAGAGGATTCCTATGTAGAAATCTTGCGGGTATGACTTCCTGAGAGGCCTGACTCTGCAGTGTCGAATACAACCCGTGCTCCCACTTCGGTTATATAAGCATACTATTTGCATGTTCCGTATGCGAGAGTGCGCACGCCGTATGCGACATCTCATGGCGAGTCTCGGAACTAACTCCCCGTGAAGCCCGATTAGGCCCTCAAAGGGTTGCCCCATCAGTGGCATGTTTGAAATAATTAGGGCTCCGATACTTTCGCCCTATTTGGGCCCGATTTGGTTCTGTTGTAATTATACGGACTTCTTTAAATATGGGTTGCCCGATTGAAGGCCGACAAGGTCCTCAACGGCTGCCTTAGGTCAGCCATATTGCAAGTAAGCCTGGCAACCTTGGCATTGCCCTGTCACGGCCCAACCTGGCGGTGTTATGGCAATTCATGACAGGACATCCAGATTTAAGACCGACAAGGCCCTCAACGGGTTGCCTTAAGTCAGCCATATTGTAAGTAAGCCTGGAAATCTTGGTACTGCCATGTCGGGGCCCAACCTGGCGGTGTTATAGCAATTCATGTCAGGGCATCCACGTTTAAGCCCGACAAGGGCAACCCTCAACGGGTTGCCTTGGGTCAGCCATATTGTAAATAGGCCTGGCAACCTTGGCATTGCCCTGTCAGAGCCCAACCTGGCGGTGTAAGGGCAATTCCTGACAGGGCATCTACGGCCAAGCCCAACGAGGTCCCGACTTAAGTCAGGGCTTCCCTAGAATTTTCACGCACGGGTTTTGGCAAAAATTCAACCAGTTCACTAAAATGACTAATTTATTTTCTAGTTGGAATTGCGGATTGAGCGTAAGCGCATTCTCTTCGTAATCGTTCAAGCCATCGTCCAATTCCAATCATTTTTCGATTTTTAGTAGATTTTTAAAGTTCGACCTTTGATTTTTGCCACCTTTTTAAGGCCTTCTCTGACTTATCTAGTGTCTGCTAAATGAAAGAGCAAGAGTCTTGTAACTTTCTAGGTTTGTAAAGTAGATTGGCAAAAACAGCAGGATAGAAGGATTCTACAATTTCAATCATCTGCAAAAACTCTTAAAATGAATAAAGAGATGAAGAAAACCCTTCCATGAAAAGAATATGTTTGTGAAAATGGAAAGGACAAAAACCTCGGCAACAAGTTATCAATAAAATCTAAAAAATCTCAACAACTTATAAAATTTAATGATACCTCGAATTACCGCAATACTTTTTAGAGCATTTTACATGTTAATTTAGAAAAGTCACTCTATAGGTCACGTGTATTCTCGATTTTGTCCTCGTAACCTTTTCACCTTCGTTTCTCTATTCATGAAAAATCACATTTACATTATTCGCCTCCGACACTTGCGATCTACGAGGTCATACGAAGATCCTTCTTAACCCCGGCAAACGTGACAACATTTTAATCCAACTTTGCACAACCGCAAAAGTACGAACCACAAAAGGAAGAGAGAGAGAGAGAGTGAAATACCGGAGAGCTGAATGATATTAATGGATATTTGGGTCAAATATGATAACTCAGTCCTGCGGACGTACGTTGCTCCTTCAATAGTCCTATTTTCGTTCTGAAAGCACCCGGATATTACAAAGCCACCCTGAAAGTCCTTTATTCATCTCGGGTTGGTTCAAAGTTCAACCTAAAGTTTTTTCTCTAAACTGAAAATTTTAGGGAAAGTGGCTGTAAAATCTTGGTCAAATTTTCGTTTGACGGGGAAAATTTTATACCGGAAGAACGGACTTGGGAGTTGACTCACCGGATACGAGTGAATAATAGACTGAAATTTTGCAAAAGCTTTGACATTGTCGGTGGAGAAACTTTTCCGTCTCACCAATGTTGCGGGAAATCGCTTTTTTTTCCCCGGCGAAGCTTCCAACTCCGACGTGTCATCACTTGCCGCAAGTTTCTCTTTTTTTATTCCCTTTTCCTCTCTCCCTCACTCCAACAACAGGGACAAGAAGAGGGAGAGAAAAAAAAACAGTCAACAAAACCACGAGCCCAAGTTCCTTTATGGTTATGTACTTCGGGGCACTCTAACTCGACCGTATCAGAGAAAAATACACGATGAAGATAGAGCTTCTTCTTCCCTCATTTGTCACGAGGAAAAAAGCTACCAACGACGAGATTTGAGTTGACCTTATTTGCGCGAGTGCGTGTGTGTGTGTGTGTATGTGTGTGTGTGTGTGTGTGTGTGTGTGTGTGTGTGTGTGTGTGTGTGTGTGTGTGTGTGTGTGTGTGTGTGTGTGTGTGTGTGTGTGTGTGTGTGTGTGTGTGTGTGTGTGTGTGTGTGTGTGTGTGTGTGTGTGTGTGTGTGTGTGTGTGTGTGTGTGTGTGTGTGTGTGTGTGTGTGTGTGTGTGTGTGCAGGAACGAAGAAATGAACGATATATAGAGATCGTGAATGAGGAACGAAAGAGAGGGAGAAAAAGTAACGCTGAAAGCTTAGGAGAAAGATCAATCTCGAAGAACTTTCAAAATGAGGTTGGATGGAACGAGACGAGTTGAGCTTGTATCGGACAACGCAGATGACACCTATATAGCATCGTTAAAGCTGTAAACGCTGTTACAAGTCGTAACTCTGTTGATATATAGCCTTTTTTATACCTTCATTGCGAAGAGAGACGCTCTGGGATTAATTAACTGGAAAGGACTCTTTGATTTATCAATTAACCTCGAATTCGTGATCAATCCTCGAGCTTAATTAAACGACGCTCATAAAATGACAACTGTCAATGGAAAGTTGAGAAATCGTTGCAATCATTTCGCAATCGGTCAAGTAATTTTATGGCTTTATACAATAGGTCTCTATAATTGAGTTTGTAGTGAAAATAAGGTTATCTCTAGACCTTTCATTTTCAGTGGATTGATTTGGGTTACAGGCTTAGTGGAGTTAAAGTTGATTAAAGTTTTGTGGAGATTTTTGAGACAAATTTTTTTCTTCAGATTCAAACATAGAATCCAGACCCAAACTGGGATTTATTTTAACCTCGATTCGGAACGTACACTCCCGCTCAAAAGTTTGGAAACACCAGTCAATATTTTTTGCCGCACTAAAAATTGCATAACTTCGTCAAAAAAAGATAATCGATTTTTTAAAAAAAGCATTTTGACGGGTACGAATTCATCTTTATTTTGCTTTTTAAAAATATGTTTATGATTTTTTTTTCGATCCAGTACGCATTTTTGTACGAGACCGTTTTCTGGCCTTTTTTCGACCATCGCGAATTGGGCGCATAACTTGAGGACATTTTTTTTTTGTCTTTTTTATCTACAGTACATTTGAAGGGGTTAGCAGACACTTTATTTTCGATTTAAAAAAATTTGCTTACGATTTTGTCTCGCAAAGTTATTTCACTTTTGGCTAAAAAAGACAAATTTTTAAAGATGCAATGTAACTCAAAAACTATGGAGTTGAAGAGAAAATGTTAAGTATGAAAGAAGTAGCGTACGTATGCACGGAATCGCCTGGAATTATTTCAGAATTTTTCTATGAAATTATTTTTTTACTATTTTTGCTCGAAACTGATGATGACGTTCCAGCGAAAAATTGTATCTGATGGAAATTGCCGTTCTTCGTGATACAATAAAAAAACTAAAAAAATTCAGCAATATTTGGCATGCTATAAACAACAATTATCAATAATAATTATTGATTATTATTCATCATTGCTTAATAAATTGTTTAAACAATTTGTTAATGAGTTTTGGGCAATATTATTATTGATAATTATTTTGTTTATAGCATCCCAAATGTTGCTGAATTTTTTCATATTTTTATTGTATCACGAAGTACGGAAATTTCAATCAGATACAATTTTTCGCTAAGACATCAGCGAAAAATCGTGTTCAATCAGAGTTTCGAGCAAAAATAGTTGAAAAAAAAAAATTCATAGGAAAATTCTAAAATAAGTCCAGGTCATGCTGTGTATACGTACGGTACTTTTTTCATACGTGATATTTTCTTTTAAACTCTATACAGTTTTTGAGTTACGTTGCATCTTCCAAAATTTGTCTTTTTTAGACAAAAGTAAAATAACTATGTGAGAAAAAATCGTACGAAAATTGAAAATAAAAACAAAAATGAAGGTCTGCTAACCCTTTCAAATGTATTGTAAATAAAAAAGAAAAAAATGGCCTCGAGTTATGCGCCCAATGCGCGATGGTCAAAAAAAGACCAAAAAACGGTGACGTACAAAAATGCGTACCCAATCGAAAAAAAATCATAAAAAATATTTTTATAAGGCAAAATAAAGCTGAATTCCTTCCCGTCAAAACGCTTTTTTTTAAAATTCGATTATATTTTTTTTTGACGGAGTTATGCAACTTCTAGTGCGGCAAGAAATATTGACTGGTGTTTCCAAACTTTCGAGAGAGAGTGTACGTTTGGAGTTATTCCGCAATTAACAGAAATCAAACGAGGCAAGAGGTTGGAGCTTTAGTTGCACCTTTTTCAAAGCAAAATCTCACTGCGAATACAAATCGTTTACAAACTTTTTGTTAATTTCCGTGAATAAAAAATGAGATAATTTAGTGGGGGAGATATCAGTGTCACCGACACGACATTCTCCATCTAAATGGTATTCGGAAAATTTCGAATTAGTCGAGAACGCGTGGAGAGCATTGAGTAATCGTTGAATACCCACTGGAATTTTCCCTCAAATCATCAGAAGAACGATGGAGAATTTTAGTCCAGGAGGAGTGGCAAATAGTAAGGAGAGTCCCCGGCAGTTGGTTAATGCCCGAGGCAAAAGGATACGCATAGATGGAACGGAAGCTAAAGCGGACGCGCGATTCCGAGAGAAAATCGGGGATAGGTTATACGACATTAATTTATGGAGCGCCAACTCTCATTTAAACTTGTGGAACCCGCGTGTCCCGGTCATTAACGTGTTTGCTCAGGGCTGAAAACTTTCGTATATCGGACTGTTTATCACCGGATATCATAACAACATCGTGTTATAATAGGATTTTCGCATTATCTTTACGTGAGTTTTAATCGTACCTGCTTTCCTATATCACCGCCATCGTCGATCCGACCCACCTTAATTCCATAACTGAGCGCACAACCTTCACTTACCCGGATAGAAACTCATTATCCAGATCGTATCCTTAATTCCAATGTTTATTGTAAGCCCCGGAAGTTCTACCGTATCCAAGTTTCGAGATTCCCGAACCTAAACACATTTCGAACTTCATCACTGTCGGAATTTCCATCAGCTGCGTTTCAAAGTTCTCCACGAGAGAACCAAAGTGTTGACTAACGAAATTCCAAGATGCAACAACGAAATTAGAACGAAAGGAATGGGAAAAATTATCGTCACTGGAATTTTTTAAATTGCCATCGGCTTTTCAAAGCCTGAAGCCTAAATGTTAGTGTTAACCACCTGAATTCCAACATTCGCGAGGTGTCAGTGAGATTTCCGAGAGTTACCTATTCCTCTGGTACAAGCAATCCAACTAGGAACCCAGACACAAACGAATTCAAAGGATAAGCAGCCCTTAAATCTGGAGATTCACTACCTTGCGCGACCCTGAATCGGAGAGTAGTCACCTGCTTTGCCAGATTCACTACCTGAATGTCCCAACTGTAATCTACTGAATTTGCAGATGTCATCAACCCTTCAGCTAGATTCCTGGTAACTGCCTACCTTTCAGGCACGAACAACTCAACCGACTGATTATCCAAACCAAGAAAATGGGTACCAAGAATCTAGAGCCAGATTTCTGAAAGTTGCCTTCCTCTCACCTACAGACCACCCAACTGAATGGAAACCGAAACGCCAACGGATTCTTAGATTCATTATCCCCTAAATTCGAAAGCTGATTACCTTGAATTCATGATTCACCACTTGCAAGATTTACTAACTAAATACCAAAGTCTTAACCAACCGAATTTCAAGATGTCATCAACCCTTCAGATAGATTCCTGGCAACTGCCTACCTTTCAGGCACGAGCAACTCAACCGACTGACTATCCAAACCAAAATGAAAATAGGTACCAAGAATCTAGAGCCAGATTTCTGAAAGTTGCCTTCCTCTCACCTACAGATGACCCAACTGAATGGAAACCGAAACGCCAACAGATTCTTAGATTCATTATCCCATAAATTCAAAAGCTGATTACCTTGAATTCATGATTCACTAACTAAATACCAAAGTCTTGACCAACTGAATTCCAGAATGTCGTCGAGTCCCAGCCATAACGAACAGTATTAGACCGGATGTCCGTCTTTTTCCAGACTATTCTTGGCTTACACTCAACAGGGGTAACCTAGCGATTGAGAGAATCTGAGCACTGGACGATTGAAGTATAATCCGAGCAATCCGAGGATGAAATGGCATCGGAATATACAACGCGATGAAGAAGTAGAACTGCATAATCGTTGGGATACTATCGGAATCGGATGAAAAGCTCCCGAAGTACATCAACGTGACCCGGCAAACAATCAACCCTCGACCAATCGGTCGGTCGATGGCATAGAAGCGGATATTGGACGTTGAAATCCTGGACCTGGGACCCATAGTGACTCGGAGGCTGATGTCGATCAAAGTCTAATGCAGATTAAAGCGTTTGTTTGGGATACCTGCGTCGAAATATAGCCGTTGATAGCTTCCGAAGGATAAGTACGCCAGCTCGAACTGATTGATTGGGTCCAGGTATAAAACTGAGGGAATCGGCCGTGTATTATCGTAACTCAAGACACTTTCTCGAACCTTTGCTCATATTTAAAACACCGGATATTTCGCATCTGGCGATAAGGGGAAACGGGCTAAACTTTACTCCCCACTTTGGGCGGACCTTCTCAGCAATGTTTCAAACTGTCCTGCAATCCACGCCTGGGCAACCAAGTGAGAACCACAGGATAGGGGAGGAACGGGGAGGGAATTTTCGCGAATGTAGATACGGTCTGGAGTCGTAAATTTCGGTGCCGGTTTACCAAGCGAGCTTTTTCAAGCCTCCTGCTCTGCCCCTTCCCCCTCCCCCCTCCCCCCGTAGACTCGGCATTAGCACTTTAGTTGCACAACTCGCAGGTGTGCACACCCGTGTTCAACCCCCGCGACTACATATCCCGATCTCTCATTTCTCTCACCCTCTTCTTCTCTTTACTTCAACATTTGCGAAGCTTACCAGGCGCATCCCTTTTTCACCGTCTCGGCAAACTATTCGGCATATGTTTGTGAAAAAGACGATGTTTCATCGTATCTACCGTGCTCTGCTTATACAACCTAATCTAACGAAAATAACGACCTCTTTCGTTCATCCTATTTCCCCCCTTGCCCTCATAATCTTTTGCACAATGTGTGACCGGTATTTATTATTCTGAAGCGAATCGTGGGTCGAGTAAAACGAAGGAAATCTATGAATAACTGTACCGGAAAATAAGTCTTCCGGCGGGCAATTCTTAGGAACGACATCTCTACCGGAAAATGTTTCTAAATTAAATGAAAAACGTTTTTGATGAAATTTCTTAGAAATTTTGATTTTTTGGGAAAACTATTGTTAAATTCATGTTCAGAGGGAAAAAATATATCGATCTCAGGTTTAGAAAGAACAAATAGAATTTTTTTTTTAGCATTTTGGCAAAAATTGGATCCGTTCACTGAAATGGCTGTAGCTTTTTTCAAGATAGAATTTTGGGTTCTGCATGCGCCCATTCTTTTTAAGATCGTTAAAGTTTCATAATGCTGTTTTGTTCATCAAAATCAGATAATTTTTTAATTTTTGGCAAATTTTTAAAGTTTGATCATCAATTTTTGCAAATTTTTCCGTTTTTTTCGGTGATATTTAAAGTGCTCTTAAAGTGCTTTGAAAAAAAAATAACATTTTTTTTTTTGCATCTTGGCCAGAATTAAACTCGTGTATTAAAATAACTGTAACTTTTTTTCTAAATAAAATGTTGACTCCGTTCTAAGCTTATTCTCTTCAGGACCGTTCAAGCTTCAAAACTTCGCTCGGTGGATCCGATTCCGATTATTTTTCAATTTTTGCAGATTTTTAAAATTTGACGATCGATTTTTGCAAATTTTTTAAGGCATACCTTTCCCTTTCCATTTATTTCGGCGATTTATAAAGTGCTCTCATTTCTACAAAAAATAGTAAAGTTATGAGCACTTGAAATTTCGCGATTTCAAGGTTTCTGAAAATAGGGCGAAAATTGAGCAAAAATGTTTTTGATGAAAATTCATGAAAATTTTAATTTTCCGAGAAAACTATTGGTAGATTCATGTTCAGGGGGACAAAATACATCGACAGACAAAATACAAAATACAGCCTTCGAGTATGAAAAAGCAATTTCAGAATCGGTCAAACCGATCGAAAGTTATGAGCGTTTAAAATTTCGCGATTTTGAGGTTTCTGAAAATAGGGTGAAAATTGAGCAAAAATGTTTTTGATGAAAATTCGTAAAAAATTGGATTTTTTAGAAAAACTATTGGTAGATTCGTATTCAGGGGGACAAAATACATCGATTTTGGGTTTGAAAAAAAAATCGCATTTTGGTCAAAATTGAATCGGTTCACTAAAATAGCTGTATGTAGCTTTTTTTATAGATGGAATTCCAGTTTCAATTTGAACTCATTGTTTTCGGGATCGTTGAAGCTTCAAAATCGTTGAAAATCGTTGAAGCCTGGTTCATCTAATTTGGACCATTTTTCAATTTTTGGCAGATTTTTAAAGTTTGATCCTCGATTTTCGCAAATTTTTGAAGGCATAAATGCAAGAGATCTGGATCGTAATAAAAATTGGTATACATGATTTTTGGACGACGCTGACTTCGAGTGCATAAAAAAAAATTGCAAAATTCTCAAATTTAAAGTTTGACTTTTGTATACTAACTTTTTATTATACAGTAGTCGTTTTTAGGTTTTTGAGGTAGATTTCACGGTCGTGGACCACTCCCGTGAGCAGTTATACGTCGTTGTTCAATGAGCGTGGTCGTTGCTTCTTTACCGGAAGTGCAAAAGTGAGAAAGCTCGCGGAACCGTGAAGCTCAACCAAGTCCATTGCTGGGCTAAGATGAGGCTCTTTGCCCGGGTTATACACATCGTGTGCACGAGAAATAATTCATTGCCGTATATGTATATGTACATATAGTATGTATACTAGGCCGTTTCAAAAAAAAACTTTTTTTTGTTTCTTCTCCCAAACAGACTCAAAAGTTTTATTTAGGTAGAAGAAAAGGTCTGTGAAAATATGAGCTCTTAATATTAATATTAACATCATCCTCATCGCACTTTTCGATTTTCCATAAGATAACATGGAAAAAATTATTTTATTGCACTCCGTGCGCAAAGTGCCACTTTGCGCTGCGCGTGCTCAAACTGCCACTTTGCGCACTCGTACAATGAAATTTCGTACGGTACTATTTACGTCTTCTGATTCTTATAACTAGCAAACGATCCATCATACGAGAAATCTAGAAATATATCTTTGTACAGAATTGAACGCTCTACAAAAAAGGTTCTGAGTAACTTTTTGACAAGTCCACTCGTTCAAAAGTTATTCAATGTTTAATTTTAATTTTACATAAACTTTGCCGATTTTTGGATATTACACCGGAACTAGTTAGTTTTATCGACAAAATGTGGATGGAATTTCATGTTAAACATAAACTAAACTTTCGACAAAGGTTAATCAATAGTTCTGACTAGAATAATAAAAAAATGTAACGCTTTGAGAAAATTGTGCAGCAGAAATTCGCTTCAAAAATTTGCTTTTTTTTTTTTTTTTTTAAATTTAAAAATAAAAACGAATAAAAATGTACTGATATACTACGATGAATTTTTTGACAGGAAAATGAATTTTTATGCAAACTTCTGCTGCACAATTTTTTTAAAGCGTTCTATTTTTTATTTATTATTATAGTGAGAATTATTGGTGAATATTTGTCGAAAGTTTAATTTATGTTCAACATCACATTTCATCTACAATTTGTCGATAAAACTAACTAGTTCCGGTGTATCATCAAAAAATCAGCAAAATTTACAAAAAATTGAACTTAAATATTGAATAACTTTTGAACGAGTGGTCTTATTAAAAAGTTACTCACAACCTGTTTTGAAGAGCGTTCAATTCTGTGAAAATATGTCTCTAGATTTCCCGTATGATGGATCGTTTGCTAGTTATAAAAATCAGAAGACGTAGGAATAATTTTTCCCATGTTATTCTTGTGGAAAATTGAAAAGTGCGATGAGGACGATGTTAATATCAATATTAAGAGCTCATATTTTCACAGACCTTTTCTTATACCTGAATGAAACTTTTGAGCCTGTTTGGGAGAAGAAACAAAAAAAAATTTTTTTTTTGAAACGGCCTAATATATACAGATATGAGGCTACCGAACGAGTTCTGGCATTGCGAATGGCTTCAATTTTTCGCCTCTCTATATTCGCACCCGCCAGAACCGCGCAGAGTCTACGAAAAATTTTAAAGAATCCGAGAACACGCCAGTTCTATTCCCTGTATTCCATGTTTGTAAAAACTTTTCTCTGCACACATGTATATGGGCTATTTCATGTCAAATAACAAAATTCTCCATTCTTCAACCTCAACATTTATATTCGTCCTGTAAAAATTCTTATTTAGCATTAAGTTCCAAAAAAGAATTTCCAGTTATTTCTTTTCATAAAAAAGTTTTGTTTAACAAACAAAAATTGTTATTGTTGGTAGTTTTTCATTATTTTTACTATTGGTATTTTTTTTATGAAGTATCATTTTCAAGTTGCAAAAATATTTTCAAAAAATAATTATTATTTTCAGAATTATTAAAAACTTTATTTCAAGCTAGAATAAGGTTTTAATTTTCGTGCAAATTTTTTTAAATGTTTACCGGTGAATGGATGGTTTTTGGTTTTAAGTATTTTACTCGAGTTAAGAAAATTAATTGGAAAAATGAAAATTTTCGAAATTGCAAAAGTGACATTTCGCATTGAAGGGTCGGTATGTACGTATGTATATTCGTGTCTGGCAGCGGAAAACGAATGCGTCTCTGGACCCAGTGGAATACACACCCTCCCTCAACCCCGAATGCTGCATCAGTTTTGCAGTAAGTGCGCCCTTACTTTCTCGTCGTATACACCACCCGATGTAATTTTCGAGAATACCGAAAAAGCACTCGAGTCTCGATATAGCTGAATATTTTTTTTGAAACCCTTGTACGAGCAGAAAAAACCATTTACAACGTTATTTTCAGTCTATAATTGCAAATTTATTATTATTTTTATTTATTTTTTATATAAATTTTTTATTTATTTAAATTTATTATTTCAATTATTGTCATCGTAATAGAATTTCTTGTACATTCAATTTTTTCAAAATAAATTTTCAATAATAATGATAATAGTAATAAATAATTTGGTTAGTAACTTATCTGAAACTAGAATTTTTTAAAAAATAAATTGTTGTTGTTGAGGGGTTGTTTCCATGTTAACTATTTTTTTTTTCATCTAGTATATTTATGGAGAAAATTTAATCTTGTCAGCTATGGCATCGTACAATTTTGAGGGAGTTGAAGGCTCTCCAGAATTTTTGAAAATTTGAATTCTACAAGGAATTATTTAAAAATCGAATATCATTAATTTTGAAAAATTATAACATCAAATTTATAATAATCTTAAGGTGGAAGCCACTAATGAATGTAAAAAAAAATTGTTTGCATTCCTTTAAAGGATTTATTTTCAAAAACGTGTAGGACAAATTGTAAGTTAAAATTCTAAATTTTTTTTTTAATTTTCACATGACCCTTCACCAAAATATCTTCAGAACAATAGAGAACATTTTTTTTTTGTTAATAAGTTAATATCTGTATCTCTGTTAATTTTTAAGATTCCTTAATAAAAATTGCCATAAAATAAGTCAAAAAAATCTCAACCTCAAAAATCTCATTTTTTTCATCCCTTATAGAGGCTCGACGCCTTGACCTCGTGACCCCGAGAGAAATTCTTCTTAAATTCGATACCATCCATTCCTCGTCACGTAAAATATTTTTCTGAACTTCAAAACTTTGGAAAAATTCAAATTTATTTATCAGTCTGAAACCTTCAATTTGACCCACCAAAGATTTTGTCAGATTTCATAATAAAAACATGATTCATTAATTTTTTTTAGTAATATATAGAATAACAAAAATCTCTATAACTTTTTGTATCATGAGGACAAACGTTGCTCCACGAGAAAGCATAAAAAAATCATCGATAGGATTGGTTTTTTTCCCCCTTTCGTCCCAATAAATACAGGGCTGCGACTGCGCTCAAACAAGTTCGTGCACCCCTTATAATGACTGTGTATATGGGGCATTCCACGATATTTCGATCAAAATCTTACCTTGATGATTTCGATTTTCCTCTAAATTTTTTATATAAATAAGGACATTGAAAAAAAAAATCCCAAATTTTTTCAGATTTTTTCGGTCACGCGTTTTTTGGATTTATTTATTTTTATTTTTTGAAATAAAACGGGACAACTTTGTAAAATATGAGAAAATTCAGAAAAATCTAATGAAATATAACAAATTTGTTGGGCTTCGTTCCAAAATGGAGATTTTAATACTCTATGAGTAAAATTTAAAAAATTGAAAGAAAAAAAATAGAGTATTAAAATCTCCATTTTGGAACCAACCCCAAAAATTTTGTTATATTTTATTAGATTATTCTGAATTTTTTCAGATTTTACAAAAGGGTCACGTAAAAAAAAAAACCAAAGCACGCGTGACCAAAAAATATATAAAAAATTAAGAGAAAAATCGAAATCATCAAAACAAGATTTTGTCGTGTCGTTCCACGACATTCCGATCAAAAACTTGCCTTGATGATTATCATTTTTCTCTAAATTTTTTAAATAAAAAAACACATTAAAATAAATTTTTCTAAATTATTTCAGAATTTGTTGGTCACGCGTTCTTTGAATTTTTTTTTTTTTTTAAGAGAGCTTTTGGTAAAATCTGAAAAAATGCAGAATAATCTAATAAAATATAACAACATTTTTGAGCTTTTTCCAAAATGGAGATTATAATACTCTATGAATTAAATTTTTATTTTTATTTTTTGAATTTGACTCGTAGAGTATTGAAATCTCTGTTATGAAACGAGGCCCAAAAAATTTGTTATATTTTATTAGATTTTTCTGCATTTTTCCAGATTTTACAAAATCGTCCCGTTTTTTTTTCAAAAAAATAAATAAATCCCAAAAACGCGTGACCGAAAAATTCTGAAAAAATTTGGGAATTTTTTTTTCAATGCCCTTATTTGTATAAAAAATTTAGAGGAAAATCGAAATCATCAAGGTAAGATTTTGATCGAAATACCGTGGAATGCCACATATGTATATACTTGGCGTCGAGACGCTGCCGCGTCTCTTGATATTTTTTTTTATCGTCTATATCTGGTTTTGCGCTCACATCTGTGCGGAGGGTGCGTGAATCGTTTGGATCGTCGCCGCGCAGTCGCAATATCGATCTACCCTCACCGCGCTGGACCATCCCCTCTCATCTCGATTTTTCCACCCCTACGGGGATGCTGTGTCTCAGCCCCTTAAAGTTAACGGGCCAGTGGTCCACGGACCATCGTCTCGGTGCGTCACTTCCGTTGTCAAATATTTTACGCAAAAAAAAGGTGCACGGCAAAAAAGGATAAAATAGGGGAAAGAAAAAGCTGCTCGGATTTTCATCCCCTATGAATTTCGAAGGAACAAATCATTTTCGACACTCCATTGGACTTGATCGAGTGTTAACGTGAGAGAACATTATTTTTCGCCACTCGTCCTTTCGAGGAAATTATCCTTCCCCGTCGCGAAGGATCAATGAACCCTTCCCCCACCCCCTCGATAATGCCTCGTGCACGAACACGCGTCCGGCGAAACGTGAATCGTAAGGGATGAAAAAAAAAGAAAAACCTCAATCGACGGAAAAGTCGGTTTCTTGAGTTTTCATCTTGAATCATTTTTCGTGATGCTTCCCAATTTTGTGATCGATAATTATTCGGCAATGCATTGACTTGTATTTTTTATTCCGAATTTTAATTTATTTAAAAAATTTTTTGGCAAAGCACAAAAATATTTTTGATTGAGAGTGGAAATGTCGAATCTTAACCCAAATTTTTCGTGACTCGTTTTTCATTTTTCCATTTCCATTTTTAATTTGTGACAAAAACGCAACAGGTTTCCGATTACTTTTATCGACTTATCGATACTCGTGGGAATTCTTTTTTTTTCTTTGCACTCGTGGAAGGAAAAAAATCATTGCGCAACAGAATCGTGAAAAATAGGACGGGATTGATGTACACGAAAATTCTTGTGCCAATCGGATAAGGCATATCGATAAATTCGGCTCTGAATTTTGGAAGGCAAATTTTTTTTTCTCATCCCTCGAAAAGAGAATCTCCATCGCGAAATCTAATGAAAATTAATTGTGTTTTTTTATTTTATTTAATTACTGTATTATTTTGCGATAATATTATTTCTGTGAATGATATCATATATCATAATATTTGTATTTAGTTATTTTTAATTTTAATTATATTCAACTTAGTGTCAAATGTCAAAATCAATTCGATCGAATCAAACATTAACAAAATCGGCGAATAAAAATTTGAAAAATTGTATTATTCAAAAAAATATTATTTCTGTTAATTGCAATATATATTGTAATATTTATTGAGAATTTTAATTTTATTTAAATCAGTTAATATCGAATGTCAAAATAAAATCGATCGACTCAATCATAAAAAAAAATCGTTGAATAAAAATTTGAAAAAATTGTATTATCTATAATAATATTATTTCTATTAATTGCAATATATATTATAATATTTATTGAGAATGTTTATTTCATTCACATCAATTGATATCGAATGTCAAAATGAGAGCAGGCGAGCTAAAAAAAAATTTCCAAAATTTGTAAAAAATTGTATCTTTCTGTATCAGGATGTTTTTTTCGATAAAATGGGATATTCGAATATCACGGATGAACTGATACATCATAGCGGAGTCCCCTTTCCGAGCGGAGAAAAATTGGGGCGTTAAAAAAAAATCACAAAATGTTGGTTCACGCGATTATTTGGATTCTGGCGTCGATGTCAGAATTATCGAACGCTAATCCCGACGCAAAGAGGCTCTACGATGATCTACTCTCGAATTACAATCGACTTATACGTCCGGTTACCAACAACACGGACACGGTTGTCGTTAAGCTCGGCCTACGTTTGTCCCAGCTGATCGAACTCGTGAGTCTAATCGATCGATTCCCACGATATCGATCGACCCATTCCTTTTTTCACTGCCATAATCAATAACCAATCAATTGATTAATTAATAAATTGATTAATAATAAATTGGTTATTACTTGTTAATTAGGGTAGTAATTAATTAAAAACCCTGCAAATTGAAATTAGCACATTGCTTTCTCATCTTTATCCATAGTTCACATAGCTTCCTTTAACACACAGTATGGCGATCAAATTTGGCTTCCTCATAAAGGAACTTTTGTTAACTATTGAAAAATATTAGTAATCAATGTGCAAATTCGATCAATTTTCGCCAAATTTCATAGCGAATAACGGTGATAGCTATACTGGCTCTTCACAAAATTTCATTGCAATATCTAGAAAATTTCAAAAGTTATAGCGTTTACGCTTCTTTTATAAAAATTAAAAATTTGATAAAAATTTAATCATTCGATCGATTTTCACCAAATTTAATAACGAACATCCTCGATAGCTATGTTAGCTCTGTGTAAAGTTTCAGTGCAATATTTGAAAAATTGCACAAGTCAGAGCGTTTACGCTATTTTTCAAAAAATGGAAAATTTCATAAAATTTTAATCCCTCCATGGATTTTTGCCAAATTTGATAGCGAACAACCTCGATAGCTATATTAGCTCTGTGCAAAGTTTCAGTACAATATCTTAAAAGCTGCACAAGTTAGAGCGTTTAGGCTATTTTTCAAAAAATTCAAAATTTCATAAAATTTCAATCCCTCGATGGATTTTCGCCAAATTCAATACCAAACAACCTTAATAGCTATACTTATTCGGTACAAAGTTTGAGTGCAATATCTTGAAAATTGCAGAGGTTAGAGCGTTTACGCCATTCTTGTAAAAACGAAAAAAGTCAATAAAATCGCAACACCCGTTATAATTAAAACAATTTTTTTTTTTTCATAATGAAGAGCAATTCGTGCTCGACAAGTGTGCCAAATTTTAGCTCGGCATCTCGAAGCGTTTTCGAGTTATTAATTATTTACATCTGAAACTCAGGATACACACACACACACACACATACACACACACACACACATCCATCCGGACATTTTTTCTAAATATGATTTCTCGATGTTTTAGGACATTTTGAACATACTGCCATAAAAGTCGCGAAATTTTTTTTTTCACGAAAACAAAGCTCCCTTTATGAGGAAGCAAAAGGATTAAGGATGTTGAGTCCCTATGAAATCTTTTAATGTTGATTGTTCAATAAATAGCTTCTTAATCGACGTGAAATTTTTACACGACCTCCTGTATACTTCATGTAAAAACATATTAAATTTTCAGAATTCTATCATCATCACTTCAACCTCCTTAAGGGTTAAAATGAAAAATGATGAGAAAATTCTGAAAATTTGGTATGTTTTTGTATGAAGTATCTTAAAAACAATTTTTCAAACAAATAAAAAAAAGGTTTATCAATAAACTTCGTTTTGTTTCCGTTGCTTTCAATATAGTGTAGATATGAAAAAATTGAGAGGTCAACAAAAAAACTTATCACAAAGTTCATATCAGTTTCCATAAGACTACATTTAATTTAATTCAATTCGTTATCGCAGGTTGATTGTTCAAGAACGAGCTTACTAATCGTCGTGACATTTTTACACGCCCTCTTAAAAATTCATCCGAAAACATACCAAATTTTTAGAATTTTCTCATCATTTGCGATTTGGGACTCAACATCCTTAAAAAGAGTTAGTAATTGGTTAAAAAATTGATTAATTACTCAATCAATCAAATTAAAAACCGAAAATCAGCTGTTTTCAAACGACTGATGAGAGTATTGAAAAAGAATTTTAGTAAACCAAGAATAAAAAAATTTATAAATGCACGTTTTCATTTGCAGAATCTCAAGGATCAAATATTGACGACCAATGTGTGGTTGGAGCATGTAAGTCCAATCCTTCAATCGTAACCCTCAATTCGTGACTTCAATCGTTCATAATAATGATAATAATAATAATAATAATAATAATAATAATAATAATAATAATAATAATAATAATAATAATAACAATAATAATAATAATAATAATAATAATAATAATAATAATAATAATAATAATAATAATAATAATAATAATTTTCAGGAATGGCAGGATCACAAATTTCAATGGGATCCCTCGGAATATGGCGGTGTAACCGAGCTTTACGTGCCAAGCGAACACATATGGTTACCGGATATCGTGCTTTACAACAAGTACTAGAACAAATTTCATTTTGAAGCGTAAAAAAAAAATTAATCATCGAGAATTTGTCGATTTTATTGGCTTCGTAAATTGGATCGTTATATTTTGAGAGACAAAAAGCGGAAATTGACCGTTTCAGTGCCGATGGCGAGTACGGTGTAACGACTATGACCAAAGCGATCCTTCATCACACGGGAAAAGTCCTTTGGACGCCACCGGCGATATTCAAATCATCGTGCGAAATTGACGTTCGTTATTTTCCCTTTGATCAACAAACTTGTTTCATGAAATTCGGCTCTTGGACCTACGATGGTTTTCAGGTATTAAATATTGTAATTCATACATTTATATCTCAATAATCGATATACGAGGTGATCCATGTCACTTCCGCCAGTAAAAAAAAAAAAATCCCCAAATAATTTTGAAAAATCAAGTTACTTCATTGAAAAATATTCACCGAGTGTCGAAATTAAAAAAAAAAAACATTCTGACGTTTTTTCTCGTTGATTATCTCTTTTCCAGAATTTGACGTATTTACATTTGTAAAAGACGAAAATCTGCGTCTTTTTATGGCCTTCGAGAAAAAAAATAATTTTTATTGATTTAGATTTTATTAGATTATATTGAGCAAGTCGAACGTCCGTTACAGGGCAAAGTATGCAAAAATATTTTTTTTTTTCAAGAAAAGACACTCGTTATTTTATTTTTTTCAATTTCCCCGAATTATGAATACGAAAAACGAATTTTTGGTATTTTTTATATTATGGGATTTCTGAACACCGTAATGTAACAGCTATTTTTTTTATTAATATATTAATAGAAAAAAATTATTAATTTTTTTGTATTAATACATTAATAAATAAATTAATAAATAAAAAAATAGCCAAAAATACCAAAAATTTGTTTTTCGTATTCTCAATTTGGGGAAATAAAAAAAAAAATAAATAACGAGTGTCTTTTCTTGAGAAAAAAAAATATTTTTGCATATTTTGCCCTGAAATGGACGTTCGACTTGCTTAAGGATGTTGAGTCCCAAATCGCAAATTATGAGAAAATTCTGAAAATTTGGTATGTTTTTGGATGAATTATTTAAGAGGTCGTGTTAAAATTTCACGACGATTAGGAAGCTCGTTATCGAACAATTAACATTAACGAATTAAATTAAATTAAATGTAATCTTATGGAAACTGCTTTGCGATGAGTTTTTTTTTGACCTCTCAATTTTTTCACATCTACACTATATTGAAAGCAACGGAAACAAAACGAAGTTTCATGATAAATATTTTTTTTATTTGTTTAAAAAATTGTTATTAACAAAATGTTAATATTTTAATAACGAGCTTCCTAATCGTCGTAAAATTTTTACACGACCTCTTTGATACTTCATACAAAAACACCAAATTTTCAGAATTTTCTCATCATTTTTCATTTTAACCCTTAAGGAGGTTGCAGTAATGATGATAGAGTTCTCAAAATTTAATATGTTTTTACATGAAGTATTCAGGAGGTCGTGTAAAAATTTTACGACGATTAAGAAGCTATTTATTGAACAATTAACATTAAAAGATTTCATAGGGACTCAACATCCTTAATAAAATGTAAGTTAATTTTTTTCTGGAAGGCCATACAAAAACGTAGATTTTCATTTTTTACAATTGTAAATACGTCAAATCCTGCCAAGGTTACAGCCATTTTGAATGGAAAGATGTTAAAAAATAGTAATCAACGAGAAAAACGTGGGAATTTTTTTTTTTAATTTCGACACTCGGTAAATATTTTTCATTAAAATGACTCGATTTTTCAAAATTGTTTGTAGAATATTTTTTTGACTGGCGGAAGTGACATGAATCGCCTCATATACGTTCGATATTTCGATATATACTGTCGATATTTCGATATATGCGATATATACACTCGATATTTTGATATATGCGATGTAGATACCCGATATTTCGATATACGTGATATTTAGACTCGATATTTCGATATATGCGATATGTATATTAGGATGGTCTTTATTTAGGGCTTGGAGGAATTTTTTATCAGACGCCTCCCAAATCGACTCAAAATAATTTAAAAACAATGTCCTAATTTATTTAGATTTTTATCTAGACGTTAACCCCTCCCACCAAGAGGGTAGATTTCCCTATTTGAAATACAAATTAAATTCGGCCATATTCTCAGGATATATTTTATTCTAAGTGTAATCATTTTTTTTTAAATCTGTAACTGCAAGATTTTAGTGTTCATTGGTGCTACTATTTGAGGAAAAATTCACATTATTATACGGTCCAATCTAGACGAATCGCAATTCGTCTAAAATTCGAATACGGGTAAACCTAAACGAAATGCAATTCGTCTAGATTGACCCGTATGATAGTGTACATTTTTTCTCAAATAGTAGCACCAGTGAACACTAAAATCTTGCAGTTACAGATTTTTTTCAAAATTATTACACTTAGAATAAAATATATCCTGAGAATATTGCCGAAACACGTGTATTTCAAATGGGGGAATCTACCCTCTTGGTGGGAGGGGTTAGAGATTAGATAAAAATCTGAAAAAATTAGGGTATTGTTTTTGAATTATTTGAAGTCGATTTCGGAGGCGTCTGATAAAAAATTAGTCCGAGCTCGAAATAAGGACCACCCTAATGTATAAATAAGTTTGGAAACACTTGCCCGGATTCCGCGCCGCACAAAAAGTTTCACTGCTCTTTAAAAAAAGAAGACATTTCAATTAATCAAGCGGCGTTTCAAAGGGGACATGTTCAGCTTTATTTCGCTGTTTCCAAAAAAATTTTACGATTTTTTTAAAACCCGGTACACCTTTTGAAACATGGTCGTTTTTTGGCTTTTTTGGTCTTGAAATTTTGGTCCACGATCCATGAAAATTTTTTAAATCTGTTTTCCGTGTCAAAAACTTGTGGGGGGGAGTATAAGCTTCAATTTCGCTTTTTAAAAAGTTCGGTATGATTTTTTTTCGCAAAAATATTCAATTTTTCGTAAAAAAATGACCATATTTATTAAATGTAGCGTAACTCTAAATCTACTGGATTTCCGTGAAATCACTAAGACGATAAAAAGATGCATACAATCATTTTGGATTCCATGAAATTTTTTCAGAATTTTTTTTCAAAATTTTTGTTTCGAAAATTTTTTGTCGCGGATATTTTTGAAAAAAAAAAGATTGAAAAAAAATTCTGAAAAAATTTCATTGAATCCATAATGATTATCTGCAACTTCTTACTGTCTTAGTTATTTCACGAAAACCCACTAGTTTTAGAGTTACGATACATTTTATATATAACGATCCCACAAAAATTGAATATTTTTGTGAAAAAAAATCGTACGAAACTTTTTTAAAAAACGAAATTGCAGCTGATACTCCCCTCTACAAGTTTTCACACGAAAAACAGTCGACAAAAATTCGTATGGACCCATGCGCCAAAATTTTATCGCCAAAAAAATCCAAAAAACGACCATGTTTCAAAGGACGTAACGGGTTTTTAAAAAATCAACAAAATTCTTTGGAAAAAGCGTAATGAAGCTGAATATGTCCCCTTTGAAACGCCGCTTGTTAAATTGAAATATCTTCATTTTTAAAAGAGCAATGAAACTTTTTATGCGGCGCGGAATAGCGGCGAGTGTTTCCAAACTTTTGGACGGCAGTGTATATGGGGCGTTCCATCCCAAATCGGACAGTTTGAAAAACTTTTTTTTTCAATTCCTCAATTTTTTTATATTTTTTAGTACATATCAAAAGACCCTTTCTGTTAAATTTTGAGATTTTTTTTATTACCCATTCAAAAGATATTAAATTAACAAAACGACCGCTCTTTTTTTGGTATTTTGGTTATAACTTCTTTGATAATGATCCAAAGTGAAAGTATTTTTTTCAAAAATTTTATTTTCTATGGCCTTTTCAGAAAAAAATACAACAAAAATATTCGACGATTTTGAATGAGTTTTTTGAGTTTTAAACTGTAAATCGCGTTTTTAAAAGTGAGTGTCATTTTTTTTTTTTTTTTTTAATTTTTGCTTCAAACATCTATCTATTCAACAGTTTTTAAGACTAGTCCGATCGTGGGATTTCCATAACTACTATTTTTTTCGATTTTTGAAAAATAAAATTTTTTTTCTTCATAAATTATTATGAATACCAATTTTTGTTACTGTATAGTATTTTTTTCAATATTAAGAATTTATTTTGACACTTTTTTATTGTCAACAGGTTCTTAAAATTAATAATTAATCGTTAAGTCTGTTTATGAACAATAATAACAACAGTTTTTATTTATTTACGTTTTTTTATGTAAACCTTACATATACGATTATTTCCTGAATTAGAATATTCCTTTGCCAATACATTTCCGTTGCTCATTGGAATAATTAAATGAAATTGTTGTGTCCCCCTGTGATTGACTTCGCAGTATTGTATCGCAAATAAAATCTTTCTTTTGCATCTAAATAATGTTTCTCGGGTGAAAATTTGACAGCAATATTCGGTAGACTATTTAGGTTCAATGCTCAATCGCACAATTCTTGAATTGCTGTTATTTGCTCATCGATTAATTATTAATTTTGAAAATCTGTTAACAATGAAAAAGTGTCAAAATTAATTCAAAATGATTTAAAAATATACTATACAGTAACAAAAATGGGTATTCATATGTGAAAAAAAAAATTTAATTTTCAATAATTGAAAAAAAATAGTAGTTATTGAAATCCCACGATCGGACTAGTCTTGAAAATTATCGAATAGATAGATGTTTGAAACAAAAAATTTTTTTAAAAATAAAAAACGACATTCACTTTTAAAAACGCGATTTAAAATTTAAAACTCAAAAGACTCATTAAAAAACGCGTCGAATATTTTTGGTGTATTTTTTTCTGAAAAGGCCACAAAAACAAAAAATTTGAAAAAAAAACTTTTAATTTGACTTTTAACTTTTAATAATCAAAAAAATCTCAAAATTCAACAGGAAGGGTCTTTTGATGGGTACTCAGAAATATAAAAAAATTGAGGGAATTAAAAAAAAAAAGTTTTTCAAATTGTCCGATTTTGGATGGAACGCCCCATATACAATTTTGGATATATTGATATTATTGATTAATATATTGATATACACATCCGATATTGATAATCGATTTGGGTCATATTTGGGTCATCAAAAAAAATGTGACGGTCGTTGACTTATAATTCGGCTTTTGAACAAACGCAGATCGATCTCAAGCACATAAACCAAAATATGGGCAACAACAATGTCGAATTGGGAATGGATCTTCGTGAATATTATCCCAGCGTAGAATGGGACATTCTCAGCGTTCCAGCCGAGCGTCACGAGAGATATTATCCATGCTGCGCACAGCCGTATCCGGATATATTTTTCAATATAACGCTTCGACGAAAAACACTGTTCTACACGGTGAACCTGATCGTGCCTTGCGTCAGTATATCATATTTATCGGTATTGGCGTTTTATCTGCCGGCCGATTCGGGCGAAAAAATAGCCCTCTGCATCAACATACTGCTGTCGCAAACGATGTTTTTCCTACTGATATCCGAAATAATACCGTCAACGTCACTCGCACTGCCGTTACTCGGCAAGTATCTGCTCTTCACGATGATACTCGTTGCGCTTTCGGTCGTGATAACGATCATAATACTCAACGTTCATTATCGAAAACCGAGCACCCATAAAATGGCCCCTTGGGTGCGAAAAGTGTTCATCAGAAGACTACCGAAATTATTACTGATGAGGGTACCCGATGACCTATTGAACGATCTTGCCGCTCACAAAATTCACGGCAGAGGAAGAACCGGCAGTAAAAAGCAGAGCAAATTCGATTCGGCTATTTCGGCGGCAGTTCGGTCACCCTCCCTCGCTTCCTCCCCCGAATCCGGAAGACATCAGAGAATCGATGGTATGTTTGCGTTTCTTAGAATTTTTCGTGTGGTGAGGTAAAAAAGATTTTCCGATAAATCTTTTTGCAGTTTGAAGAAGATCTTTGAAAATATCTTTGGTTTTTTTTTCATTAAAAAATATTCAAAACTAACGCGGATATTGTCGTTTTTCTGAGCCGTATTTTATACGGCCCCACTCATCTCGAAAACAAATAATGTGAAATCAAAAATTCAAACGGATTTACCTTTTTTACGGAATTATCCGCTCCTTGAATAAAGGATTTTGCGAAATATTGGTTTGAAAAAAATTTAAAGGCAGCGCAAATTTTAGTTTTTCTATTCGGGGGAATTTCGAATTTTTTTTTCTGACAAAACCCGTGGGTTTTTTTCCATAATTTTTTTGTGGCTCAAAGAGGATGTTTTTAGGCACCTTTGGTATTTTTTTTGTTAAAAAGTATTCATTAGCATCAGAGATATTATCATTTTTCAAGGCCGTATTTCCTTCGGCCCACTTTTTTTCAAAAACAAATTATGGGACATTAAAAATTCGAACGGATTTGACTTTTGTATGATATTATCTAGTCTTCGGAACAAGAATTGTGAACAAAAATTGTTTAAATAAAATTTTTATGAGATAGAAAATTTTTATTTTTATTATCTGATCCTTGAATAAAAAATTTTGCAAAATATTGATTTGGAAAAAATTAAAGGCTAAATTTAAAATTTTCGATGCAGGAGGATTTAGAATTTTTTTGTTGTTGAGAAAAACCGTGAATTTTTTTCATAGATATTTTTGGATTGATTTGGGTGAATTTTTTTCATAGATTTTTTTGCGGTTAAAAGAGGATGTTTTCAAACATCTTTGGTATTTTTTTGTGACAAAGTATTCATAAACATCAAAGCTATTATCGTTTTTCGGGGCCGTATTCCATTCGGCCCACTTTTTTTCAAAAACAAGTTATGGGACATTAAAAATTCGAACGGATTTGACTTTTGTATGATATTATCTAGTCTTTGTAACAAGAATTTTGAGCAAAAATTGTTTAAATAAAATTTTAATGTCATCGAAATTTTTTTAATTTTTTGTCAAATTTATTTGAATTTTTATATTCATTAAGGCTGCAACGGTCTTCACACGACAACGGCTCATAATAGATTCCTTGTTGGTACACTCGGAGTTGGCAGAATCGGCGGTTACAATGGTCTACCAACCGTAATGTCAGGACTCGATGAGTCAATGAGCGACGTCACGCCGAAAAAGAAATATCCCTTCGAGCTCGAAAAAGCACTTCACAATGTCATGTTCATACAGCATCACATACAGCGTCAGGATGAATTTAATGCGGTAAGACACAAAAAAAATCACAAACCAGCCATTCTCATCAAACCCCTTAATTGGAAAAAAAAACCCATGGAAATTGTCAGTTTGCACTTTTGCACTATCCTGACTTTTATGGACTCACAAATCTTAATCAGTCTACTTCTCAATTTATGCTATCTCACAAATTATGTTTATTAAGGGGTCTGCATAAGCCTGATGTCCAAAAAAGGTCAATGTTTGATTTAATTTTTATTTCAGTTTTATATTGTTAGTTTTGAATTTGAAAATTATTATATTTTCGTGATGTTCGAAATGACGAAAAGATTTTTTTATCATCTCGAAATTGGAATTCAAAAAATTGGAGACTAATCTCGCAAAATTTATCAATGCGAGAGCAAAATTTCCCAAAATTTTGAAATTCTCGTAAATCAAATTCTCCAAAGATTCTCACGGAACTTAATGTAACATTTCTAGTCTTTAAACTATTTTGGTACAAATTTAAACCTTGATATTGCACAATTTACGAAAAACCAGAGCAATACCGCCTTTTTTGCAAAATTTAAAATTTTCTACAATTTTAATCCTTCAAGGTTTTTTCAATCCAAATCCTTTTTCTTCTATTTCAAGAGCTTTTAAAATTGTTGACGATTTTTGACTAAATTTCTTTTTTTCTATTTCACTAATTTTGCTATTTTAATTCATCAAAATGTGTTCTTTCGACGTCAAGATAATAAAAAACCGAGCTTTATCAACGGGAACCAAAATTCCTTTCAATGTATTCAATTTTATTGGCACTAAAATTTCTCGAAATTACCCAGCGATTAAAAAATTTGCATTATCCGTCTACTCGTAAAGAAACAAAAATCGTACAAAAAATCGTTACAAAAATTTTGTACGATCGAGCAACAGAAAAAAATGCAATTGCATAGAACTCTAGGAAGATTTTCCTTTTAATTTAAAAAATAATCTGAAACATCAAGCTCCACTACAAATTCATTATTTAAGGTGAAGATGTTTTTCGAGACTATCAGACCTTTCGAAAATTGTCGATACGATTTTTTTTAAATAGAATATTGCGTGATGATGGTTTAGAAATGGTGATTCCTCTTTAATTATCCATTCAACATAATTAATTAATCAATTAATTATGCATCTTATCCTTTTATCCTTTTTAATTATGCATTAACTAATTAATTAATAATTAATAATTAATAATTCATTAATTATTTTATTTAATTAATCAATCGATTTCAACAGGAGGATCAAGACTGGGGTTTCGTCGCTATGGTACTCGATCGATTATTTCTATATATATTCATAATATCATCGCTCGTCGGGACTTTTGCGATTCTTGGCGAAGCACCGGCATTTTACGATGACACGAAGCCAATCGACGTCGAATTATCGTCGGTCGCGAGACAACAATTTTTACCGCCGAAGGAAAATTTATTGAGAAATTTTCCCGGATCATAAGAAACGATAAAAGAAAACAGGACTTCCAACTCCGGATTTTCATTGAAACGAAAAAAATTTTTCACGAAAAAACTGTACACAAAAAAAACGTAGACTCGCGCACGATTCAACGCGCTCTCTCACTAACTTTTTTCTATCTCTGAATTAATAACGGCCAAAGTAGTTGTTTAGCTCGTAAGAAACGATAATTCGCCAACGCGAACAATTTCTATAATACTCACAAATATATCACTCTGGTCTTTCGCTTATTATTGGGACCTGACAAAATTCGTGAGAAATCTGGTGTTACATTTTGAAATTAAGGGAGCTTTCCAGTGTGACAGCCCGAAAAATCGCGGTTTTTCGCGATTTTTTTTTTAAAGAAAAAATAATCTAATCGGTCTGGTTTTTTTTTGTATATTAATTGGGTATTGAAGAATACAAAACAATTTTTTAAAGATCGATTTATTTATTAATTAATATCTATAAAAATGATGAAACAATTGTTGCAGAAAATGCACTTGGATGTGGTGTCCACGTTGGGGGTCACAATTTTGATCTGAAACAAAAAACACAAAAAGATTATTGATCGGTATATAATTGGCTTTCGTGCTATGGAGGCTTTTTTTTTTTTTTTTGCAAAAATGACGCCGGCTTGAACAAAAAATAACGATTTTAGCATTTTTTTTGGCAGTTTTTTTTACAAAAAAATAGGAAGATGTCAAAAAAAAAAGCTTCCATAGCACGATAAACAATGACGTTAAGAATATTGTGTAAAAAATTCAACTCGATAGCTTTAAAACTCTGCCCTCCAAGTTGGACACCGTTTTGAAAAATGCTGTTTCGAGAAAAACGCGTTTAAAGTTTCAAGTGAGGAAATTTTAGGTAAATCGTTTACTTACGGTCAATCAGCGATGCCGGGTCCATACAATATACAGTATACTATTCGATAAAGCAAAAAAAAATCGATTTTTTGAAAATTTCACACTGGAAAGCTCCCTTAAAACCGGGGTGCATCGCTCGTCACAACGTGATAATTAACTTTAGTGTTTTTGAAAAATTGAACAAAAATGTCAGAAGTAGATGTGTTTACATCTCGCAAACCATCTAAAAAAAGAATTGTATGTTCCGTACATGGATGGGAGAGTTGTTTTAAAAAAAACCGTGAATCGACGTTCTATAATTTTCCCAAATAATATGCACGTTGCGTATACGTAAAAATTTTTTTCGGCGGTAACATGGAAAAAGTGGAGCAACTCCAAGCATAGAAAAACGCTTCGAGGATTTATATCTTGTAGAATATGTTACATGACTCATACTTAACCTTAAAAAACGCATTTCACCGGGTGAGTAAAATTTGTTTTTTGAGGTTAAGTATGAGTCAAGTAGCATATTCTACAAGATATAAACGTTACACTAAGAAAAGAACGAAATTTCGATGACTAGGAGTTGAACCAGACCATTGGCAAATATCATGAATAGTTAAAACTACCATTATCGGCCATTAATATTTATAACTTATATTATATTTACACGGTAAGCCTACTATTACACGGTTTAGACAGTCGACTGCACCCCAGTCTACGCCATATTGAATTTGGCCACGCCTCTATGTCAGATCCCAATATCGGAAGAACGGAAAATGGCCGTTCGAACGGCCATTTTTCACAACTTTAAAAAAAAAACGTTGGTATTTAATTGCCAATGATCACTTGATAGAAAAACGATGATGAAATAAGAAAACCACTTAATTCAATAAATCGAAGGATTTTACAAAAAATATTCGGTCACTGTCGAATAGTCACGAAAATAGTAAAAAAAAAAATATGTTTATTCGGAAGTGTAACTCCCGATGAAAAGCGGCTGTACATTTTTTTATCAATTCTTTATTATTATAAAACCTTATATTAAGCTATATTTTAATGGCGCTTCTTTATATCCAACTTTTTAATTTTTTTTTCAATTTAAATTTTATTTTTTATTTCTATAAATAAAATCAAATGAAGGAATGTAGCTACTAGAATAGCTGATAACCCCGTTGCAGAGTTTCTGTTGTTTTTTTGGGTTTGTTAAAAAAAAATATAATTATAAAAAATTGTTGTTTTTATCAAACCCAAAAAACAACAGAAACTCTGCAACGAGGAGATCTATTGTAAGAGCTAAATTCTTTCATTTCATTTTATTAAAAAAAAAAATAATAATAATTAAAATTTAATTAAAAAGATAGGTAAAAACATCATGCGCCGCCATAATAATATTAAATATCATGTTTTTTAATTGTAAGAAAGCACACCAAAAAAATCAGCTCGATTCTGACAGGAGTTACACTTGCGAATATTTATTTAAAAAAAAAACAAATTCTCGAAAAAAACTTTTCAATCTAGCGAGTCGGGAAAAATATTCTTTTTTCTCGATCAAAAATAAAATATTTCACCGACATTGAATTCGTCTGTGAAATATCATCGAGATCAGAGAGCCAAAAGATCACAATTCTTTTTTCTGACCCATTAGAATCAACTGAGCAACGAAATTGTAGCGTTTCAAATGAATAACGATGAAATCTGTCGCTTGTAATATGATGCGAAAATCAGAGAGTGGCGAAACTGATAAATTTAACGGATAAATGATAAATTAGAAAATATGTTTATCACTAAAAACGATATAATACACGAAAAATGTAAATTAAAAAATAGACACTGCAGAAATAAAAAAGGCGTTTTTTTCATTGAAAATATATAATATACGTATACATATACAGGGTGTCCCATTTTAATCCTACAGTTGATTTATCTCGAAAAATACTGCTCCGATCAAAAATTGAGTGGAATAAAACTTTTAGGGTTCAAAGGACGTTCAAAAAAAAAAATTTTTTTTTGTTCCAAAACTCAAAATGGCGGGGTTACGATGGACGACATGTTTCTTAAAAAATGGAAACATGATTTTTTAGTTCGCTAAATAAATTTTCAGGTCAAAACTAACAACTTTTGTAGGAACATTTTTTTGATACGGTCCATGATACAGGGTGTCCCATTCTAATCCTACAGCTGATTTATCTCGAATAATACAGCTCCGATCAAAAATTGTGTACAATAAAACTTTTAGCATGGAAAGAGGAACGTTTAAAAAAAAAAAATTTGTCGGCCCAAAATTCAAAATGGCGGCGTTAAGATGGCCAACATGTTTTTTCAAAAATGAAAACATGTTTTTTTTCACCAAAAAAATTTCTAGGTTAAAACCTTAAAACAAACAACTTTTATAGGAACATTTTTTTGATACAGTCCATAATAGATCACCATTTTTGAGGATTTTAGGGTTATCCAGGATAACGACGAGGACGAGGAGGTAGTCATCAATGTCCCAAGTGTAAGTGGGCCCGTGTGCGTGCGTACATGCATGTGGAATACTCACAAGGATTAGGTATCTACGGTTCGTCACTTCAACAGTATTTGTCGACTTCAAACGACACGTCGTTATCCTGTATAACACTAAAATAGTAAAAAATGGTGATCTAATTTTGGACTGTATCAAAAAAATGTTCCTATAAAAGTGGTTAGTTTTGTCCCGACAAATTTGTCAGTCAAAATTAAAAATCATGTTTCCATTTTAAAAAAATATGTCAGCCTTCTTAACGCCGCCATTTCGAATTTTGGATCAAAACAAAATTTTTTTTTCAACGCCCCCCTTTGAACCCTGAAAATTTCATTGCACTCAATTTTCGATCGGAGCAGTATTTTTCGAGACGGATGAACTGTAAGATTAAAATGGGACACCCTGTATATACGCCTACACTTGTTATTTATTTAACATATCTCATATATTTATAATAATTATTATTATACAGACTTGAAAGAAGAAATGCTATCTTACGTACATGGAGAATGTTTGACTGTCCATTAACGTAATGGAGAGGCCTCGAAAGAGCCTTGAGGAAAAAAAGAAGAAAAATGTAAAATTACGTAATTTCTCGACAAATATCGCTCCTCCTCCCGTATATAATCCAGTGATCGGCAAAAAAAAATCGATCTATTCCAATTTGTTATCCAATTTTTTTCGAAAAATCAATAATTAGCAAAGAAATATTAGTAATTTTTGTTTAACATTAGTAATTAGCGGGAACGTATTACTAATTTTTCTAAAAATTAGTAATTAGTGACAAAATATTTCTAATTTTTATTTAAAAATTAGTAATTAGCAAAAAAATATTGGTAATTTTTCTAAAAAATTAGTAATTAGTAACATATATTACTAATTTTCCTAATAAATAGGTAATTAGTGACATAACATATTTAATTTTTCCAAAAAATGAGTAATTAACGATAAAATATTACTAATTTTTTCCAAGAATTAGTAATTAGCGAGAAAGATATAGCTAAATAACCAAAAAAATCAATAATTTGTGAAGAAATGTTGTATTAATTTTGGAAAAAGTAATAAATAAAATAAAAATTACTAATGTATTTTTTAATAGGTACTGATTAAATATTCGTATTAATAATGACTTATGTGATATCGTATGACATTCGATACAATAAATACTAATGTGTGAAATATTCAAAAGATCTAGTTATTATAAAAAATAAAACAACTTTTTGAATAGAGTTGTTTGAGCTTATAACCATGACTGAATCCGTACACACAAGTACGTAAAAACACACAATACTTTTCTACAAATTACCGTTTTTTTTAAAATTAATTAGTAATATTTTTTCGCTAATTACTAATTTTTTGGAAAAATTAGAAATATTTTTTCGCCTAATACTAATTTTTTAGAAATATTAGAAATATTTTGTCACTAATTACTAATTTTTTCGAAAAATTAGAAATATTTTCTCACTATCTACTAATTTTTTTTTGGATAAATTGGAAGTATTTTCTTACCAACTGCTAATTTTTTAGAAAAATTACTAATATTTTTCCGCTAATCAAGAATTTTTATATAAAATTAGTAATATTTTTTGACTAACTATTAATTTTTCGAAAAAATGATTAATAAAATCAATATCGTTGACGGAAAAATCGATACTGCCGATCACTGATATAATCGTTCAATCGTCTATATTAATCTCTTCTAAATGTCTCTTCAATATATTTCTCGAAAATACTTCGTAATATTTCGCAAATTTTTTTTTCTCTTCCTTCCTTCCGTCTTTATTCCGTGGAAGACATCTTCCGAATGCGGTTCGTCGGAATGTTAAACCACAACGAGTTTACGACCCTGCTTTTCCAAAAAAAAAACAAAAACAAAAACAACATACTCAAGTTAGAATCGATAAAAACAGCTCGTGGAAAAGAAAATTGACGAGAAATGGACAATTGAAATGTAAAAAATTGGAAATTGGCTGCACTTTTTTTTTACTTCGAGTTGACTCGAGCAAGGAACTTCGTTGTGCGATCGACACAGATTTTCACCTAAAACCTAGAGGCTGAAACTTTTTCATCTGTACGTAACTTGTCAATTCTTTTCTTTGCTTATACAAATCGTTCAACGTACGTCGATGGAAGTTTCATCGTTTTTGCGCGACTTTTAAAATTTACATTGTTGCGAAAAACAGAAAAAAAAATAAAGAAAAAAACAAAAATGGCGAAATGGTCCATCAACCTTTCCACGTTCCTATGTAGACCGTGCAGCTCGGACAATAGTGATGAACCGTCAAGAATGCACTCATGCAGTATGGCAAACACGAGCAGAGACAGCATCTGAAATGTTGAATTTGCATATCAATAAAAAAAAAATTTCAAACGAGAATGAATATTTGTAGGAATTTTTGTTTCAGGAATCAAAGTGTTTGTGAAGTAATCGACAATTAAAAGCTAAACGAAACACGTTTGACCATTGAAAATTATTTGGAAATATCAAAGGAACGGAAAGATAGGAATTGGCGGGAAATTGTCGAGTAATGTGAAATTGAAGACTAATTGAAAATTGATAGGAGTGTGCGTTAGTCAAATAAATGGACAATTGAAAGGTAATCTACGATCGTCCACTGTTAAATATTTTTTAAAGTAATTTACGAGTAAAAAGTAATTGGACATTGAATATTACTTGAAAATTTGAATGTCATTTAACATTTTCGAGTAATAAAAAGTAAATGATAATTTGTAATTGAAAAGTTATTGAATATTGAAGATAAATTGAATGAATGTTGAAGATATATTACAACTTACTTTTCATAATTATGTATCGCGTTCGAATTTTGAAAAAAAAAACTTCAACAAACTTGCCCATCAAATTTGAACGTTTACGATCATCTATCGTAAAATTCAAAAAGTCGTGACAAATTCGAGACCATGTGAATTTTTACAATTTAAAATTGCGTTTGTTAATGAAACCGTATTGCATTACTTGCCTGCGTTCACGATTTATTGGTGTTTAAATTTTTCTGGGCAAACGGATATTTTTCCAAAAATGTGGATTCTGGACATTCTTGCACACTTCATTCACGATGTAAAAACAAAATAGAAAAAAAAATTCATTGTCGCAAAGTTTCTGTGAGGGAACCGACGAAAAAAATCGTGAAGCATTTTTTCGTTTCCGCCCAAAAATGTTGAATTTTCGATCCGTTGTACTTGGAATCAGCGGGAAATTTTCAATCGGACGGTGGAAGTTCAGGAAAAGGATGGAAAAAAAATCTTCCAAACTCCAAAATCTCAAAATCACGAAATTTCAAATGATCATGACATCGCTTCCGCTTGGACGATTTCGAAATTTTTTTTTTTTTCTTAATTCGAGACGCCGCGGATAAAATTAGAAGATAAACCGATTTATCCCAATATCTCAATCGTTCATCACCACGAGAGCACTTAATAATCGGTGAAGAAAAACTCGCAAGAATTTTGTCAAAAAATCCATGATAAAATTTTTAAAAAACATGTTAAAAATTGAAAAATCATCGCTAGCTAATTAAACGAACGGCACTTTAAAGCCCAAACAATCACCAAGAGAATGACCACGAATCGGAGTAACGACTACAACGTAAATAACAATTCCAACGACTTTCGATCAGGGTTGGGAAACTTTTAATTAAAAAATGATGCATTCATCATTACTTTTTTAATGGTTAATGTAAATTCTCTCCATTACCCATTAACACTTTCATTAGCCAATAAAAAAGTAATGATTAATGCATCACTTTTTCATTAAAAATTTCGCAACCCTGCAATAGGGTGATGCAATCAAAATTGATATTTTTTTCTGATTGGGTTTGATAGGTGTTAGTACTTGTCAGAACAGTAACGCTCATAAAATTTCAGCTTTGAAACAAAATTTCTAGAGGTCGCTCAAATGACTTGAAATTATTTTCGATTTTGACCAACGATCATGATATAGAAATTACGATTTTTCCGTGCCGCAACAAAAAATATAAGTGTTTAATGAAGCAGTGATTCACCGAAAATTGAGGTCTTTCAAAAAAAGAATTAATGGGCGTGCAGACCACTTAGATTTTCATTATCATTTTTTTTTTCAAGGATCCAAATTTTAGGTGAATTATTGCTTCATTAAATACTTATATTTTTTGGCGCGACAAGGAAAAATCGAAATTTCTATACCATGATCGTTAGTAAAAATCGAAAAAAAAAATATCAAGTCATTTGAGCGACCTCTACAAATTTTTTTTAAAGCTCAAATTTTTGCAGAGTTACTTCTTTGACAAATACTAACAGCTGTCAAACCCAACCGAGGAAAAAAAAAATTGAATGGTTAGTGAAAATAATTTCCATTAACCATTAACCATTAAAATTTAATGAATAATTTCCATTAACTATTAACATTTAGTGGTTAATGGAAATAATTTTCATTAACCATTAACACTTAATGGTTAATGGAAATAATTTACAATAATCATTAAAATTTAGTGGCTAGTAGAAATAATTTACATTCACCATTAATATTTGATGGTTAATGGAAATAATTTACATTAACCATTAACATTTAATGGTTAATGGAAATAATTTACATTAACCACTTACATTTAATGGTTAATGGTTAGTGAAAATAAGAGTTAATGGTTATTGAAAGTGTAAATACATTAAAAAAAGTAATGCATTATTTGCAACCCTGCTTTCGATAAATTCCCTTATTTTTACCGGAAAAAAAATCTAATTCTCGTTCTTTTTCCCATGCCAATGAACTTCTACCCTCGAATTACGTCTTCGTCGTCTATTTTGATTTAAATTCTTTAAATTGAAAAACATACCAAAAACATTGAAAATCGGGTTTTTCGAGGTCCTAATTTTGTTCCCCTACTATTTCGTGAGATTTGGAAAATTCATCCGGTTTCTTGATCGATGGGAGAAGTTTCGTTGGAACGGGATTGGGTTAAAATCGCAAAATACAAATTTTCAGCGGCTGATCAACTAAAAATCGTAGACAGGATAAAATGGCGAGGAATGTGATTTTTAAAGAAAATTTTTTGGATGAACAAATGTGGGTTTAAAATTTACGGACCCAAGGAAGCAGAGTATGATGCAGCATATGTGAGCACTGGGTTGCCTCTGGGAAACCGTTGACGTTTTAATATTAGCCATGCACGTCGGACATTGCATCTTAACGGCATTTGGCCCAAGTGCATAAGGTACTGGTTGTCGTACGACACGAACTTCCGTTCTCGTTGCCGCTTGAACCGCATAAGTATTCGAAGCCACGTTCGACATTTCATTTCCCGTCATTCCTGGTGGTCCATCTGTAGAAAATTTCGAGATAATTAAAAATTTGGTCGTACAATTTAATTGTGAATTTATAAAATTCATTCATTAACAAAGGAATTTTTTGAATAATGTATAAATTCGGATTATATTTAATTCGTCAAAAGTTTCCGGACAAAACTTCAAAAAAAGTCTTGAACGTTTTTTTATGCCATTTCGCCGGAAGTCAACGTGAACCAAATTAAACAAGCGGCATTTTAAAGGGGAAGAATTCGGCTTTATTTCCTGTATTTTTTATTATTTTTACAATTTGTTTTTCGATTTGGACTAGAGATGGGCGATGTTTTTTCGATTATCGTATGATCGATTTTTTTTTTTCCAGTATCGATGCCGATTACATCCGATTATTTTTGAACCCGATTAATCGATTATCGATGTTTTTTGGGGACCTTTTCGATTATAGAATTCTTGTTTTTAATTCGACTGCTGGTAACAAAATCGGCCGTTGGTACTGTAGATTTTTCGACTTTCCAGACCATTGGAAGAGGTCTTCATTTGTGCCTCGCGTTTCGTCGTCGTTTCGCTTTTCAATAGAATGCAACTAATTATTTAATTAATAATCATTGACATTTATCGTAAAGGAGTTTATATTCTCCTGTAAATTTTGAAATTTTGAAATTTAAATTTTATCAAATATCGATGACAAAGAATTTTCTTAATTATTATTAATAGAAGAATTATAATAATAAAAGATAACCTATTTTTTCACCATCGGTCGGTCAATACTTTTTATCGCGAAACCTTCTTAACCTACAGCCAATTGAAAAACCTCCATACCGACGAAGTTTTCAATTATCGATTAATCGATGATTATTTCAATTTATAATCGATTGTCAATAATCGATACATCGAAAAATCGATTATTTTAACGTCGATTATTTTTTCAATAATCGCCCATCTCTAATTTGAACTCTACTTTGAAAACAACTGTTTTTCGCCTTTTTCCCCCTTCTCTTCAGGTGCACCCATGTTTTTCCCGAGGAATTTTTTTAAATAAATTTTTACGATTGGATTCGTTGGAGCTGCAATTTCCTTTTTTAACAAACTTTGAGCGATTTTTTTTCCAAAGTTATCCTGTTTTTTGTGAAAAAAGAGGAAATTTGAAAAATCCCGTAAAACACGAAAATAAAGAGGACTCGCGAAAAACTTCAAGATAGCAAAAAGTTGCGTTTGTTTTTGTTGAGTTCAATTTTTTCAGATTTTTTTTTTCCAACATTTTTTTTTCTCATTTTCCGAGTCGGAGCTCAGATCATTCAATTATCATAACTCGAGAACTATGGGATTATTGATGAAATTTCAAGAGGGGAAAATACTTTATTTTTCCATTTCCAACAAATTGACATTTTTTTCAAAAAATGTTTTCCGTAATTTTTTTTCCAGCCTCAACATGAGAAAAAAAAATGTTGGAAAAAAAGTGTGAACAAATTTCTCTGAACTCAACGAAAACAGACGCACCTTTTTGCTATCTTGAAGTTTTTCATGAATCCTCTTTGTTTTCGTGTTTTTCACAAAAAATAGAGTAACATGGAAAAAAAATCGCTCAAAGTTAAAAAAAAAAAGGAAATTAAAGCTCAAACTCTCCGCTTTATAAATACAATTGTAAAAATGTATTGAAAGAGAGGGGAAAAAAGGCGAAAAACAGTTGTTTACAAAATATAGAGTCCAAATCGAAAAACAAATTGTAAAATCAATTGAAAATACAGGAAATAAAGCCGAATTCTTCGCCTTTAAAATGCCGCTTGTTAAATTAGTTTACATTGACTGCCAGTGAAAATTTTCAATACATTTTCAAAAAAGTCTGAAATAATTCCGACTTGTAGGCGATTGTTTGTATATTATGGAAAAATAAAACGAAGTTCCAGATATTTACAGTTTTAGGTTTTATTTTCGATAATGTACGGAATCTCTGAAGCGTGAGTTTCACTCGCACTTGACCTATTTCTTTCTTTTTTTTTCGTTTTTACGCATCCTTTGGAAAATCTTTATGGATGTGGAGAGATCAAGGAGTATGATCAGAAATCATATTTTCTTGGCAATGAAGTGACGCCCGTTTCTCGGCGAGACTTTCATGACCCTGGACCCATGTGCTTGCGTCAGAGAATAGTGCAAATAGAGAAAAAAAAACTTCACTTATCACAGAGATTGTCTCGCGAGAAATAAAGTAATAGAGCGATACGACCCCCCCCCCCCCCCCCGCCCTGCTGATATATCGTTACAAATCAGGCCAAAACTCTGGATAATTCTTCGAGTTACACTTTTAGAGGACTATTTTTTTTTCAAATGTGATATTTTGTGCAATTTTCAATTAATTTTCCGATTTTTGCCAAATTCAATTCGAAGCAAAATGTACAATAATATCTTAGTATCCGCAAGTCTTGGTCGTTAATTAATCAATTTTTTTAAAAAGTTGCTCTAAACATAAAAATACGGACACAAAAATATAAAAAAGGAAACTTTTTGCATAAAAGCAAACATAATACAGAAGAAAATATATTTCAGGGTTGCAAATAATGCATTACTTTTTTTAATGCATTTACACTTTCAATGATCATTAACCATTAGTGTTAATGGTTAATGAAAATAACTTTCATTAACCATTAAATGTTAATGTAAATTAATCATTAAATGTTTATGTAAATTATTTCCATTAACCATTATCATGCTCGTTAGTAAGAATCGAAAAAAAATATCAAGTCATTTGAGCGACCTCTAAAAATTTTTTTTTTAAGCTCAAATTTTGGGAGAGTTACTTTTTTGACAAATACTAACAGCTGTCAAACCCAATCGAGGAAAAAAAATCATTGAATAGTTAATGGAAATAATTTCCATTAACCATTAACTATTCAATGATTTTTTTTTCCTCGATTGGGTTTGACAGCTGTTAGTATTTGTCAAAAAAGTAACTCTCCCAAAATTTGAGCTTCAAAAAAAAAATTTTAGAGATCGCTCAAATGACTTGATCTTTTTTTTCGATTTTTACTAACGATCATGATATAGAAAGTTCGATTTTTTCTTGTCGCACCAAAAAATAGAAGTATTTAATGAAGCAATAATTCACCCAAAATTTGGGTCCTTGAAAAAAAAAATGAGAATGAAAATCCAAGTGGCCTGCACGCCCATTAATTTTGTTTTTAAGGACCTCAATTTTGGGTGAATCACTGCTTCATTGAACACTTATATTTTTACCTTACTGCAACACCTTATTGCAGGGTTGCGAAATTTTTTATGAAAAAGTGATGCATTAATCATTACTTGTTTAATCGCTAATAAAAATATTAATGGTTAATGGACATAATTTACATTAACCATTAAAATTCAATGGTTAATTAAAATATTTTCCATTAACCATTAACATTTAATGGCTAATGAAAATAATTTACATCAACCAATAACATTTAATGGTTAATGGAAATAATTTCCATTAACCATTAACATTTAATGGTTAATGGAAATAATTTAAATTAACCCTTAACATTTAATGGTTAATGAAGATAATTTCCATTAACCATTAACATTTAATGGTGGAAATTATTTACATTAGCCATTAACCATTAAATGTTAATGGTTAATGAAAAGTATTTCCATTTGCCATTCAAAAAGTGATGATTAATGCATTACTTTTTCATTAAAAATTTCGCAACCCTGATATATTTTATCTAGACGGATTAAAAAACCACAAAAAATAATCTAATTTTGTGCAATGCAATTGTTCAATTTATTTTTTAGTAAATTGTGATTATTATTATTATGTATTTGAATGTAAAATAATTCTAGGAAATAATTTTGTTTCACTACTGCATAGAGTATTTTTTTTTTTTTTTGCAATTCCATGAATAACTATTTTATAGGAATGAATAAATTGAATAAATCGTTGATACGAACTCACAGGCCATTGGCATTCCGGGTGGTCCTTGAGGATAAGGTGCGTTCGATTGTGTGTTAATTATTCCCATTGAGCCGATCGCTTCCTCATAAGAGGGGGGTGCGGAAGGAGGTGGAGGTGGTGCACTCGCCAATGGCGGTCCACTTCCTTCTGCATTCATGGCTGATGCACTTTTCTCCATATCAGCGCCTATGAAATAATAAATAAAAAATTGGAAATTTGCACATAGCTTCCTCATTTGTTTCCGCCTATCGTCAAGCCTCCTCTATGAGGACCTTCTTGACCACCTTTATTCCATGTATGTTTATTTTCATGGCTTCCTCATAAAGGAAGCTTGACGATACACGGAAACAAATGAGGAAGCTATGTGCAAATTTCCAATTTGCACGATTTATTCATCATTTTCATAAAATTTTAATATTCCACGATCTCTTGCTGCTCATTCGATATCAATTTATTCATCACCTTATGCATTTGTGCGAAGTTTCATCTAGATACTTGCAAAATTACGAAAGCTGAAACGCTGATAATAATTTTTTGAAAATTTCAAAATTTTGTTTCAGCCAAACTCCTCATGCATTTTTTCCAAAATTCTACATTGTTTTTCCTTAGTATTTAATGTGTCAGCATAAAACAATTCACCTCGATAGATGCAAAATCACAAAAGCTACAGAGCTTACACTTTTTTTGCGAAAAATAATAATTTTTTTTAAACCAAACGTCTTGAGCAAAGTTTCCCAAATTCAATTCAAATAGTTCTTATTATAAAGTGTATCTACGCATAAAATTTCAGGGTGCCAACTGCAAAACAGCTGCTTAATTACGAAAGTGTTCACAAGCATTTTTCTGGAAATGTCTAAATTTTTTTTAGAACAAACCTTTCTAGCGTTTTTCACCAAATTTGACCCTAACAATTCTTATTATCTAGTGTATTTGTGCAAAAAATTTTAGCCCGATACTTGCAAAAATGCGAATGTAGGAGCGTTAACAAAATTTGTTTGAAAATTTCAAATTTTTTTTTTTAAATGAACCTCTCAAGCGATTTTTCTGAAAATCAGTAGTATTTTTCGTTTTCATTGAATGTATCATCACAAAAAAATTCAGCTCAATACATGAAAAATTGCAAAAGTTAGAGAACTTACAAATTTTTTGCGAAAAATTAACATTTTTTTTTAAGCCGAACCTGTTGGGCGATTTTTCCCAAATTCAATCCCAGCCCTTCTTATTATAAAGTGTATCTACACAAAAAATTTCAGAGCGATAACTTCAAAATTACGAAAGTTAGACGACGAACAAACAATTTACAGAAAATACAAAGTCTCGCCAAATTGACAATTATTTTACAATTTTGAAAGAATTTGCACTGAGTAGAGGGACATAGATGATCTACTTGCATACTAAATTTCAACTCGATAACTTAAACCGTTCTCTAGATATATTCATTTTAATAAAAGCACAAACCGTACACACACACACATACACACATACATACGTCCGGACATTTTTTCTAAATTTGATTTCTCGACGTTTTGGGACATTTTGAACATACTGACATGAAAATTGCGAAACAAAATTTTTTCGCGAAAACAAAGCTTCCTTTATGAGGAAGCAAAAAATGTAGAAAAACAATTGTCACAAAAATTAAAATTATAGTGGAACGAAAAAGAACTTCACGGTTCATTTTTAACGAAAAATCATCATGGAAAGTTAAAAAAGAAATTAAAATAATAACGTTTCAATGACAATTGAAAAATTAACATTAAAAACATACTCCAGAATTATTTTATTTTGGAGTAGAACAATATTATTCAGAAAATTATTGAAAATTATTCAGAAAAACAATCGTCACAAAAAATAAAATTATACTGAAACAAAAAAGAACTTTACGGTTTATTTTTAACAAAAAATCATCATGGAAACACAAAAAAATAATAACAACGTTTCAATGACGATTAAAACATTTAAATTACAAACATACTCCAGCATTATTTTATTTTTGAGTAAAACAGAATTATTCAAAAAATATTCCGTGTGTGTACATGGAAAGAAAAAATTGCATTTTTCATTTTGATTTCACGATTAATATCTCATTAAAAGCCGACTCGAGTCCAATTGCGACAAAACAAAACTATAATTATCGTGCCCGAGATCGTGAAGTTTATCCCTAGACATTTTTTTTCTCTCCTCTTCTTTCTCTATTTTTTTATTTTCCCGTTTTTTTCCAATAAATGTTATCTCAACGAGACCTTTGCACTACGCAAACGTGCAATTTTCAAATGTCATCGTAACGGAGGCTGTGATAATGTTTCCTGCAATTTTAAAAATAAAGCCAAAAATGGAAATCTATGGAACTTCGTTCTATTTTTCCAGTATTAACAACGGACTAATTTTTCCAATACATAAAGAATTATCCATAATTCTGAAATATTTCAGATTTTTGGCTCTCAAATTTCGGAGATAACCGGGGAATAGTGATTCAAAGTAAAAGATAAAAAATAGTTTTGGAATGCGTAATCAAAGCCCTTTAATATACCGCACTTGACCTACTAACGTAGCACCTAAAATTCAAACCTCTATTTTGGACCCTATTTTGCATGAAAATAGAAATATTTCTAAAATGATTGAACTTGAAATAGATACGGGTCAAAAAATTCCATGCGTTTTACCAAATTTGAAGTCGATAGCATTTGTATGTATTGAAATAAACGATGATGTTGAAATTTGCATCGTTTCAATCAGGGTTGCGAAATTTTTAATGAAAAAGCAATGCATTAATCATTACTTTTTTAATGGCTAATGAAAATAATTTCCATTGACCATTAACGTTTAATGATTAATGGAATTTATTTCCATTTACCATTAAATGGAAATTTTTTCCGTTAACCATAAAATGTTAATGGTTAATGGAAATTATTCCCATTAACCATGAAATGTTAATGGTTAATGGAAATTATTTCCATTAAACATCAAATGTTAATGGTTAATGGCCAATGGGAATTATTTTAATTAACCATTAAAATTTAATGGTTAATGGAAATTATTTTCATTAACCATTAAAAGTAATGATTAATGCATTACTTTTTCATTAAAAATTTCTCAACCCCGCATTAGGGTGATGCAAATAAAATCGATATTTTTCTGATTGGGTTTGATAGCTGTTGGTACTTGTCAAAAAAGTAACTCTCTCAAAATTTGAGCTTTGAAAAAAAATTTTAAGATCGCTCAAATGACTCGATATTTTTTTCGATTTTGACCAACGATCATGATATAGAAATTACGATTTTTCCGTGTCGCAACAAAAAATATACGTATTCCTCATGGTTCTTTCCTTTCAACTCTGGGGAACGTGGTTTAAATAGAGTGATAGTTAAAAGTAAATAAATTTTTACTAAAACTAACCGAGAGCGTTTGCCAAGATGATACCTGCAAAGTTCGTTGCTGAACCGAAACAAGTCAACTTCGCTAATGTTACTTACTAAACGCTAACTAAGAAAGTTGGTTAAAATATCGATTACTACCATTTTAATTGAATGCAATGTCAATGGTTAACGTCAATGGTTAATGGAAATGATTTTCATTAGCCATTAACATTTAATGGTTAATGGAAATAATTTCCATTAATCAATACGTGTTAATGGTTATTGAAAATGTAAATCATTTAAAAGAGTAATACATTATTTGCAACCCTGGTTTCAATACAACGAAAATAGTTTTTTTTGCTTCCTCATAAAGGAAGCTTTGTTTTCCGTGAAAATTTTTTTCTCGCGATTTTTATGCCAATATGTTCAAAATGTCCGGATGTGTGTGTGTGTGTGTGTGTGTGTGTGTGTCCTGAATTTCAGATGTAAATAATTAATAACTCGAAAACGCTTCGAGATATCAAACTAAAATTTGGCACACTTACCAAGCACGAATTGTTATGAAAAAATCGTTATGAAAAAAATGTTGTTTTAATTATAACGGGTGTTCAGATTTTATCAACCTTTTTCGTTTTTGCAAGAATGGCGTAAACGCCCTAACCTCTGCAATTTTCAAGATATTGCACTCAAACTTTGTACAGAATAAGTATAGCTATTGAGGTTGTTTGGGATTGAATTTGGCGAAAATCCATCCAGGGATTAAAATTTTATGAAATTTTGAATTTTTTGGAAAATACCCTAAACGCTCTAACTTGTGCAATTTTTAAGATATTGCACTGAAACTTTACACAGTGCTAATATAGCTATCGAGGTTGTTCGCTATTAAATTTGGCAAAAATCCATCGAGGGATTAAAATTTTATGAAATTTATATTTTTTTGAAAAATAGCGTAAACGCTCTGACTAGTGAAATTTTTACGATATTGCACTGAAACTTTACACAGAGCTAATATAGCCATCGAGGATGTTCGTTATTAAATTTGGCGAAAATCGATTGAACGATTAAATTGTTATCAAATTTTTTATTTTTATAAAAGAAGCGTAAACGCTATAACTTTTGAAATTTTTTAGATATTGCAATTAAATTTTGCGAAGAGTCAGTATAGCTATTAATCTTATTTGCTATCAAATTTGGGGAAAATCGATCGAATTTGGTCATTGATTACTAATATTTTTTAATAGTTAACGAAGCTTCCTTTATGAGGAAGCCAAATATGGTCACTACTGTGTGTTACAGGAAGCTATGTGAACTGTGGATAAAGATGAGGAAGCAATGTGCAAATTCCAATTTGCAGGGTTTTTCAAATTCATTTCTCAAACAAAAATTTCAAAATTAAATCGTTAAAATGTATTTTAGGGTCTTTATCACGGACTTGGGATGCCAAATGCACAATCAACGGGTAATTATCAATAAAAATGCAAATCCTAAAAAGTATTTTATTGCACTCCGTGCGCAAAGTGCCACTTTGCGCACGCTGCGCATGCTCAAACTGGCACTTTGCGCCCTCGTACAATAAAATTTCGTACGATACTGGTGCGAGAAACTTTTTCTCAACTCGTGTGATTGCAACATTCGCCTCTGGCTCATGCTGCAAACTCACACTCGTCAGAAAAAGTTTCATCGCACTATTATCGTAATATACTATTTTCTTTTTTTTTCCGGTATTTTTATAATTTACGGTCCTGAATATCGGAGGAGGCAATGTGAAAATTTTAGGAGATCTCGAGGTGTTTTCCCGCTTTTCAAAGAGTCGACAAAGGCGCGTTGCGTCACGCGTGTGCTCGAGCACACACGCGAATAGAAAGCTAACAGGACGTTATGCAATTAAGAAGTCGTGAATTCTTCAACGGTCTCTCAAAGCAACGACTGCAAACGCGTGTGTGAGATTCTACGTTTTAAAAAAATTACTTTGAGATTCGGAAGCAAATTTAAAAAATTAGAAAATAAAGAAAAATTGAATTCCGCAGACAGAGGTAGAACGGGGAGGGGTAATGATGGTCACTTAGGAACATCTTCATTGAGACTGGATAATGATTTACCCAATACGATTAATCTCGTAATAAAAACTTCATGAAGTCGAGCTTTTTTAGAACGAATAAATAATTTATTATTTCATCGATTTGAAAAAAAAAATTTAATTTAACTTTAATTTTAATTACAAACATTTAATAATGAACAATTTATTATCATTAATTGAGGGGCGCGTAGAATGGAATTTATACATGCAATTAATCGCTTCGTAAGAAAAAAATTAATTATGACTCATTGTATGCAGTCTCTTATTTCAAAAATTCGAGATATCGAGACCGGTCACTCGATACATATTTAATAAACCATAATGACCGATTGATATGGTAGCTATATTCGTTGTCAGATTTTTTTTTAAATACTTCTTCGACAGTCAATGATACTTGGATCGATATTCTGTATAAATGTAACCAAATCGATGGGTCATTGATTTTTGTTGGTCAAGTTCATATTCCAAGCAAATTTGACAAAAATGTTTTTAATCAGCTGAGATAACTTTCAACGGATAAAGCGAATACAAAATATCACGTCGAGATAACACTCATTGTTGTTTTTTAACGGATAGATAGATGAATAAGGAAAAGGGATTAAAACTGAGCTAGAAAAAAAAATAATCATTGAGAAATTTCGCACGAAATGATCATGCATTGCTTTTTTCTTCCTATCGAGAATGATTTTTTTTCATGTCCTTGGAGTTAAAAATCTACAAATGTATTTCTTGAATGGAAAATTCCAAAAATTTCCCACGATACTTAATTCTCAAATCTTTTTTCGTTGATTAAAAGAACAATTTACCTGAGATTCAATTTCGCGCTAAAAAAATAAGTTGTTTTTTTCGTTCAGCTCAATGCTTGGATCTTGGTATACATTTTTTTTTTTTTTAGAGCAACCCTGAAATAATCGTGCAGTGAATCATTGAGTTTGAGTGCAAATGAGAATTTATGGGGCCGGAATTAACGACGAGGAAGAAGCTCGTTCTTGCATTTACAATTACGTAAAAACACGCTTTGAGGAAGAGAATGTAATTGCCATTATTAGATTATGTCGAAGTTTACATCGTTTCGCAATGCAATGGTCATGTTTTAATAAAATTCATTGTTTCTGAAAACTTTTTAAAGTGAAAAATCGAATTGTATTTTGCAGTCACTATTGTTAAGGATTTGGGATACTGAATGCAAAATGTAAATCCGACTGAAAATGAATTTAAGAAACTTATTTTCGTTTCGTTGCGACCATTCAAACTTTCGCATCATATTATTAATCAGTATTATTGATAATTAGGGACAACGGTCATTATAGCAAATTCAACAGAGAATTTGAGGAAAAGCAAAAATGTTGCGTTTAGTTTCATGTTGAAAGTTGAAATTAGCATCGTTGTAATGCGTCGAAAATAAGTTTTTCAAAATTAATTCTTAATTATATTTATGCTTTGCTCGTGGATTCAGCATTGCAAGTCCTTAACAAAGATGACAGGACTAAGATTTCAAGAATCTTCGATTTAAAAACTTCTTAGGGAGAATAATTTATTTTTTAACCGAGCTATGTTCGTTGCATTTGAACGATGCATTTGTTTTATGTATCTAGCATCACCGAAAGATGTTCGTTATTGAATTTTGTGAAAATCGATCGGAGACTTCGAACTGTAAAAAATGTTGAATTGAAAAAAAATAATGTTTGTTAATAATGTAAGAACAATTTTTTACTTTTAGAATTTTGCTGTTATTAAGCCTTTTTCCATTTTAACGGCTATCAAGCTTAAATTTATTAATACATGAATTATAAAATTCAAATTCTTATGAAATTCGAGGTTCATGGAATCAAAAAATTCAGAGTTTATAAGATCAAAAAATTCGGATTCTAACAAAATTTGGATTTGATAAAATTTGAAATTTCTCACAATGTAAAGAAGAAAAAAAAAATTTTTTTTAAACAAGCTTTGATTAATTTTTAATAAAAAATAACTGAAAAGTTCAAAATAATTTTATTCCGATTGGAAATAAGTTTTCAAATAAAAGCGTGTTACACCCTCTTTTTTTTTCTTGATGTTAAAATGGAACACGCTTTTATTTGAAAACTTATTTCCAATCGGAATAAAATTATTTTTAACTTTTCAGTTAGTTTTTATTAAAAACTAATCAAAGATTGTTTAAAAAAAAAATGTTTTCGTTTATTTATTTGTTTACTTTTCAGTATTTATGATGTTAAAGAATTAGTCTAGTAATTTATATCTAGTTTCGCATAATTTTTTGCAAAAAAAAATGTTTCGAAAAACTTTTTGCACAAAAGTTATTTTGCAAAATTTATTAGACAAAATTGTTTCACACAATTAATTTGCAACATTTGTCTGCAAAATTTATGCAAACAAATTTTCGCACCCAAATTTTTTAGAGAGACTGTTGCGCAATTCGTAGAGAATTGTTGCAAACCAATTGCTCAAATCCATTTTGTGAACAAAATTTTGCAAAAAATTTCGCGAAACATTTTTTTTGCAAAAAATTATGCGAAACATTTTTTGTTGCAAAACAATTTTCAAGCAAATTTTTTATAAACAATTTTGCATGAAAAATTTCAATTTCGAACAATACATGAAAAATTTCAACTCAATCGGAAACCGGGAAGTGGGTCAAATTTAACTTAGATTTGATTACAGACAAACACCGGGACAGGTGAAAGTAAATAAAAGCTTGTAACAAAAAAACAAAGATAATTAGCAATTTTCACGATTTAAAAAAGTGTTAATTATTCCGAATTGTCTTCCGCAAAAACGCGAATTCGTAAAATATCCGCCAAATTCCAACCGATTTTCTTCAAACCATTCGTAAACATGTCGTCGTCGAACAGCCATGCTTTTGAAAGCCGCATCTATATCTATATGTATAACCTCAACGGTCGATAACATCCTTCCCTAAAAGAAAAAAAAAGAGCTCCAACGCATACAAAAAACCACGCACCTTATATTCCCCCGACTTTCGGATGTTGACAAAAGAGACCGCTCAAAACGTTTGCAAAGATAAAAAAAGCATCCGTCGTAATTTCCCGCGAAAAAACTGTGAATCTACGATGATATTCGCGAATTATCCATCGACGGAGAGCCCATGAGACGAAATTTTATTCGCTACTCTCGTTTCTTGCATCATGCACTTTCGCGCAAAACGTTATCGAGAGTGCACGTCTCGTCGTGACAAGCGAGTGAAAGTGTTTTGTATACACAAAAACGCGCTCTATCTCTCTCTTGTTCACTCTTCACACGCGCAAACACGGATCTCGTGGCTTCGCTCGAGCGTTTCACGAGCGTCCAAAATTTTGACACATATTATTTCCCTTCGAGAAAGAGAGAAAGAAAAAATCACAAGCTCCGTACGAGTACAACGCACGTGTGCGACTTGAGCAAGACAAGCTGCGACAGATGAAAAACCCGGATTTTATCATGCGGCGAATGGCGCTGAAAGCAGCAGGACTTGTCCCACGACTTACCGACTGTAGGTATCTTGTATATATCAAGGCACCGTTACTATAGCGTAACAAGGATCGCACAAAGATGCTCTACAAATCTAACCTCACACATATGCATATATAAATACACACGTAGCATCAAATAAAGAATGTACATCGATGACAGATCGAATGGAACATACAAAAAGGTTTCAGCGCGCGATAAACGTACAATGCGAGTGAGGACAAAAAAATTCAAAAAACTCACGGGGCTAACGGTTTATCTCTGATCGAACGATGACCCATTGACACATAGAGACGAAATACAGTAGAATGGAGCGAAGCTCACTCAGCCCAGGATGTTTTATAACTACATCACGGTCGTTTACATCCTCGCATTCCTCGCAAAATGCGACGCCTCACCGCAGCGCCATCTCTTGGACGTCTAACGCAACTGTATGAAGAAACAAAATGGCCGCTGGAGAGGATCGGTATGGACGCGCACGCAGCGACGACCGTTGGTCGATAATATAGAATCCTTCTTAGATTACGAGCTTACTCGACATAACCTCTGATCCTCTAAACCGGAAATACGATGTTAACAGAGAGAAGGGGTGATAAAAATACGATACTATCAAAGAAAAGGAGTCAAAGGACTGATAAAAAGAGGAGGCTAACACTTGAAGACTTGGCAATCGTATTGGGAGCAGCGGAGGAAAATCTTCGCGCACGCGCATTTTTCATTCGTCGTCGTGCGATTTCGGTGGAAACTTCCGGTCTGTCGCGGTCTCACTTTGTCGGCTCTTGCGGCTCAGTTCGTTCTTTGCCCTTTTTTTTCTCGAAATGGTACACAAGCATAAACGAATAAACGTTTTCGGCGCACGACATTATGTCGAATTTTCCGTGTTTATTGTGATTTCATACTAAATTCCGAGAGAAAATAACGAAGAGGCTTAAGAGAATTAGAGAGGAAGATAGATAACAGAAACGGAGTGTTGAAATAGCGCGAAACGAGGTAAGTAGAAGTATATCTTCAACGAATACTTGAGAAATATATATCATGGCCGATCGAAGACGTCGACGGTGTAAATTTGTAATCCGGAGAAACCAGCGGACATATTGCCGAGATCATCGAGACACTTTCTTGAAAGATCTGCGTGGTTGAATATAAATTTTTGCCCATAATAATATGCTCGCGTATCGTGTTGTACACGCGACTCCCCCCGACGCCATTTTGTCTGCAATGTTTTGTCGATAAAATGTCAATAATTACGCAGCATTTAATTTACCTTTTCTTTCTCTCGAATTCGACGAGAAACTCGCATTGAAGCAATTCTCGTGCAAAAGAAGGAGACAACATTTCAGAACAGAAAGGAAATATTGATGTATAATTTGGCGCTTTATGCACGCGTGCACACAAATTTTACGCACGTCGTGACACGCCCCCCCCCCCTCCCTCTCTGTGATGATGTGGAAAGGATGAGAAAAAATGAAAAATGAAAAATGATACTTCGATCCCAATTTTATCGACGTTCCTCAAATACTTTTAGGTGACTGCGCAGCGATGAAACTCGAAATTTCGCCTTTTCTTTCGACGGAGAAGATTTTGAGAATAATCGAAAGAAAATGAAAAACCGAGAAATTATCCAATAAAAAATAAAAAGCGAATTCAACGAGAGACGAGGAAATTTTCTTTTCGCTGCTCCTTTGCTGGGTATTTTTTTTGTTTTTTTTAGGTTGCTCATCGGATACAGAAAATTTGAAAAATAAGAAAAGATAATATAAAAGTTTACCAGGATGAATCTGGACGAGAGAGCGCAATGTTTTTCTCTCTGCGGAAAGCGCCTTTTGGGAGGTTCGATTCACTTTTTCCTCGAAAAGCTAGCAGACGATGAAATTTTCGCCACCGGAAGGCGCTTGAGACGATGAATAGACCGAGAGAGAGCCAATTTCATTCTGTTTTTTCCCACGCACGGATTTTGGCAACTTGTGAAAACTCGGAATCTCCCATAGTCTTTGCAGATTAGATTTGGGGCAAGGGATACGCGCCTGCGAATAAGGCGAATTTTGACCAGCGATGGAATCTATGGATCCTCGCCTGGTTGCGCAGGCTCTCAACTATCATGGTCAACAGCTACAGAAGGTTTGGGAGGGAGAGCGCAACGAAAACGAATTGGTGATGCTCAATCTCAAAGATCCGAGCTTTGAGATTTACCAACAGCGTCAAAAGACTCTTAGGTATGTTTCGTTTGATTATGAGAATTTTTTGCACCCAAAAATGGCGTTAAGGAAGGGCTTAAAGAGAGAGATAACAAACCAATTTTGCTCCAGCTTCGGAGACAGGGGCAAGAGACTCAAGCTTCAACAGTTTATTGCTAAAAAAGCAGATGCCCTTTACGATAAAGCGAATCTAGAGAAGACCATTGATCCCCTCAAGCAGGAACTTGGCGATGAAGGTAAATTTTGTCCGATGAAATTTTCATTAATCATTCTCCGTAAGAGTCTGCTTACATTTTTTTGTTCGACTTTGCAGAATTTTACGCAACCATGCCGGGACTCGACTCGTTTGTCACTATGGAAAAATCTCAGCGAATTAGAAACTTTTTAGAGGTAAGTTTTTTCGAATAACATATATGGGGTATTCCCGCTGAAATTTTCACGTTCGAACCCGGACTCACTTGAAATAATTATGAAAAAATTTTCCGAAAAGTATTCTGAAAAAGAAAAGACACGTATTTTTTTTGTTAAGGCCCACAATTTTTATTTTTCGTCGTATGATTTTAGTAAAAAATCCCATTTTTTCACTAACTCCCTACTCTAAACACATAGTATCTTGATAATTCGAGATCCTATCGAAAAACGCTTCGGACAAAACTTGTTCGTTATAAAATGAGCACAACAATTGATATTAAAAAAAAAAAATTGTGGGCACACGAAAGTTTGTTTTTACTCTATAAAACACAAAAAAACGTTTTTTCAGCAAGTACACCACCTCTAATTATAAAGTTGAAAAATTGTAAAAATTCTTTAGGAAATCACAAAATTTTTAAGACCAGAATGAAAATGGCAAGATCAAAATCCGTCTTGACCTTATTTTCGAGCCAGATCAAGCAGAACTGTATGTTGTCGAAAATTATATACCGAAATACTCTTGAATATTTATTTAATTATACATACGTAGATTATTTCATACAAGTATGAAATAATATACGTAATGTACGTAATATTTAATTATACATAAGTATATTCTTTCATACTTGTATGAAGTAATATACGAGAGTATAATTACATAAATATTCAAATGTATTTCTGTGTATAATTTTTCAAGAAAATATAGTTCTGCATGATCTGGCTCGAAAATAAGGTCAAGACGAAACTTCGATTGGCTGTAACTTTGCGGATTTTGATCTTGTCATTCTCATTCTGATCTTAAAAATTTCGTGATTTTCTATAGAATTTTTACAATTTTTTTATTTTATAATTTGAGGTGGCGTAGTTGCTGAAAAAAACGTTTTTTTGTGTTTTATAGAGTAAAAACAAACTTTCGTGCGCCCACCATTTTTTTTTTTTTTTAATATCAATTGTTTGACTCGTTTTATAACGAACAAGTTTTGTCTGAAGCGTTTTTCGATAGGATTCCGAATTATCAAGATACTACGTGTTAAGAGTAGAGTTAGTGGAATATTGGATTTTTTACTAAAATCGTACGACTAAAAATGTCAATTCTTGGCCTTAACAAAAAAAATACGTGTCTTTTCTTTTTCAGAATACTTTTCGGAAAAAAATTTTCATAATTATTCAAGAGGGTCCGAGTTCGGACGTGAAAATTTCAGCGGGAATACCCCATATTCAAAAATTTATAAAATTAAAATTGGTATTGTTAGTGTTATTTTTATATCATCGATTCTACCCTCGATATAAGATGAGCATCAATGTCCGAGATCAAGTATCGCAAAGGTTTGATGAAAACAAAATGTTTTACAGAGTCTGGTCGTTGGTGACGTCATTTATGCACAAGTAATGGGCAAAAGTGCTGCCGGACTGCTTCTTAAGATTCTCTGCAACTGCAGCGATTGTCCGCGAGTCGTGACCGATCTTGGAGTTAAGGTGAGAAAAACTCTCGAATATTATTTTTACAGTGCGGACTGAGAGATGAGTATGAATCCTCGATTATTGTAAAAACACTTTCAGCTTTCGGCCTACAGTTTTAAATATACACTATTGACGAAAAGTTTCCGGACAAAACTTCAAAAAAGGTCTGGAACGTTTTTTTATGCCAATTCGCCAGAAGTCAACGTTAACTAATTTAACAAACGGTACTTTAAAGGGGAAGCATTCGGCTTCATTTCCTGTTTTTTTTTTAAATTATTTTTACAGCTTGTTTTTAGATTTGGACTCTGTTTTGATAACAACTGTTTTTCGCCTTTTTTCCCTCTCTTCAGGTGCACCCATCTTTTAGAGGAATTTTTTTTATCCATTTTTACGATTGGATTCATAATGAGGAAAGTTTGAGCTTCAAGTTCCTTTTTTAAAAAACTTGCGGTGATTTTTTTCCCAAAGTTATTCTGTTCTTCGTAAAAAAAAGAGGAAATTTGAAAAATCCCGTGTAACACAAAAACAAAGAGGATTCATGAAAAACTTCGAGATAGCAAAAAGTTGCGTCTGTTTTCCTTGAGTTCAGAGGAATTTTTTCAGATTTTTTTTCCAACATTTTTTTTCTCATTTTCTGGGTCGGAGCTCAGATCATTATTCATTAAATTGCCATAACTCGAGAATTACGGGATTATTGATAAAATTTCAAGAGGAAAAATACTTGATTTTACAATTTTCAACACATTGTATTTTTTTTCAAATTTGTTTCCCAAATTTTTTTTTCAGCTTCAACATGAGAAAGAAAAATGTTCGAAAGAAAATCTTAAAAAATTCCTCTGAACTCAACGAAAACAGACGCAACTTTTTGCTCTCTTGAAGTTTTTCATGAATCCTCTTTGTTTTCGTGTTGTACGGGATTTTCCAAATTTTCCCTTTTTCACAAAAAACAGAATAACTTTGGAAAAAAAGCTCAAAGTTTTTTAAAAAAGGAAATTTAAGCTCAAACTTTCCTCATTATGAATACAATCGTAAAAATGTATTTAAAAAATTCCCCCCGGAAGATGGATGCACCTGAAAAAAGGGGGGGAAAAGGCGAAAAACAGTTGTTTTAAAAATAGAGTCCAAATCTAGAAACAAATTGTAAAAATAATTTAAAAAACAGGCAATGAAGCCGAATTCTTCCCCTCCGAAATGCCGTTTGTTAAATTAGTTTTATCCGGCGAAATGGCAAAAAAAAAAACGTTCCAGATCTTTTTTGAAGTTTTGTCCGGAAACTTCCTTTAGTGTATGTCGAGCAACAGTCGCCCTTAATAGGGAACTTGCATGTCTTTTTTTTATTTTTTCATTCGAAAGTAGGGTGAAAAATAATGAATTTTTTTAAGCAATATTAATGCTGCAAAAATTGTTTCTTTAACACCAATTTTTCTCAGCAAATTTGAATTGGCAACCATATTGTTATACCCAACTATCAGCGCCGCCAGTTTCGCTTCCGGGAACTACGTCGCATTATAAACACTGGCTGCATTCGCTTGGACGCTTACGCGCTTTCAGCACGTGTGTATAGATATACATCGACATATCTAAAATGCTACAGGATGTAGCGCTCACAGACGCGTAAGTGTCAAAGCGAATGCAGCCATAACCTGCAATAAAAATATAAGTCAGCAAAAATATTCGTTTACATACTAGCGATATAATAATATAAAATTATGAATAAACTAAAATAAGACATGAACAAATCTAATAAGTTTGGTTGCGGAGTGAATGAATCTATTGTCCATTTGTCATCCATCTGTCAATTTATATCATTTTCACAACTTGTTTAACATAATTATATCGAAGACGTAATTCATATGATTCTTGTGATATTGTGACGTCACCAATACTTTCACAACTTCTCTAACGTAATAATATTGAAGAATATTATACTGCAGGTTATATGTATATTATAGGTTAGAATTTCCGTGAGCAAGATGTCCGCGGGAGCAAAAACTGTCTACAATGGGACTTAGTTCCCAGACGCGACACTCGCGGCGCTGAAAGTTGGGTACAACAATATGGTTGCCAATTGAAATTTACCGAGAAAAATTAGTGTAAAAGAAAAAACACTTTTGCATCGTTAATATTCCTTTTAAAAAAAAACTGTCTTGGGAAATTCATTATTTTTTATCCTACTTTCGAATCCAATAGACTAAAATAGAGATTTCTGATGCATGCAAGTTCCCTATTATTGAAGAATTTAGTTTTTACTTTTTTCAAAAAATCCTGCAAACATTCTGACTTGGGCAAATTTCGCCGTAACTTCATCAATACTCAACATATTGCGCTCATATTTTGTATTCAGTTAGTCAAGGTATCAAGGTTCTTCACTACTGGATTACGCGAAAATCGATGAAAGAATTCGAATTTAGGCAAATTTAGGAGAAAAAGAATCAGTTGTGTAACATTCAAATTTCGGCTCCCCATTTTGGACTCTATTTTGAATAAAAATATATCTGAAATTCAAATTTCAAATCGATAGCACTTGTCGTTACAGAACTAATCTTTCTTAAGAAGTTACCGTGCTAAATTTTTATCCGAAATTTCACAGGCACTGATACTGAATACGGCCACTGTGCCGGCTGTCGACAAGAAGGGCGTGACACGCGGCTACATGGCAAATGATCTGGTCTGCGTCGTAGTCAGTGAGGTTAACGTTGAGGCCGAGCGTGTAGTTGCCGTTATGAACGTAGCGGCCCGTACGGGCCAAGTTCCGCACCCGCCAATGGGTCTTATCCATTCCGACGATTTGCCCGAGGCTTACAAGTGAGTTGAGAACAAAAAACAATTGTTCATCCTCGAAAAACGAAACAAAAAAATCTCCGGTTTTCCTTCTAAAGTAAATCTCCAAGAATTTGAAGAAAAAAAATTCGTTGTATCACCCTTGAACGAGATTCACCGTCAATTCTTCTGAATCTGATCGCACGTTGTATTCACGATTTCGTAATTACTCTATTTTTTATCCCCATCACCGCTTGAATCTTTGCACTTTGCTCTGGAAAATGTGCGCACTAGAAATGGGCGATTATTGAAAAAATAACCAATGTTAAAATAATTCGAAGTATCGATTATTGACAATCGATTATAAATTGAAATAATAAACTTCGTCGGTATGGAGGTTTTTCAATTGGCTGTAGGTTAAGAAGGTTTCGCGATAAAAAGTATTGACCGACCGATGGTGAAAAAATAGGTTATCTTTCATTATTATAATTCTTCTATTAATAATAATTAACAAAATTCTTTGTCATCGATATTTGATAAAATTTAAATTTCAAAATTTCAAAATTTACAGGAGAATATAACCTCCTTTACGATAAATGTCAATGATTATCAATTAAATAATTAGTTGCATTATATTGAAAAGTGAAACTACGTCGAAACACGAGGTACGAAAAAAAAAACCTCTTCCAATGGTCTGAAAAGTCGAAAAATCTACAGTACCGACGGTCGATACCAGCAGTCGAATCAAAAACAACAATTCTATAATCGAAAATGTCCCCAAAAAAACATCGATAATCGATTAATCGGGTTCAAAAATAATCGGCTGTAATCGACATCGATACTGGAAAAAATAATCGATTATACGATAATCGAAAGAACATCGCCCATCTCTAGTGCGCACAGCTTTAAAACAAAATTGTTAACTAAATAAAATTGAAAAGTGGTGTGACAATTTGCTCCGATGATAAATCTGTAATCGGATTTTTCAAATCAATTCTTTTTTTATTTTGAAAAATTATTCTCGCTTCTGCTCCCAATCGCTTTTGTGAATCTCGCGCATAAATCTCGCGGCTCGATCAATTCGATTAAGAGAAAGAAAAAAATTATAAAGGTACGACGAAGCGGAAAAGAAACACTTTTGACCTCTGAAACGTTTTTATGAATCTAGGTGCCCGAGTATGTTGCGTTATAAAGATACACACAGAGTTGGTTATGACGATGAATTAATTTATACAAAAAAAAAGACAATGCGATGACGTAAAACAAAAATGCCTTTCCACTGATCGATTCGTGGCTCACTGTTACCTCGAGCACTGTATCTACGTTTGTGATATTTCAAATCTCAAATGCACCAGACGAACGAAAAACCAAAATACGTTTTTCAATACAAATGAAAGCAAAAAAAAAGTCACGGTCGTAAGCAAAAGTAAAGAACTAGCCGAGCGAGCTTTTTGGCTGTCGACGATCGACGACGATGATATAAAACGAATTTCGAGATTGAAATTTGCAGACGTCGAGATGCCTTGTGATCAGATAATGTCTTTTTCAACAGACGGTGGGTATTTTATATATAAATATGTACGTATATATATTATTAAGAAAGAAAAACATGAAAATTAACGTTCCTCGAGTTTTCTGGTCTCTCGATTGAAAACCCAGCACTTTCACTCGATGGATTCACTTTTCACCAATTTTCATATTATTTTGTACGAATATATTTATATGTGTATATGTGCCACGAGATTCGAACGAGAGACCAGGCAACGGGAAATTACGATGAACAAAAAATGTTATTTTACCCTTAAGGAAGCGTTCCGTCCGCAAGAGATTATTCTTTTATCAAATTACGTCCTTTTTGAAGAAACTAATTTTCCTTAAGGTTTGCAACATGCCCGGAATTATGAATTTTTGAATTTTGTCATGAGAAAAAAAAATCAGCTATGAATTGGGTTTTTGAACAAATTTTTTTTTGCCATAAATCGAAAGATCATATATAAGTTTTATAATAAAACTATTTTTTTTTTTTTTTTCGTTTTAATTAAAAAGTTATAACAAATTGAAAATAAATTTTTGAACTCGGTACCGAAAACGTGCCGACAGTTCCCGAGCCGACCCGAGCGCGAGTGACGTCATAATGTTCATGTCTACTCCATCATTACATGCAGTTGATACGGCGTTTCAACGTTTCATCAATTAAATCTTATTATTATCGTCCATATACATATATAAATTTATTAGAAATGTCAAATCTTAAAAGTTATCGTGCTTGTTTCGTATCATTGTGTACGAATAATACAAAAACAACTCCCCAAAAAATTTTTTTAAGGCCAGGCTAAAACCCTCTCGCTTTCACAGGACCCCTATAGGCGCTCTCTCTCGCACTCACAAGAGCGAAAAGGCGGGGGGGAGCACAGAATGAGAAACGTCGAAACCAATAGTTTCAAGTAGTGCGCCGAATAAATCCCGAAACGCCATCAAATTTATTTACTTGATAATATTAGTTGTCACAAACAACTTTTGGCACTAAAAGACCGTGTACTATAGTGGAATTATTTTACGGGGAGTGTAAAGGTCAACATAACCTCAAAATTTGTTTAACCCATTTTTCTCAGAGATGGCCTAATGGAATAAAAAAAAGAAGAGTAGGGGCGCCTGTGTAATTAATGTGTACAGGTGGCCCAACTTTTTTTATTTTATCAAGCTATCTCCGAGAAAAATGTGTTAAAAGTTCTAGCTCTGTTTCTCTCGCACTCGCGAGAACGGAAAGGCGGGGGGTAGGAGTTTAGCCGGGCCTTGGCGCGTTTGGAGTCACGCGATTATTTTTAAAATTGTATCACTTTTAAATTGTTTATAATTGAATGAAAAACAATTTTTTTCAAATTTTTTGCGTCGTCTATCAAAATTATTCATAATAAAGTTTTTAAAATGGATTTTTTTTTTTTTTTCTCAAAAACCCAATTGGGATTTTCAAAATAAGCTTTAAAAAGAGGGTCACAAAAGGACTTTGTTGACGAAAAATGACAAAAAAAATCATTTTTCTCGTTTCCTGTATACAAAAATTTGGCAAAACAATTTTTTTTTTTTCCACGTCAATTGTGCTTTTGAAAATGAATAGGTAATCTACTTTTCGAAAAATGCCTGGAGCGCCTCCTTAAATTTCCAAAGGACTTTGTGCCACAGCGGCAAATTATTAATGCATCGTTTAAACTTGCAGCTTGTTATTGAACAGCGATCAGAAACGCAATTGTCTTTTTACGAAAGATAGAATGAAAGGGAGGGAAAACACACTGAGCGTTTACAATTTTTTTGATCGATGGAAGATTCAGGGCTATGCAAATTTATTTTATCGCACCGCAAATACAAGAAACAAAAAAAAAACACCATCGTTTCTCGTAGACGTCGATGATAGGCTTTTGTGTTCAGGCAGAGAGCGAGAAAGACAGGGAAAGAGAGAGAGAGGCGAACGAAAATTTGTGATTACGAAAAATCTATAAATAGAAACAAAGAAAAAAAAAGTAAACAAGCGTCTTAACGGTTGAGAAAGGTGAGACGAGTTCACGTTATCATGAGGTTCTATCAATTGATGTAATTTTTTTTTCTAGTCTAAGATAATTTTTGTTTTTTCAGATATATTTAGGAAACATATTAATTATTGGCACGAGATGTGGCTCGTTGATGATGAAAATTTTGAAAATTCGAACCTGATGGGAAAAAAAGTACAATATGTCTATTGTACATTTTTTAATATAAATTCGATATGTCAAATTTGGCTCAAAATTTGTAAATATGTTTTTAGAAAAATGTATCAAAAAGATATTTGCTAAAATTATAAAATCATAATTCACACGAGTTTCGTATCGTCGTTTAAAAATACACACACGCCGAAATCGCATAAAAGTCCAAACTGCGATGAGCACGAGGAGTGAAAATGAAACTGAAGAAAGAAGAAAGGAAAAAATATTTATCATCGATGGAAGAAATTTATAAAGGACCGAAGGAATTCGGATATTTGCACCAAAGAAAAAGATAGACGAAAACCGAAGAAAAAAGAGGAAGACGAAACGTCTGAGGAGGAAAAAGCATTCGGATGAACCGAAAATGGAAGCTGAAAGATAAAGCTCTGAAAGAGAGCATGGACTATATCGATTTGGTCGTGTCGTGTATTATTAAAAACAAAATTTTGCCATTAACGAAGTCACATTTTAACATTTAATGAATATTTTTAATGTTTTTTTTTAATTCTGGGGAAAAAAATGGAAAAAGTCTCAAGTGTTGGAATAATTGACTTCAAATCTCGCTGTTTGTGATATAGAAAAGCGTTGGACAACAAGGGCCAGAATTATGATACGATCTTGGCGAATAGCACTGGCTTCAACAATCCCAACAACATAAAGTATCTTTGTGACTTGATGGGCCTTGGACGGGAAAACTACTCCAATATGGTTGGCTTGAGGTGAGATTTTCGACTTAATGAACCACCGACGAAAATAATTCGGATTGCAAAATTTGTTTTTTATTTTTTGCAAGTATATTATGATTTTTTTTAAACCTCAATCAATAAACTTTAATATAAAAAAAGGCGATAAAATTATGTCACTCTGAGGCGTGCACGTAAATAAAATGAAAAGGCCAAAAAATATCTCGATTTTTCAATTGAGAAAAAAAAATCATAGTTTTTAAACCGATTTACGAAAATTCTGGAAATTACTCCGAGGGCTGTGAAAACCAATAATTATTATTTAAGTTCATATTGCAATTTTTCATAGAAATTTTTCATAGAATAGGCAAAGTTTCAAAAAATTCTGAAAGGAACAATAATTTGCTGAGAGCAGGGTTGCAAATAATACATTACTTTTTAAAATGCATTTACATTTTCAATATCTATTAACTCTTATTGATTAATTGAAATCATTTCCATTAACCATTTAATGTTAATGGTTAATGGAAATTATTCCCACTGGTCATTTAATGTTATTGGTTAGTGGAAATTACTTTCATTGACCAATTTAATGGCTAATGGAAATGATTTCCATTATCCACTAAATGTTAATGGTTAATGAAAATAATTCCCATTGACCATTGACATTTAATGGTTAATGGAAATGATTTCCATTAACCGTTCAGCATTAATGGTTAATGGAAGTTATTTCCAATAACCATTACATGTTAATAGTTAATGGGAGTTACTTCGATCAACCATTAAATGTGAATGGTTAGTGGCAATAATTTCCATTAGCCACTAACATTAAATGATTAATGGATATTATTTTCATTAACCATCAACACGTAATGGTTAATGGAGATAATTTTCATTAACTCTTATCGATAATTGAAAATAACTTCCATTAACCATTAACATTTAATGATTAATGGAAATTATTCCCACTGGTCATTTAATGTTATTGGTTAGTGGAAATTACTTTCATTAACCAATTTAATGGCTAATGGAAATGATTTCCATTATCCACTAAATGTTAATGGTTAATGAAAATAATTCCCATTGACCATTGACATTTAATGGTTAATGGAAATTATTTCCAATAACCATTACATGTCAATAGTTAATGGGAGTTACTCCGATCAACCATTAAATGTTGATGGTTAATGGCAATAATTTCCATTAGCCACTAACATTAAATGATTGATGGAAATTATTTTCATTAACCAACAACACGTAATGGTTAATGGAGATAATTTTCATTAACCATTAACTCTTATCGAGAATTGAAAATAACTTTCATTAACCATTAACATTTAATGATTAATGGAAATTATTTCCACCGATCATTTAATGTTATTGGTTAGTGGAAATTATTTTCATTAACTATTCACCAATTTAATGGCTAATAGAAATGATTTCCATTATCCATTAAATGCTAATGGTTAATGAAAATAATTCCCATTGACCATTAACATTTAATGGTTAATGAAAAGTATTTCCATTACCCATCAAAAAGTAATGATTAATGCATTACTTTTTCATTACAAATTTCGCAACTTTGGCTGAGAGTGCTGAAAAATGCGCTGCATGATAAATCACTTGCTGATGTTTTTTTAAACAGCGCACCTATCTATTGTCCTTTGAAATTCCGGTAAACGATGTAATGAGAATAATTCGATTTGTTTGTTCACAGAGAACGTTTCCCACCGAACGAGTACGCGAATGAATTGCGCCAGACCCAAGCGAGTAAATGGGCATTTCGTAGCGTGGCCGAGGGTATCGATCATTTCAAAGCTGGCCGTCATTCCGAGGCTTTTCAATGTCTGAACAAGGCCCTGATGGTAGATCCGAAAAACGTCGAGGGTCTCGTTGCGCGTGGCGCTTTATACGCCAATAGCGGTAGTTTCAAAAAGGCAATCGACGATTTTGAGACCGCATTGAAGTTGAATCACACCCACGCGAATGCCCGCAAGTACATGGCGGAGACGCTCGTGGCGCTTGGACGAAGTTACGAGGACGAGAAGAAGTACGAGGAGGCGCAAAAAGCGTACGAGAATTGTCTCGCGATAGCGCCTTATCACGAGGAGGCGAGAAATTCCATCGATTATATAAAATCAAAAACTCTTAATACAACGTCGAATCCATTGGAGCCGTTCAAGACGTTCGAGGCCGAGGTCGAGGTCACGGATAACAATAACAAGAAGGAGAAGAAAAAACGTAAGAAGGAGAGAAAATCACGCTCGAAGAAACGACGAAGATGGAGCTCGCACTCGAGCTCGTCATCGAGCTCATCTTCGAGCTCGACGAGCTCCGACTCGAGCAGCAGCAATAATACATCGTCAGCGAGCTCCGCTAAATCGGCATCCGTGTCGCCGAATCGCAAGAGAAAACACAAGAAGGATCATCGCGGCTCGTTGTCGCCATTGAGCAAACGCATGGCGCAATACAATAATCCGCCCGCTGCTGCATCAACCTCGCAGGATTTACTCGGAGCCAACTCTTATACGGGCAATTCGCGCGAGAAGAGCGACGATTACGAGACAAAAGTTCGCAAATTTTTGGAACAGACCAAAGATGACTCTGACTATGAGGATAAGGTGAAAGATGATTTTTTTTCTTCCATTTTTTTCTCAATTACTTGAATTAAAAACCCTGCAAATTGGACATTGCACCACGTCATTTTTATCCATAGTTCACACAACTTCCTTCGTCAGGAAGTATGGTGATAAAATTTGGCCACCTCATAAAGGAAGCTTTGTTAACTATCGAAAAACATGAGTAATCAACGTGCAAATTTGCCAAATCCTTTCAAATCTACTTCTTGCCGAATTTGATTTTTGCCAAATTCAATAGCGAACAACCTTGATCACTATTTTGAAGGTGTACAAAATTTCAGTACCACATCTCGCAAATGGCCGAAGTTGAAATACGCTATTTAAAAAGAAACCAAAATTTTGTAAAATTTTAATCATTCAATCGATTTTTGCCAAATTTAATAGCAAACATCCTCGATAGCCATATTAGCTCTGTGTGAAGTTTCAGTGCAATATCTTGAAAATTGCACAAGTTAGAGCGTTTACTCTATATTTCAGAAAATTATAAATTTTATGAAATTTCAATCCCCCGATGAATTTTCGCCAAATTCAATAGCGAACGACCTTGATAGCTATACTAGTTCCTTACAAAGGTTCACTGCAATAGCTTGAAAATTGTGCAAGTTAGAGCGTTTTTTCAAAAAATTCAAAATTTGATAAAAATTTAATCCTTCCATCGATTTTTGTCAAATTCTATACCAAACAACCTTGATAGCTATACTAATTCTGTACAAAGTTTGAGTGCAATATCTTGAAAATTGCAGAAGTTAGAGTACGCAATTTAAAAAAAAACAATTTGATAAAATTTTAATTATTCGATCGATTTTCGCCAAATTTAATAATGAACATCCTCGATAGCTGTATTAGTTCTGTGCAAAGTTTCAGTGCAATATCTTGAAAATTGCAGAAATTGGAGCGTTCACTCTATATTTCAAAAAATTATAAATTTTGTAAAATTTCAATCTCTCGATGGATTTTCTCCACATTCAATAACGAACAACCTTGATAACTATACTAGTTCCTTACAAAGCTTCACTGCAATATCTTGAAAATTGTGCAAGTTAGAGCGTTCAAGCTATTTTTCAAAAAATTCAAAATTTCATAAATATTCAATCTTTCGATCGATTTTCGTCAAATTCAATACCAAACAACCTCAATAGCTATACTAAATCTGTACAAAGTTTGAATGCAATTTCTTGAAAATTGCTGAAGTCAGAGCGTTTCCACGATTGTTGCAAAAACGAAAAAAGTCGATAAAATCTGAACGCCTGTTAGAATAAAAACAAAAAATTTTCATAATGAAGAGCAATTCGTGCGGGAAAAGTGTGCCAAATTTTAGTTCTATATCTCTAAGCGTTCTTGAGTTATTAATTAATTACCACAGAAACTCACACACACATACACTCATCCATCCTGACATTTTTTCTAAATAGTATTTCTCGATGTTTTGGGACATTTTGAACACATTGGCACTAAAATCTCGAGAAAAATGCACAAAAAAAGCTTTCTTTATGAGGAAGCAAAATTGTTACTTGCTTTGCCCAGAAAGTCGAATTTTAAATCATGGTAAAATGGTAAAATTCCTGATTTCCCATTTTCGTGCCAAGCAAAGAGAAATTTTTTTTTTTGCAACGTCCAAGGGACAGTCATAGAATTAACAGCGATCGACGCTAATGACATGCTTGATTCCTCAGGTACGTAAATTTTTGGAGGAAACTGCTCGATGGAAGCGCGAGAGGGAGCGTGAAAAGGAGAAAAAGCACTCCGAGACGGATAAGTTAAAGAAGAAAAAAAAGAAGGATAAGAAGGGCAAGGAGAAGGATAAAGATGACAAAAAGAGTCGTAAGAAGAAGAAGAAGGAAGAGCGAAAGAAGCGCAAGGACAAAGACAAACTCGAGCGGGATCTCGAGGCATTGAAGAAATCATCGCTTCCCGATCTCGAGCAACTTGAGTCAAAGCTAAGCGCTTATTACGCCAAAGTTGAGAAGGAGACAGCTGTTCTCAAGAGGTTAGAATCTTCGTAAGATATCGTCCTTTATTACCAGACCGATTACATTGAATTATGTTGCTCCTATAGACAAATTCACCATCATCTACAAACTGCACTTGAATTCGCAAATATTATGATTGAAACGAAATTCTCCAGCTCATTCGAAAATTGTTTTTCTCTCTTTCTGTTTGTTTCTTTTTTTTCGCGTCCAATAGGTATGTAGCATTGTTTAATGACATGCCTTCCCCTCTTAGCAACGCGGAAAAGCTTGCTGAAAGTTCACGCAGAGAGGAGGAACTGCGTCGAGAGAGGGAACGCGACGATACCGCAAAAACTTATCACGAACCGCGGGAGTCGCGAAATTCGCTGACCTCCCAACAACGTAAAGGTAACAAAAAAACAAACAAAGAGTATAATCGTTGGTCGTGCTAATGAACTATCCAATAATCGTGCTAAATTGTGTCATGTGTAAAATTTTGAGGATGTAGTATGCCATTAATTTTTTCACTTGCAGAATCTTTTGCTGATCAATTCGCGTTGTTGCCATTTGCAGAGATCCAGAGAAAACCGCTGAACGATATATTCGATCAAGATCCACAGTTGACCCATGCGGAACCGAAATTAGCGCCCCTCGATACCGCAGCGCTCAATGCCAAATGGAAAGCCGCCCAAGCTGCGAGGTACAAGAATTAACGATTATTTACAAATGGCCATTCAATGATGAATTAATTGTGCAAATTAGAATTCCCGCATATTGCTTCATTATGATTTTTTTTCTGATCCTGAATCTTTTTCACGAGCAGGAATAGCAAAAAATGGAGAGCAAGCGATATGCGAATTTTCATCTGCACGGTTTTTTTCATTCTCACTCGACTGTTTTATGTTTCGTTGTAGTTTTTCAAGTTCTAGATCGATGACTGCAACATTACAACAGTTACAGCGTCTACTCGAATATTTTGAAATGTTAAATTTTCTTATTTTTCTTTACTTTTTTCGCTACGTCTTTTCCATCTACTGCATTCGTTATGAAATTGAGTTTCATATTTGCAAAGTTCTAGAAGTTCGGGGCTTCAAACAATGTTTAAAAAATTTTGTTTTAGGAATCTTCACCTTCTAACCAATTCTTTCGAAATTCGAGTCCTTCGTTTATTACGATTTGCCGTATTTAAGCAAAAAAAAGTAGCTCAACAGCAGCAAAATTATGAAGGTCAGGACGACCTTGAGGATTCTGTCACACAGACACACACACACACACAAACACATCCAGACATTTTTTCAAATGATGAATTAGCGATGTTTTGATGTCTTACAGACAGGAGTATCTTGAACGTATTTTTCATGAAAAGAAAGCTTTCCTTGTGGGGCAGCAAAATTATTCGAATCCGGCAGAAATTTATAATCCGCACGGAATTTGAAACTTGTGAAAATCAAAGTGGCGTTCACGTCGAATAATGTCTTGGTTTTCAATCAAAATTTATACTCCTCGCTTTTTATAGCGCCTATCGGTGACATGTAGGCCGCATTCATCTTGGACGCTTTGAGCGCTGTGAGCGCTACATCTTGTGGCATTTTGTATGTCGATTTATATCTATGTACACATACGTGCTCATAGCGCGTAGGCGTCTAAGACGTAATGTCCAACTCGTAAAATGCCAAATGGTGGCGTCTACAACACGGTCGTACATACAGGTCTAGTATCTCTATTGTTTTTTCGGTGGTGGGGGTGACATCGAATTTGAAGGAGTTGTCGCTACTGTCGAGTGCCAAAATTAAATATATAGTAATACTCCTTAATTAATGACTGCGCATGCGCTATCATCTATCTCTCTCTCACACATGGTGTCACCCCCCACCATAGGAGATACCAGACCTCGTGGTCTACACGCACCAAGCGGGGAGAAAAAATAATTATATTTGAGACAAAAAATTGATATTTGAGTTTGCTAAATTCAAATAGATGATTTTCCATAAGTTTAAATATTTAAGCAATATTGATAAATAATAATGAATGAAAAAAAAAATCTTCCGACACCGGGAATCGAACCCGGGCCTCCTGGGTGAGAGCCAGGTATCCTAGCCACTAGACAATGTCACCCAGATGGACGGAGGAGGAAGAGCAAAGGCTAGCGGACAGGTTTAGGGAGCAAGAAGGGGTAAGCAAAAAAGCGAAACTGCAAACTATCGCTAATGAATTCCCCGGGCGTTCAATAGGCACAATGGCAGAGAGGCTGAGAGTGAAATTCCCGGACATATATTATCTCCAAGTTCCGGAGAGAGAAAGACCGCCGATGCCGCGGCACCTAAGAGCGCCACGAGCGGAGGGAGAAGCGAACTACGTCGAACAGGTGGAAGCGGAAATACCGAACGTGCCGACGCAGGATAACGTACCAATGCACGGTAACATACCGATGCATGGTAATATACCGATGCACGGTAACATACCAGTACGTGGTAATATGCCAGCACAAGGCAATAGGGATGATACTCGTATACCGGAGGAGCAGGAGCACGGAGCGCCGCCACCGCAAGCGAATGCTGACGTATCGGCGGAACTCGAGGATAATGTAGAGGCCGAGGGAATTCCAAGAGCACAAGCGGCAGCGGCGGAGGAGAGAGAGGGAGAAAATCGCCCAGCGAGAGACGCCGACGACGAAGATATGACCGACGAAGAAAGAGAAATTGAAGAGAGGGGGGCCGAAGGCACAGAAAGTAGATTGAGCAGGCGATTCAAAATGATACTGCGAACTTTGAAGACAAATCGGAAAAGCCCGCAGTTTAAAACAGTAAATATTAAAGAAACAATAACCAACAAAGAAACCCTGAAAAAAATCGATACTATTCTGGAAGAAAGGATAAAAAACATCGAGGAAAGAGGAATGCCGGACGCGAGAGAGAGGAAAGAGGTAAAGAACAACATACTGACGGCGATGGCCCTCTTGAAACAAGAGTATGAAAAGAAAAAGGATGCAGGACCACCTAAGCATATTAAAATCGAGAGGACCATCAGGAACCTTACGAGGAAAATACAAACGGCAAAGAGCCTAAGGATATACTGCGCGCACCTAAACAACACCCAGAGGGCACTGGTGAGGGAGCTAAGGAGGAGAAGAACCAACCTCAGGAGCTTTATAGCAACGTGGCAAGACCGCGTGGAAAACCTCACCAAGCGCGCCGAGAGGGAAAAAAGGAAATATGAAGCGCGGATAATTCGCGAAAAATTCATGCATAATCCTGCAAAGCGCACAATCCAAGAGGACAGACCGAAGGAACATCTCGACGCGGAGAGAGTAGAGAATCACTTCAGAACACTCTACATGGCAGAGAATGGCGATAGACCAGCAACCCCAATCTTCAATGAATGGATCCAGGAACTGAGAGAATATCAGCAACGAGCCCAGGTGGAAGAGAACATAAATAAGGACAACATCCGGCAAATCGTGGGAGAGATATTAAAGGATACGAGACCATGGAAGGCGGCGGGGGAAGACGGCATACCCGCAGGAGCATACAAACTTCTAAAGAGCGCCAGAGAGTACCTAATATCATTTATACACGACACAATGACCGGGAAAAGATCGCTCAATGAGTCTGATGTGAGAGGTAGAGTAGTGCTAATCTACAAAGATGGAGACAACAAAGATCCGGCAAATTATAGGCCAATAGCCGTACTAAATACGGACTACAAAACCCTCACAGCAGTTATCACGAGAATGATTCGAGGAAACCTACCATCGTGGGCAATACCCTGCGAGCAGCTAGCAAGGGAAGGGGTATGGGGGACGGTGCAAGGAATGTTAATTGATAAAGGTCACACCCAAGCAGCGAGAATGAGAGCCACGCAGACGCCAGGAAGAGCTAGGCCATACAACTACTCAGCGTGGTACGACTTCGCAAAGGCCTACGACTCGATACATCACTGGCAACTGATAAGACTTATCAACGTCCTGCCAATTCCAACTATGGTTAGGAGCACGTTGAAAGCCGCCGTAAAGAGGTGGTCTGTGACGATTAAGGTGGGCAGATCAAGCACCAACCCAATACGAGTGGCGCGGGGAGTATATCAAGGCGATACGGTGAGCCCACTGCTCTTTATCATCATTACAGCGGGCATATTGGGGAAACTCAAACGCGACCGGGACATCAATCGCGTCACTCAGGGTAAACATATAGTCCTTGCGTTTATGGACGATATTAAATGTCACTCGCCGTCGGCAGAGGGGATCCAGGCAATCTCGGCAACGCTCTCAAAGGCAGCAAACGAGATCGGACTGCGCCTCAATACCCGAAAGTGCGGCACGTTTGCGGTGGGGAGAGATGGAGGTAACCAGGAGGTACACGAGGCCGAAAATGGGATGAGGCAGGACGTGGCAGAGGACGAGGGTGTATTTCTCCCGGAGGTGAGGGAGGGATACAAATACCTTGGTATTACACAACTGGAACGAGACACTGGCACCAACGACATCAGGGTAAGAGCCAAAGTATTGCAGGAGATGCGGACTGTACTAGACTCAAAGTTGGCGGTACCACAGAAAATCCACCTGTATAACACCTCTGTAATCCCGGCGGCGGCGTACGTGCTTGGAAACCTCTATCCGGATGAGCAACAGCGGACAACGATGAAAAAATGCCGAAGGGTAGATACCGAAGTAAGGAAAATCCTCAAGGAAAAGGGCCTGAAAAGGTACTCGACGTCGACGGCAGGCGTATACATCCCAACGGACAGCGGGGGAATGGGATTAAAATCAATCTCAGAGGAAGTGGAGAAGCAACACGTTCGGCGGGGAATGTACCTTATGTTACATCCAGAAATGGAGAGAACAAGGATACAATACGAGAGGCTTCGAAGGAAAGGCTGGCGCAACCCTCTTACAGATGCGGAGCGCGTGCTGGGGAGGTATGGAGTGCAAGTCCAGCGACCACCCGAACAGCAGGGGAACCTTGAAGCTACCGAGGTCATGGGTATCGTCAGAGCGACCATCAGAGAACTGGAAAAACAACAACAGAGATGCCGGCTGTTCGACAGGAACAAAAACATAAGGTACGGAAACACCATAGCTGGGTATGGAGAGACGGTAACAATCCCGATGCTGCATTCACATCATCTGGACCCGTGGATGTCCTCCATACTCCACGCAGCGATGGAGGAACAGCTCGTGGAGCTGGGAGCGATCCCAGAAGACCGGAAAAGATGCATAAAAGGATGCGACAACATCGAAAATGCATACCACGTGGTGGCAGCGTGTATTACACCAGAATACATCGAGAGGCATAATTTCGCGGTATACTGGGCACTCCGAGCAGTCATGGACGCGACAAGAGCACCGGAGGAGATAAAGAACAGGCTCCACTTCGGCTCGGCGACCCTGGTAGCCGACTATGGTAATGAGACGACAGGTACCACGAAAATCAGAGCAGGAGGGTACGTGGCAACGGACCGGCCACTTAAACACAACAAACCGGACATAGTCATACACACGGAGAACCCCCCCCGGATAACCATCATCGAAGTGTCAGTGGCGCACCTGCAAAACCTACCGGAGCAGGAAATGCTGAAAAGAACGAGATACCAGACCAATTCCGAAATCGAAATTACCCCAGCAAATATGCGAGAAGCACCGAGAGGGGAGAGCCTTGTGAGCCAGCTGCGACGGGCCTATGGATGCGAGGTCAACCTGGCCGTGTTGGTAGTGGGTTGTTTCGGCGAGATCGTACATACGACAGAGCTCAATAACACCACGAGACTGTTAAAGAAGCTAGGGGTGACAAAAAAACCCATGGAGAAGTGCCTCAGGCGGATATCTTACAGCGTGGCGCATACAACGGCCAAAATATTGGTAAGACGGTGTAACGCCGCGAGGGAAGGAGAAATTTAACAAAGCCGAATCGAAAGCGACGGCAAGAGGAGGATCCGGGACGACACCAACAGGAAGACATACACCGAATTATGACAATCGAAAGGAAAACAACGGTATCATCACACACAAACGACCACACAATAATAACAACAACATTAATATTGTATTGTACACAATGTGGAGGGCCCAAGTGGCATACACACTTATGTAAATCGAGATGCAATAAAAATCAATATATAGACAATGCCGGATTTCATATTGGTACTACAATCGAAAGGCTATACAAACTGTTCTAATTCCCTTATTCTTCGATCTAAAAGCAAAGTTACTTTATTTTCCATTATTGATACCTGTAAACATTATCTTTTAGTTAACTTTACTTGACATATACTTATTCAGCTGAACATTTTCAAATCTATAAGATGTAACTTTAACCTTTGCAACAAGAAAAACGTCGGAATTTGTTTACACATAATCAACAATGATTAAACATTGAAAAAAACCTGCAAATTGGACATTTGCACATTGCTTCCTCGTCTTTATCCATAGTTCACATAGCTTCCTCTATCACAACGTATGGCGATCAAATTTGGGTTCCATATAAAGGAAGCTTTGTCAACTATGGAAAAACATGAGTAACCAATGTGCGAATTTGCCAAATTCCTTCAAATTTGCTTCTTGCCAACTCTGATTTTTGCCAAATTCAATAGCGAACAACCTTAAGCACTATTTTGAATGTGTACAAAATTTCAGTAAAACTTCATGAAATTTTAATAATTCGATCGATTTTCGTCAAATTTAATAATGAACAACCTCGATAGCTATATTAGCTCTGTGCAAAGTTTCAGTGCAATATCTTAAAAATTGCACAATTTATAGCGTTTGCGCTATTTTTCAAAAAATTAAAAATTTCATAAAATTTCAATCCCTCGATTGATTTTCGCCAAATTCTATAACGAACAACCTTGATAGCTATACCAGTTCTTTACGAAGTTTCAGTACAATATCTTAAAAATTATCCAAGCTATTTTAAGACAAATTTAAAATTTGATAAAAATTTAATCTTTCGATCGATTTTTGTCAATTTCAATACCGAACAACCTTAATAGCTATACTTATTCTGTTCAAAGTTTGAGTGCAATATCTTGAAAATTGCAGAAGTCAGAGCGTTTACGCCATTGTTGCAAAAACGAAAAAAAAATCGATAAAATCTGAACACCAGTTAGAATTGAAACAAAAATTCATAATGAAGGGCAATTTGTGCTGGATAAGTATCCCAAATTTCAGCTTGATATCTCGAAGCGTTCTCGAGTTATTAGTTATTTACATCAGAAACTCAGGACACATACACACATTCATCCGGACATTTTTTTCTAAACATGATTTATCGATGTTTTGGGACATTTTGAACACATTGGCATGAAAATCTCGGAAAAGAATTTTCCACGAAAACAAAGCTTCGTCTATGAGGAAGCAAAAACGTGGGAATTTAATTACACATAATCAACGATGATTAAACATAAAAAAAAGAAAATAACAAAATTAACAACCTCAATATTTTCAACAGGCAAAAAGACAATCACGCTGGCAAGTGGCAGGACATTGGACCCGAGAAAAAGCCTCACGTTCATCCGGACAGCGACGACGGGAACGAGAACGACATAGAGGAAAAATTGCAGCGTGCGGCTTTGGAAAAATCTATGAACGTTAGAAAGCAGATTCAGCGTGAATTATTGGACAAGCGAAGTAATCACGGTCCCCCGGTCTCGGCACAGCCGCCATTACCAAAGGAGCCACCGCCGACGAAGCAAGGACCGGTCAAGTATTCGACTCCCCAGCCCCAGAGTAAATACGTCCCTTATAAGGAGACCGGTGGTTCGACGATGGCGCCAAATTCACAATCGGGAATGGGTAAATTTGGTCCGAGCGTCGGTAAATTTCAGCCCATCGGACAGAGCAATAATCCGCCCGAGCCACCGGGACCGCGTCCGTCATCAGCGAAAACTGCGACAACCAAAGGACCACGCACGGATTCCGAGAGCGAGGTGGAAAATTCGCGTCCGAATAATCGTCAACCATTGAAAAAACGTGATTCCGGCATGCGTCCAGGTCCACAACGACGAAACAGTCGCGAACGACCTTCGAAGCGTTCGCGATCGCGTTCACGAAGCTTGTCAACGTCGGCCTCGTCGAGATCACGCACACCACGAAGGTCACGCTCAAGGTCATACTCGAATCGACGTTCCGGCAGTTACGAGCGAAAATACTCGCGCTCCCAATCCGGCACTTACAGCAGATCACGATCAAGGTCACGCTCGCGCTCTTACACGAGAAGTCGAAGTCGCAGTCGTTCGGGTGATCGTGGCTATTACCGGAAACGACAGTTTCGGCCGTTCAACAATCGTGGCACTTATTACAAGCCGAGATTTCAGGGTTTCAACAATCAGAATCATCGTGGTGGAGGTGGCGGCGGCGGTGGAGGTGGTAATTTCCAAAATCGGAACCGTTTTTACAACAATCAACAGCACAACAATAACCGTTTTGGCAATCGACGCGGATTCAATAATCGCGGTGGCGGCGGTGGCGGAGGCGGTGGCGGGGGCGGCGGTCAGAGAGGTGGCGGACGCGGAAACAATCGTGTGGGTGGAAGATTCTTTCACAACAACAAACAAAATTTTCGGGATTTTCGTGATCGACGAGAGTATCGCGACAGACGGGGAAACTCGCGTGACCGTTACAGCGATCGCAGCTACTCGCCCGATCCGATGAGAAAAGTCGACGAGGCCAAGGAGAAAATCAATAAGATGCTCGAGGCCGACAGTGCCAATGATCATGGCCAAAATAATCAGACGGGAAGTGGATCGCAGCCCGTCGTCAACAAGAGGCAAGACGGGCCGTTGAGCGAAGGAGAGGAGAGAGACGACGACGATTACGACAGATGGGGACCGAGTGAGGCCGCTCCCGTATCCACCAACAAGGTTGGTTAGCGAACTAATGACGCGATAAGACGAAAAAAATAATCGCCGGAATGAACTTTTTCATCATTTTTCTTTAATTCAAACGCCCGAGAGAAAAGTATATCTCGGATGTTTTTCGCCGGTTCCTTATTTTTTCATTAACAATGGCAACGTGTTTGGCTGGAATCACGGAGCGAGAGTAAAAGGGAGAGAGAAACCGGCCGATCGACCGAAGAGCATCATGACCTGAGAATGAAACGTTGAAAATCAGCGAGGAATCATTGCGATGAAGGACGGATGAAAAAACAAAAAATTGCAAGGGCCAACTTAGGGGCACTGGAAAATTCAGTCTTAGCCATTTTGTTTTTTTCTTCGACCTTTTTTTTTCACATATTCACGATAATTCTTTCAGGAGATACTTTGTTCCGAGACCGAGCTCTGAAAACGTGAGAATTATTGTTTATACTCGTGATAACTTTTTTTTCAGCCACTGGAGTAATTTTTTTTATTTATTTGATGATCCCTTAAGGTTTTATAACGTACTTCTCAGATATTTATCGTTCGATGAGTGAAAAGGGCGACTTTGCGGGGTGGATTTTGATGAAAAGAAAAATTTTCCAGTTCCCTTAATCTCCTTTGTTGCCAGAACCGAGAGAAAGCCGCTGAAGATGGTAATTCGGACGAAAGCGAGAATCGTTTCATCGAACGTATGAAGATGCGTAGCAAGACCGTCTTCATTCATCGACACATCGCCGCTAAGATCTGGTAGCGAGACTGAATTGTAGATTTTTGACGCGAGCAAACGACGCAAGAGAATGTGAAAAGAGAAGAATTGCCGAAAATTGTTGGATCATCGTCGGAGTTTTGTCGATTTTTTTCGTTCTTTTTTTCGACTCACGAGTGTCGCTGTCGCACAAGCACGAAAAAAAACTATGCTGCATCCAAAAGGATCAAGTTGATCGATGATACTTGGATCATTGGCTGGGAGGTGAAAATGAAGAATTTCCTCATTATCGTCGATGGCGCAGTGAAAAAACCGACGAACGATCGATGGAGGGCATCGTCGCCATTTTGAAAAACATGAAAACCGTTAGAGATGATAGGAGGAACCTAAAGGCATGATGAAAATTTGCATTTTTCATTGCTTCAGTATAATCGATCGATTCTTGTTGCAAATCGACACTTAATTCCTGAATAAAACGAGACACAAAAAATGCACGAAATTCGATGCATTATTTCATACCGAAATTCGATAGTGGTGCCGTTAAAAATTTTTTTCAATCGCCATATCGGATTTTAATTAATTCCCTATTTTTCCATCGCCGAATTCCAGTTCAAACAATTCGGAGACGTGATCATTTTTTTTTTCTATTACGTTGTAGCAAACATGTTGAAGATCATAATCATTAATGAGAACAGTCCCAAGTGTGTTGTATTTTAAATGAATTTCTGTAATATTTAAGCGAATAAAAGAAAAAAAATCCCGAAATACGTGTAACGACTAAATATGTAATCTTTTACCGCGAATTATTACTTCCCGTATTGATAAATCTCGCTTCGCGCGTCCCGCTCAAACTTCGTCGGCAAAGGCAGAAAAAATCGAGTTTTCATTATCGCGAATTCTTTCACTCTTATCGGAATTTATTAACTCTGTAAGAATATAGCGAAAACACCATTCGGTGAATTTGCATTGAGGAGTAACATTAATTGCCGTGAGAAAATTCCGATCCGAACAAAATGGCGGTATCGTGACGTTTTTTAGGTTATTCGTCGTGTTTAAAAAAAAAATAGACATCGTCATTCGTCGAAATGCATTTTCTTCGTAAATACCCGAGAGTAAGAAAAAAGCTTGAGAAATTCGTTTACTTGTATTTGTGAGGGAAATTAAGTTTGTCCACGAGAAAACTTACTCGGAGCTTAGGGGACGCCTCGTCAGATGGCGCGCATTTTCAAAAAGCTCGAAATATCGAAATTTCAAGTGCTCATAACTTTTCTGGAAATGTCAACAAATTTGAAATAATCAATGATTGAACTTTAAAAATCTGCCAAAAATCGCGCTCATCACTTTCGAAGTTTGCCGCAAGGAGCCAAGCGAGGGCCGCAACCACGCGAGACAAAAGACGAATCTCTGGCCCGCGTTGCACACGATCTTTTTTTTACCCATGGGAGATTTGAGTGTCTTTTCAGTATATGCGTGGATAGCCAAAAAGGGGCTCTTTTTTGACAGCTAAGAGTCACTTTTCGGCTGTCTAAGCATATGGTGAAAAGCACGAAAATCTTGCATGGGTGAAAAAAAATCTCTTTTTCGTATTCGAAGGCTGTCACTAAACTTAGAGACTGCTGATAACTTAATTTTTGTAGAAATGAGCACTTTGAGAGTCGCCGAAAAAGTTGAATGCAAAAATTTGCAAAAATCGATGGCCGATCTTTAAAAATCTGCCGAAAATCGAAAAATGATCGGAATCGGATGAACCAAGCGAGGTTTTGAAGCTTCGACGATCTCGAAGAGAATGAGTTCTGAGCGGTGTCAAAATTTTAACTAGAAAAAAAGTTACAGTCATTTTTATGAACCAATTGAATTTGGCCAAAGTGCAAAAAAAAAAAAATAATATTTTTTTCGATGTATTTTTCCCCCCTGAACACGAATCTCAATGGTTTTTTCAAAGAATCAAAATTTTCATTAAAAACCTTTTTACTCGATTTTGGCCCCGTTTTCAAATATGTAGTATTGCATTTATCGAAAAAAAACTGGCTCAGAGCTTAGGAGACGCCTCCGCCAGGCGGCGCCACATCGCACTCCGAATCGAGCAACAAACCGATAAAAATGATCAGCTTATAAAAGCTAGAATTGTTCTAAACCCGATGCCTTACATAGTAAGTACAGTTTACATTGCATTTTCTAATCTCAAAATTATAATTATTCCGTAAATCAATTTCAAGATGATAAGGAGCTCTACTTTACCGACCGAGCGATTGAGGAAATGCGAATGAAGCGTTTTTTCGCAAATGATGGAAAAATCTTATGAATATTCACTGACCCGAATGATTGCTGCTTGATAATGAAAAAAATACTGTAACGTGAAGAAAAAATATCTACCGCTTAAAATACTTATCGCAAGAATTCCTCATTAGAGAACACTCACATCCGGTCAGTACACGAGCTTCGGGAGTAATTCCCTCTGTTTTCTCTGTTTATTTTTTCCTCGCGTGATATCACCACGACCAGTTTTTCGTATCTGCACGCATATCTTTGTGCACAAATTTTCATTTTTCACCTCGCAAGATAGTACGATTTTAGGTATAAAACAGTCGTTTTCGACGACCGAACAGAGAAGACATTTGAAACAGAACGATGAAGCCGAATATCGCGAGACTGTTTTTTCTTTTTGCTCTGAGCTTTTCGGTCTCACAGGTGATATGCAATGAGGAGAAGGACGACACAGTGGTGGTAGAAGCCGAAGATCTTGGGGGTAAGTTTGAAGAAAAATAACCAATTTTATCCCCACAACATATAATTTTGTTATTGTCGTTTATTAATTTTTAAAAAATAGTCATTGTAATACTCAAGTGACTTTTTGAACCTGACTCAAATAATTGAGATTTTGTGTCATAGAAAATTGAAAATAATGTTCAAACTATTTCTCCAAAATCATAATAATCGAAAAATTGCGTGTGTTCTTGAAATTTCTATCGGTATTTCTACTCGAGCATTTTTATTTTACATGTTTTCCTTTTTCATTCTAACTTCAAAATCCTCAGAATGAAAAAATATAAATTTTTATTCTCAATATTTTGACATTGCGTCGATGAAAATTAGTTTATATATCGACAACACTTTGACATTCTGAATTTATTTTCTTTCTGCCAACAGGAAGTTTATTTGATTTTATTTAAAATTTATAAAGAAAACTTATTTTCTTTTTAGCAAAAGGAAATTGATCTTTTTAGCAAAAGGAAATTGATCTTCCTTTTAGCAAAAGAAAATTGATCTTCCTTTTAGCAAAAGCAAATTGATCTTCTTTTTAGCAAAAGCAAATGATCTTTTTAGCAAAAGCAAATTGATTTTCTTTTTAGCAAAAGGAAATTGATCTTCTTTTTAGCAAAAGCAAATGATCTTCTTTTTAGCAAAAGGAAATTGATCTTCTTTTTAGCAAAAGAAAATTGATCTTCTTTTTAGCAAAAGCAAATTGATCTTCTTTTTAGCAAAAGGAAATTGATATTCTTTTTAGCAAAAGAAAATTGATCTTCTTTTTAGCAAAAGGAAATTAATCTTATTTTTAGCAAAAAAAATTGATCTTTTTAGCAAAAGAAAATTGATTTTCTTTTTAGCAAAAGCAAATTGATCTTCTTTTTAGCAAAAGCAAATGATCTTCTTTTTAGCAAAAGAAAATTGATCTTCCTTTGAGCAAAAGCAAATTGATCTTCTTTTTAGCAAAAGCAAATGATTTGCTGTTTAGCAAAAAAAATTGATTTTCTTTTTAGCAAAAGGAAATTGATCTTCTTTTTAGCAAAAGAAAATTGATCTTCCTTTGAGCAAAAGCAAATTGATCTTCTTTTTAGCAAAAGCAAATGATTTTCTGTTTAGCAAAAAAAAATTGATTTTCTTTTTAGCAAAACGAAATTGATCTTCTTTTTAGCAAAAGGAAATTGATCTTCTTTTTAGCAAAAGGAAATTGATCTTCTTTTTAGCAAAAGAAAATTGATCTTCCTTTTAGGAAAAGCAAATTGATCTTCTTTTTAGGAAAAGATCTTCATTTTAGAAAAGAAAATTGATCTTTTTAGCAAAAAAAATTGGTTTTCTTTCAAATGGAAAATTTGTTGATAATGTTGGTCCAATTGACCACAGGGGATGGCAAGTTTCCGGAATTCGGTAATATCATCTGTCGCGATACCGAAGAACATAGCAGATGCGACGCTAATTCGGATTGTCAGAGAACTTGCGATACTATCGGCAAGCCCATACCGTGTCCGAGAAGATCTTGTGTCGAGGGTTGCATATGCCGAAGGGGTTTCGTACGAAGCGAATTGTATGGTGGATGCATTCCCGAGGATCAATGCGCCAGAGTGAAGCAATGATCGATCAAGAGAGAATCGATTGTTCGAAAAATAATTAATCCCCATATCAAGCTGAGCCCCCTCCCCCCCTGATCTATGATCTCGAAACAACAGTTTGTTCATTAAATTTTTCGATTTCATGATCCATCGCATTATTGCTTATCTTAAAAACCATGTAATATTTCACGACCGCAGTCTGTTAATAAATAAACCATCGATTTGCAGTGCAGAAGATTAACATTAATTTACCAACCATTTTAATTCATCCAGCTGACCCTCTCTTAATTCAACATCTCCAAAAATATCTAATCTATCGTTCAATGACTGTTATCTGTTAATTGATAATTCGTAGATGAGATCTCATTGAAAAATCCATCTCTACTCTTACAAGTCCACTTCAAAAAACAATATAGAATTAAAATTGAAACTATTATGTTTTTCGTTTTTTTTTTTATATTGAAAAAATCATAATCAATATACTTAAAATGTCCTAAAACTTCGAGAAATCGTACTTAGAAAAAATGTCCGGATGTGTGTGTGTGTATCCTGAGTTTCAGATGTAAATAATTAATAACTCGAAAACGCTTCGAGATATCGAGCTAAAATTTGACACACTTATCGAGCACGAATTGCTCTTCATTATGAAAAAAATTTTGTTTTAATTATAACGGGTGTTCAGATTTTATCGACTTTTTTCGTTTTTGCAAGAATGGCGTAAACGCTCTAACCTCTGCAATTTTCAAGATATTGCACTCAAACTTTGTACAGAATAAGTATAGCTATTAAGGTTGTTTGGTATTGAATTTGGCGAAAATCCATCGAGGGATTAAAATTTTATGAAATTTTTAATTTTTTGAAAAATAGCGTAAACGCTCTGACTTGTGCAATTTTTAAGATATTGCACTGAAACTTTACACAGTGCTAATATAGCTATCGAGGTTGTTCGCTAATAAATTTAGCAAAAATCCATCGAGGGATTAAAATTTTATGGAATTTTTAATTCTTTGAAAAATAGCCTAAACGCTCTAACTTGTGCAATTTTTAAGATATTGTACTGAAACTTTGCACAGAGCTAATATAGCTATCGAGGTTGTTTGCTATTAAATTTGGCAAAAATCCGTGGAGGGATTCAAATTTTATGAAATTTTTAATTTTTTGAAAAATAGCGTAAACGCTCTGATTTGTGCAATTTTTAAGATATTGCACTGAAACTTTACACAGTGCTAATAGAGCTATCGAGGTTGTTCGCTATTAAATTTGGCAAAAATCCATGGAGGGATTCAAATTTTATGGAATTTTTAATTCTTTGAAAAATAGCCTAAACGCTCTAACTTGTGCAATTTTTAAGATATTGTACTGAAACTTTGCACAGAGCTAATATAGCTATCGAGGTTGTTCGCTATTAAATTTGGCAAAAATCCATGGAGGGATTCAAATTTTATGAAATTTTTAATTTTTTGAAAAATAGCGTAAACGCTCTGATTTGTGCAATTTTTAAGATATTGCACTAAAACTTTACACAGTGCTAATATAGCTATCGAGGATGTTCGTTATTAAATTTGGCGAAAATCGATCGAATTTGCACATTGATTACTAATATTTTTCAATAATTAACAAAGCTTCCTTTATGAGGAAGCCAAATTTGATCGCCATACTGTGTGTTAAAGGAAGCTATGTGAACTATGGATAAAGATGAGGAAGCAATGTGCAAATTTCAATTTGCAGGGTTTTTTTATTCACATCTCAGGGGCTATATCGATGGGATATCGACCGCTGATCACGAATATGCATCAATAAAGAAGAAATTCCTACGAGAAATCGGCGAAAACACTGTTTTTATGCATTTGGAGGTTCAGGCTAAGAGAATGAAGGGTTGGAGGGAGCTAAATAAAACGGCATTGTCTTCAGTATATCGTCAAAATACATCCTGAGTTATGTTGAAAACGAAAAAGACCAGATTTTTTTTTTTTCGAATCGCGCGCGTCAGCGCGCGTGTAGTACTGAAATTACTGAATATACTAAAATTCGCCATGCGTCGTACTGAGTGGGGGAGGTTTCGCGATATTCGCGCGAGGGTATAAAGTGGGTGGGGATGCAGAAGCGCGCGACTTTATAGCGAGTTTGAGATGGCTCAGTTTCGCGGCAGCCGTTTGACGTGAGCGGCACGATTTTCTCCAATTCACTCCATTATCGAAAAACTATGCAAAATCCTCGAATAACAGTGAATTCGAGTTAAATGTGAATAAAATTCGCCCAATTTGTCAATTTTTTAAATTTTCCTTTTTTTCATTAACATATTCTTATTTGCGCTTTGGGGGTAAAAATTTTTTTGCTTTCAGGGATGAAAAAATAATGATCATAATTAAAAATAATTGTACATTAGTCACCAAATATTCGGGCATGGTTTTTTTCTCATTTTCATCTGAATGTTTTTTTCGGCATTTTTATAAATAATTATACAAGAATGTAAATGAAATGATCCATTATTTCTGTGATTCCAGTGATAACCTTTTTTTTTGTGCGTGATAAAGTGCAGTTTTAATGGATACTGGATCGCTGTTTTTTCCCTCCCTTCGTCGATTCCAGTGAGTATTTAAATGATAATAAATTTATTAAATTTAATAATAATAATAAATATATTATGACAAAAATAGACAAACATATGTCTGGCCCTTGAATTTTTAAATGGATTTTTTCTCTCATTCGTAAATAGTTCTTTTTTAAATGAATTAAGGAGTTGCAATTTCTTCCCTCTTTTCTGGTAAACATGGATAATGAGGTATATCCAAGCGATTGCAATAATTTCTATTGATAAAAAAATTGGAGAAAATTTATGGAAAAATAAAAAAGGAAAGTCCAATTGTCCAGCATAGTGCTCGTGCATAGCCAGGATTTTCCATTGTCAACTTTAACGAGCCTTATGCAAATTACAAATGAAATTGTCAGCGGCAGGCCTGCTCTCTCTCTCTCTCTCTCTCTCTCTCTCGCTCTCTCTCTCTCTCTCCATTCTTCGTCGTTTGATGGGGACAATTAGACGAGCTTTGTCCCGTATTATATACGAGCTCGAGCGTTGTCCGGTCGACCGAAGCAACTTGAGAGTCCCGCCGTCGAAGCGCGACCACCCGTCAACCCCTAATGTTTGTATCCGGTCCGCAGGGAGGCTTCACAAATCGCGAACATTTTCGAATATCCGATATTTCCAAGCCAAAAGATATCTTAAGGGTGGTGTAAAGTTAATTCGGCGAAAAAAGGCATGTTTTTAAGATTTTTTTTTGGCGTAACGGATAGTGTTCGTTTATTGAAAAATTTACATATAATAAAGCAACATTTGAACAACATTCTCCTAAATTTGCATTGCAAAATATTCAAAATTGAGCGAGTGAAAATTAAACCCCGGAGGCGCCTCGAAAAAAAGTTGGTCACGGTGTACACCATAACTCGCAACAAAATCATCCGAAACAAAAAAATCAAAATGCATTTGTCAAAGGAGATGTTTCTCGAGGTAATAACGGGAGGATTTTTTTTTCGATTTTTCGATTTTTCGTAGCACTTGGGAGCCAAAAACCCGATTTTCGCTAAAAAAAATCGGCTAATTTGTTGTTGAAAAATTAGTAATTTAAAAAAAAAAAGCTCTCGACAATACCTGGTGAATTATGTGAAGAAGTGCTGTGCAAAATTTCAAAGCGATTGGTCCAGTAGATTTTGAGTTATCGTGCACACGGACTTCAAATATGACAAGTCTCAGAAAAACGGTTTGAAAAACGCAGAAGAGTTTGGTCGCTTAGTGCTCATTGCACATAAATTTGAGAACACTTCTCGATTGCATAAAAATCTGAGAAAATTCATGCATATTAAAGGTACTCGAAAGATTAATTTTGCATAAAATAATTCCAAAATGTTATTAACAAAATGATAAAATCCGGCATGGAGCAATAGACGCTCAAATACTCATAACTTCGTCAATTTTACTCCGATCGACTTGAAATTTTAACACAATATTCTTGAGATATTATGCATTCATTTTAAAAAAATTTAAAAAAATGAAAAAAACAATATTAATTCTTTACCCCGCCCTTAATCTCCCCCCGTCTATTTCTATCCCTTTCTTTGACACTCAAAAAAAAGCTCACAACTTTTTCCCCATAACTGAAAAATCCAGATGATACCGAACAAACATAATACAGTCGAAGTCCCCATTTCTTAACCCCCCATTTCTTGACCGTTCCCACATCTTGACCGGGTTATCATGGCAACCATTCCCACATCTTGACTTCTCCTATTGATGGTTGCACCACTCTATGACCCGGTAGTTTGAAAGCGCGTGCGCAAGTTCGGCGAGATCAGAACAGCGCGTGCGCGCTCCCTCGAGCATGCGCGTGCTCACACGAGCATGCGCGCTTGTGGCGTACAATATGGCGTCGTATCGAAAGTGGGGACAATAAGAGAAGTCAAGATGTGGGAATGACCTACATTCGTCCGGTCAAGAAATGGGGACTTCGACTGTACAACAATAACAAATAAATTGAGAATACAACATTATTATAATAGTAAATATTATACAATAAATCAACAATAACGAATATTATTATAATGATATTTTTTTCAATTCACCGGATTGTTGAATTTTTATTGAAAATTATTTATTTCACAGAAGACAAACTGTTAATTTTTTCTATTTTTTAATTTACATTTATAATAATATTATTGTAAATTGATCTTTTATATAACGGAGTGACTTGTCATCCGGAAGCCGGACGAATAACCTGCATTTATTCGTCCGGAAATCGCCTACTATATGAAAAAAAAAACCTAAAAAAACCGTAGAAACCAAGTTTGTACGGTTTTTTTCAGGTTTGTTCCCTTTAGTGGTTAAAATAATTTCCTTAAGGAAATTTCCTCAAGGAAATTTTAAGAAACTTAAGGAAACTCACCTAAAGAATCCGTACAAACTCGGTTTTTACGGTTTTCTCTTTCTGGATGACGAGCCCCAGCCATTTAATAATTGAAATAAATTGAGGAATATTCGGGAATTATTATGATGATTTTCAATTAGTTACGTGTGTTATTATTTATTAAGATTGCTAATATTTGTAATGTTTATGAAAAAAATGCACAAATAGTTTAATAAAAAATGACATATTTTATACTCATCATTGACTAATTTTTATTTTATTGATTATTAATCGATTGTTAAGAATCGTCTTCATTATTAAACTAATAGAGTATTTGGGCTCAAATATGTATCAAAAGCGCAATAAATAAAAAAACGTCGTATGATTAGAATTATTTAAAATTCATCAATTATTTATTAAGATTGCTAATATGTTCAATACTTATGAAACGAACGGACAAATATTTTAATTCAAATTTATATCTTGCTCGTCAATCATCGATTGTTATTCTATTGAAGATGGAAAAATATCCAACAATTGTTTAATTTTCGAAATAAAAATCAATTAATCAGTTTCTTCGAATTAAATTAAATTGAATATTAATAATAATAATTTAATTCTTAATTTATTTTATATGTAGCAATTTTACGAAATATCTGCGACACAACTCAATTTCTTTATTAAAAAAAAAAATTATTATCGAAAATCGACTTGATCAGGATTCTAGCTTCGGTCATCACTCATCACATTCTATTGACCCATAAATAAAAATGGCGGCACTTTAAAGCGGATATAGAAAAAATTCTCAAAGATTATTGATCATCTATCAAGCTATTGTCAATTTGATTGATTTAATTTCATTTAATCGATTGGTATCGATAATTTAACAATTAATTTGTTAATCTCATTTACGGGGGTAGTTTCCCGAGGAAAAAAGTTTCGATCTAAGTATGATATACATACACATACAATATGATATACATACACATATAAATACATATACATAAATTAAAAATGTTATAAATAATACAAATACAAAAATGGTAATAATAACAATGTAAATTAAATAATAATATTTATTATTATTATTATCATTATTCATCTGATTCAATATCTGATTTTTTAAATTAAGTCAAAAGACAAGTTGAATCAATAAATGGCCTTCGGGTAATGAAAATAAATTCTTAATACTATTTTGGTACGTATTTATTTCTCGGCCTGTGTTCTACAAATATGATATTTACATCGGTGTATCAAAAGTAGTCGGTGGTGTAGTGGTTAGCGTCCCAGTCTTAGGTCGTTAGTTAGGCTCGATAAGTAGGTAGGTTTCAAATTCCAGTCTGGCCTCATACATATTCTAGGGTCCGCGAATATGCAAGAAAACTAAATCAGTCGGAAAAATCCATGAACTTTCAAATGATCTATATTTTTTTTTTTTTAATTCACGTTGAATTTGAGGATATGCGTAAAAACGAGGGTCGTGGGTTCAAACCCCACTGGAGGCAAAATTTTTTTTTTTTTCGTTACTTGACTCTTAGAAACTATCAATTATGAATATGGAACTGATTTTCATCGTAACACCTGTTAAATATATGGAAAAAATAAATAATTCTGCACGGGTGGTTATGCATACCTAATTATGTCTAAATTCATCAAAAAAGATTTAGCTAGATATGTTTATATAAAATCAGATCTAGTTATATCTAATTCGATCGCGCCAAATTGAGGATCCAATTAGATCTAAGTATTGATATATAATAATATATAAATATGTCTGGACTTTTTTTTCTCGGGTTTACAGTATATCGGCTGCAAAAGTCAATCTTTTTGTCAACAAAAGGGGAAATAAATAATTATTATCGAAAATGGACTCATTCGACATTCGAGGTTTGGCCATCGCGTTGTATTTACTGGGAATAAAGATGGCGGCAGGTTAAAGTAGGTATAGAATGCAGAAAGGGGTGGGGGATGGTCGGAGATAAGTTTTTACGGTAGGGTTACTAACTTACGGACTCGGCATTGTCGAGTTCCCGGTGACGTGAGGACAATGCGTCCTCGGGACACAATGCACGCTTTGCCTCCTGGTAAAACATACACACACACAAATATGTGTGTGTTGGTGTTAGTGTGCGAATGTGCGAGCAAAGTTATACTCAGTGAGGGTAGCAGAGAGGGAGTCTTGAATGATGGGGACAGACCCTGAAGGAACGAGACCAAAGAACGAGGCAAAAGTGGAAAAGGGAGAAAGGAAAAGTACCGAAAGTCGAAGGAAAAAAAAAAGAAGAATCGCGCAATAGGGAACGGCGCTAGTGACAAGATCGCGGGGTGGACCGAGAGGGCATTCAATTTCCAAAAAATAGGGGATGCTTTTCCCAATACACGACGAAATTGAATGAGAATTCATGGAAATTCGAACCGTGGAAATCCAAAAGTGAATCACATCATTATTAAAAATCGAAAAATTAAATGAAAGATGTTTTTCAGGGCAACTTTTGTTATAAATGTTATAACGTTTAACTCAATTGAATTAATCAATTATATTAAATCAATTAATGAAATTAATTTATATTTGTTATTGAACCAATTTATTAATTTGACCAAAATTAGAATGAGAGAAAATTGGTTTGAATGTTGCAGTGCTAAAAATGTTTTTTGCATTTATTTACTTCATTTTATTTTATCATTTTTAATCTATATCAATCTATTTCGAATCATTTTTTTTATTTGTATTTTTTTTAATGTATATTGGTCCGAAAATTCGATTTTTCGTTGAGATTTTTTTTCCGGGTTTCCATGTTTTGCTTCCTCATAGAGGAAATTTTTTTATTATTATTAATACTGATTACTAATTTTTTATTTTTTATCATTCGAGGTATGACAGGTGTGATTATTAATCAATTATTGAATTAATAGTCGTACGATTAAGATCCAATTGGGCATCGCCAATTTAATTAGTATTGAGGCACCAATTTGTTACCCTTTTTTTTGTGCAGTTGGATTTTTTTTTTCAATCAACTCTCAATGGATTTATCTTAGTATCGATCGATTGTCAGATTCAACAAATAGAAGTTGGGCTGGAATGAACGAAAAAAAATACTCTTTTTTGTACAGAATGCAATGGACGGAGAATGAGAAATAAAGAAGCGAAGAAAAAACGAAAGTTAAAGATGCATTATTTACATATATATGAAATATGTATATTAGGATGCTCCAAAATTGAAGTCCATATTTAAATTTCGTTGCTTCGACTCATTTAGATTCTTGTACCTTGTGAAATCGTCTCAAAAGTTTCGAAATTATACAAAAAACGATTTCTTAATTAAATTACATTGAATTAAATGGAATTAAATTGAAAAAAATACTAATATTTTTCAATCAATTCTTTTTTCCTGAATAACATTGATCGCATTATTCAAAAAAATTCTCGCTACACTGAGAAAAAAGTTCAGTTAAATCGACTAAATCCATTGAGTTGATAAAAATTTAGTTGATTCAATATTAATTTGTTTGAAATAGTGAAACTATAATTAATTCAACAAATGGATTTGGTTAACCATAAGATATGAGGTGAACAAAATTATTTGATCAATTTACAGATACAATTTAGTCCAATTTACACATTACTGAGTTGCCGTAAAGAAATATTTTGTTAATTTCTAGTTTATATTAACTATATAAATGTAGCTGTAACAAGCGAAAATTTCGTATTTTCAATCAAACAATTTTTTTGGTACAAACATTTTTTCTATTGCCGAATCAAATAAGTATACGTATTCAAAACAATCCATAATATTGTGTCTATCGCGAAATGTTTTTTTGAACCAGCATATAATGATGAGAAATTAAAAAAATCATTTGGTTGTCCATATTTCACAACAAAGAAACGATTTTGTTGTACGAAATTTACTTTCGTTGAAATACAAAATTATTCATTTGAATACTATGAACAATAATTTGATCACTGAGAAAAAAGTTCAGTTGAATCAACTTGATCCATTTTAGTTGATAAAAATTTAGTTGATTCGATATTAATTTGTTTGAAATAATGAAACTATAATTAAATCAACAAATGGATTTGGTTAACCATAAGATATGAGGTGAACGAAATTATTTGGTCAATTTACAGGTACAATTTAGTCCAATTTATTTATTTATTCATTTGTTTGGTCCATTTATTTAGTCCATATCATTATTTTTTCGACACACCGTACCATTCATATACCACAAAAGTTGAGGAAGTTCGTAAGCAGTCCGTAGCTCAGTAGGTAGCGCGTTAGGTCGTCAAGTAGGATAGGTAGGTAGGGTCGCGGGTTCGAATCCCCGTTGGAGGGAGCGTAAAATTAGATCGGACGATTCGCGCAAATACTATTTTTTTTTATGTCGCTGATTTTGAGGCTGGTAAAATATGCATTTTGAATTATTTTTCAAATACCACATATTTTTTTATACTATGTTTAGCCATAATTAATTTCAGGATTAAAAATTTAATTGCGCCAACTAAATATATTATTTGTTCGACAAAATATTCGTTTACTGAAATCAATCGGACAAGTGCTTGAACCAAATATTTAATCCATCCATCATATTACTTATATACTTGAAATAAATAATGGGTTGTATCAACTATTTATTTTGATACATAGAATGTACGTATATGGAATCAACTGATAATTAGTCAGCTCAATCGTTTATTTCTCTGTGTGGATTACATTTTTATTCGAAGTAACAAATTTTTATTTGATTGAACTGAAACTTTGCCCATTCAAGCAACGATTTAACTAAAAATTTCACTGTATATTTTGTTGAATTACCAAAATGATCGAGTTGAACGTCCGGAAACAAATATTTGATTGAGTGAAACGAATTTTTGCATTTTCAACAAAAAAAAATTTTCAGTGTACTGAGAAAACTTAAAAAATGACAAAAAATCGGTTTTCAATTTTTTTTATATCAATGAGGAATGAGACGAAAATTATTTTGAACCACGTTTGTATAAATATTATAAACTCTCGTGAAACAGTATAAATCTTGAGGAACAGTTCGATGAATAAACTTCATATTTTGCAAAAGACAGTAATTTTCGACCATTCCAAGGTATTTCTTTTCGTGGTTTTTTTTAAATTTTTACAGGGTAAAATAATCTCGATGAGCGATAGATATCCAGATACAAAGTTTTATTTTGGAACACTCTAATGTAAGTATTAAGAGGTATGTATATGCATATATAAGGAGCGTCTCTCGGCCAGCATTTCAATCGCTCTTAGAGCTCTTTGGCTTTCTGGCTTTTTTCACGTTTCTTTTACGCCCGCGTACAAAAGCCACATTGTTTTCGTGGCTCGCCCGCGGTCTTTTTATACCGCGAATGTGTAGAAATAATATATCGCGCACTGTCTATTCAAACATGTATAGACAGAAGCGAGGAGACGAGATAAAATATACGTTGCTTGTTCGTCCAACAATTTCGTGATTAAACGAAAAAAAGCGTTGAATTATTCAAATTTTATCATGATTTTTCAGCTTTGAATTTTTTTTTCCTCATCATTATTGATATTTTTTTAATTCAAAAATTTAATTTCATTAGTTTTATTAATTTTATTTATTTTATTTATTTTATTTATTTTATTTATTTTATTTATTTTATTTATTTTATTTATTTTATTTATTTTATTTATTTTATTTATTTTATTTATTTTATTTATTTTATTTATTTTATTTATTTTATTTATTTTATTTATTTTATTTATTTTATTTATTTTATTTATTTTATTTATTTTATTTATTTTATTTATTTTATTTGTGTCATTGTAACGTCAAAATCATTCGAATTTTTAAGATTTTTCTCCATTTTCATATTTTTTCACGATCCTTGATTGATGTGACACAAAAAATAATTCATTTTTCATAATAAATTTTCTGAAATGAATTTTTTTCATCGGTTCTGCGTCGCCCGAGCTTTTGCCCCTGTCACAAAAGGGTAGCAAATTTGTGAGAAAGGATGCGAAAAAAAAGGAACCGAAGAAAGCGGCGAAAATATATCCCGTATAAAGAAATGGCGCATGCATTGTTGTCCACGATGTATTGTGTATTATGACAAAGAGGCTTAAGAGTGAGCAAACAAGGGACGGGAGGAAAAAATTGTTTTGAGTATCAGAATGAATACTGAACAGGGAAAAAATTTATTTGGGGTAAAAAAAGAAATGTAGCGTTATTCACGATAAAATCGACTGCGTATCATAAGATTATTTAGAGATTTCACTTAATCTCGATGTGTCAATTTTTTGGAGAAAATGCTTGTGAAAAATTGCACCAAAGAAAAATAAACAAAAGCTCATTAAATTTAAGCGCAAGGGGTTGGATTCAATAATAAAAAATTAAATAATAAACAAAAGAAATAATTATTAGATCGGGAAAAAGAACTCTCAAATCATATTATGGTACAAGAAAATCCCCTAAGTGGTAAAGGTCAATGTGAGGTCAGACGTCGTACCTTATGAGAGCTTTTTGAAGATTTAGAGACTGTTTGACGAAATAAACAAATTTTGGGTTAAAAAATATGAGAAGCATAGCAGAGCCTCTCAAGATGAAACCTATTTTATCCCACACGGAAATTTATATATTTAAAATATATGCAAAATTGCGTACGAAATATATTCAAAATATAATTACCGTATATAAATGAATGTATTTAAAATATATTTTTTATAGATGTGTAATATATTTATTTGGATAGATTTTGCCGCTTTTCGCATATGTACGTATATCTTAAATGTATTTAAAATATATTTTAGATATATGTAAAATGTACGACACATACATACAATATATATTTTTGATATATATATGGTGCATATATCTGAAGTACAGATTAAATATATGTTGCATGTATTCCACATATAGTTGAAAATTGGGCTGCATACATCCCGAATATGAGTGGAATATGCGATACCGGTGTAGAAATTTCCGAAAAATCGGAAATTCTCTAGGAGAATCAAATACAAAAGTACGAGTTCATGAGAAGCCGGCAAGAACTCCTTATATGGCTTCATTTACGCCGGACTTCTGTTAATATTCCGTTCTCACGCCCGCCTTTATAAGCATACTCGTCGCATCCTCCGTATGGGGGTTCAGCGGTTGCCGCTCTGCGACATCTCGCGGCGAGTCTGGAAACTATCGCGACGCTGCCCATACGTTACGAACATGTGGCAGGCACCCGATCGCTTGTTCTCGCGGGATAAACATTATAATGTAAATAATAATGAAAAGTGTGAATACAATAAACTTGAATAATTAAATAAATATTATGTTAGTTAGTTAGTTATGCTACCATATATGTTGCATATATGTTAGCATATATTAAGAATATATGTAGAATATATGGGAGATACATGTGAGCCGCACCTATCTCTCATATATGTTGCAAATATATCAACATATATTAAGAATATATGTAGAATATATGAGAGATATATGTGAATCACACCCATCTCTCATACATGTTGCATATATATCAGCATATATTAAGAATATATGCTAATATATATGCAACATATATGTGTGGATTAAAAATATATGTACATATATTCGAAATATATCCACATATATTTTGCGTATATTAAAAATATATAAATTTCCGTGGGGGATTACTCTCAGAAACTTTTTAAAGCTCATTTTTCCAAGAAAGCTTTTTGGAGGACGCAATACCAAAAATAAAGCATGTGGATTTGTAAAGATAATGCATTGAATAAAAAAGTTTAAAAAAATATGTAATACCAAAAACAAAAGTACAGCTACTTTTGAAAATAGATCTCTAAGTAGAAAAATAGAGTTTGTAGATTTTTAGAAGTCGAATAAAAGAGATTTTGATTCAAACAAAATTTGTTGAGCTTTTTGAAGTATGCAATACCAAAAATAGAAGTACATACAATTTTTTAAATAAATTGAAATGAAGCATCGCCATTTTCGAAGAAAATATTTTTAATGGCAAATATTTTCATTCGTAGAGCTTTTTTTCTAAAGCTTGGCAAAAATGTGCTTACTTGAAAAAAAAATGAGGGAGAAAGCTTTTTGAAGTATGCAATACCAAAAATAGAAGTACATACAATTTTTTAAATAAATTTGTCAAGTAGAAGAATGAAGGATCTGCATTTACCAAGGAAATATAGTAAATGGAGAAGATTTTCATTAGTGGAACTTTTTTTCCAAAGCTTGGCGAAAATGTGCTTATTTGAAAAAGGAATAAGGGAGAAACCTTTTTTTTGTATGCAATACAAAAAATAGAAGTCCATACAACTTTTCGAATAAATCTATCAGGTAGAAGAATGAAGGATCTACATTTTCCAAGAAAATATAATATTCAGTGTAAAAGATTTTGATTCAGAGAGCTTTTTTAACGAATCTTGGTGAAATGTTCTCACATAAAAAAGACGTATGTCGGAATGAATCGATGATGCTGCCAGGATTCTTCGGCATGTGTCATCGTCGACTGTCGTGTCTAGGATCTTTATGAAAGCGAGCAACTTTTGAAAGATCTGATATTTCTCACATATATGTACATATATAATATATATATTAGGGTGGTCTTTATTTAGGGCTTGGACGAATTTTTTATCAGACGCCCCCCAAATTGACTCCAAATAATTCAAAAATAAGACCTCAATTTTTTCAGATTTTCATCTGGACTCTAACCCCTCCCAAAAAGGGTAGATTTCTCCATTTGAAATACACGTGTTTCGGCCAAATTCTCAGGATATATTTTATTCCAAGTGTAATAATTTTTTTTAAAATCTGTAACTGCAAGATTTTAGTGTTCATTAATGCTACTATTCGAGGAAAAATTCACATTATCATACGAGTCATTTCAGACGAATTGCAATTCGTCTAAAATTCTAATACAGGTCAATCTAGATTAATTGCAATTAGTCTAGATTGATCCGTATGATAATGTGAATTTTTCCTAAAATAGTAGCACCAATGAACACTAAAATGTTGCAGTTACAGATTTTTTTTTTAAATTATCACAATTAGAATAAAATATATCCTGAGAATATGGCTGAAGCACGTGCATTTCAGATGGGGAAATCTACCCTCTTTTCGGGAGGGGTTTGAGTCTAGATAAAAATCTGAATAAATTAGGGTATTGTTTTTGAATTATTTGAAGTCGATTTAGGGGGCGTCCGATAAAAAATTTGTTCGAGCTCTAAATAAGGACCACCCTAATATATATATATATCTATAATATATAAACGGTTGAATGTACATGTATACGACACGCGACGTCGCAGTGTCCTGCGTCCTATTGATAAACTCTCTTTCTATAGAGACCCCAATGGTAGTACGCTTTGGTATTGATAATATTGGAGCGGTGAATAGGTGCGCTCGGGTTATACCTTCGCCAACCTCCCCATCGATGGGGGTTGAATGCGCGAATGTCCCAATGCAGCCAGGGGTGATTAATGGACTTCCGTCCGACTTTTATCGAAGTATAAGATGTCACTGGGAATCTCGTGCCCGTAGAAATTCTTTCATAACATTTTTTTTATAAAATTTTTTTATTTTTTATCAGACGATCAAAATCGAAAAATGTATCGAGTGATCCGATTCGAATGATTTTGTAAAAAAATCCAATATTTTCTGATTACTGAGACGAATTGAAAATCTAAATTCGGAATAAAGTATTTTGAGCAGAGTTGGGCAAAGTACTTGGAAGTACTTCAAGTCCCTCACGGAAATTTATATATTTAAAATATATGCAAAATTGTGTACGAAACATATTCAAAATATAATTACCGTATATAAATGAATGTATTTAAAATATACTTTTTATATATGTGTAATATATTTATTTGGATAGATTTGGCCACTTTACGCATATATACGTATATCTTAAATGTATTCAAAATATATTTTGGATATATGTAAAATGTATTAAAAATATTTTTTTCAATATGTGTAAAATGTACGACACATACATACAATATATATATTGGACTGATTCAAAAAAGCGACTATTTCTTGGATTTCGAAGAAACGCATTAAATACTTTTGGGAAGGTGAAAAAAGATGCCCGTTAAAATTAGAGCTCTTAATAAAAATGTTTAGAGGTCCCTCATCGCATATTTTTATTTCCCATTTAAATAACACGGGAAAAAAAGTTTCAAACTTTGACATCTTATATCTCGGCTTGAAGTCAATGCACCAAAATGAATGGCACATGCTCTTGTAGGGAATCGAACGCTCTACAAAAAAGATCTCTTGTGATTTTTCGATAAACTCCCTCCTTCAAAAGTTATTCAAGGTTAAATTTAAAAATAGAGTAAATTTCACTTTTTGTTCTAGTTTCCGGCAAAATGTTGAAACTTATTACTAAATATCGTAAAACCTTTTCTAAAACAAAAGTTTAAATTGCATTAACATAAATTCCTTATTTATTAAAGAAATTACCAACATAAGTTCACCCATATTCACAGTTTAATATATATATATTTTAGAAAGTGAATAACTTTTGAAGGAGTGAGTTTATCGGAAAATCATAAGAGATCTTTTTTGTAGAGCGTTCAATTCTCTACAAGAATATGTGTCATTTACTTTGGTGCATTGACTTGAAGCTGAGATATAAAATGTCAAAGTTTGAAATTTTCTTTTCCCGTGTTATTTAAATGGGAAATAAAAATATGCGAAGAGGAACCTCTAAATATTTGTATTGAGAGCTCTAATTTTAACAGGCATCTTTTTTCACCTTCCCGAAAGTATTTAATGCGTTTCTTCGAAAAACAAACATAGTCGCTTTTTTTGCATCAGTCTAATATATATTATATACATGATACATACATCTGAAATATAGATTAAATATATGTTACATGTATTCCTAATATAGTTGAAATATGGGCTGCATATATCCCGAATATGGGTTGAAGATGCGATACCCGTGTAGAAATTTCCGAAAAATCGGAAGTTCTCTAGGAGAATCAAATATAAATGTACGAGTTCATGAGAAGCCGGCAGGACTCCAGGGTTGCCACGCCGCGATGGATATAATTCTTACGATGACGCCTTGAAAATTCTTTACATTTCTTAGTCACGTTAGGGGACGGCTCGAGACAATTCCTACCTTACCGGCTATCGAGATTGTCAGTAAAACCGCCTTACCGACAGTAGAGATTGTCGATAAAACGGCTCTTTTAATACAGTTTGTCGGTAAAACAGCCTTACCGACAGTCGAGATTGTCGGTAAAACAGCCTTACCGACAATCGAATTAGCATAGGTTCACAATCATATTTTGCGGCCGCGCAAGAGAACAAAAAATTTCTTTCGAAATGTCAAGTTTTCTTTGACTTTTCGAAGGTTTCTTTACAATACTTCGCTTTTTCTAATTTCTTAGCAACTTATCGGAATTCTTCAAATGTTAAGAAATTTCTTCACCAGTGGCAACCCTGCTACTGATATGGCTTCATTTGCGACGGACGTCTCTTAATATTCCGTTCGCGCGCCCGCCTTAATAAGCATGCTCTTCGCATCCTCCGTATGGGAGGTCAGCGGTTGGCGTTCTGCGACATCTCGCGGCGAGTCTGGAAACTAAACGCGACGCTGCCTACGTTACGAACATGTGGCAGGCGCCCGATCGTTTGTTCTCGCGGGATAAAAATGATAATGTAAATAATAATTAAAAGTGTGAATACAATACACTTAAATGAATATTGTGTTAGTTTGTACATGCATCAATGTTTTCACGTTTTTCTTTCTTTTCGTTTTAATTGCAGGAATAAAAAAAAGGTTTCGAGGGATATCAGGCGAGCGATGCCGCACTTCTTGTACGTGAATATAGATATTGAAAGAGACATGTATAAGTTTCATAAATTTTTTTCAGCTTTTCGAAAAAAATATGAAAAAAAATTCAAAATTTGGGCAACGGCTAAAAAACAGCTTTTGAGATTAAAAACTCAATTTTGAGAGCTTTTCACAAGCATTATCGGAAGAGCAATATTTTTTTTTGCAAAGCTGAGAATTTTTTACTCAAAAAACCTATTTGGGCAAAACCGGGCAATGGCCAAAAAACAGCTGTTGAGATTTAAAACTCCATTTTAAGAGCTTTTCAAATGCATGAAGAAAAAAAACAATATTTTTTTCGGAAAACTGAGACTTTTTCATGCCAAAAACTTTTTTTTTTAAATTTATTGTGGTGGGAGCCGGCGAAACAAAATGAATAAAACATAAATCGTAAAACGAGCTGAAATACCCCACACAATAAGTACGAAAATTAGCGGGGAAAAAAATTGGACAACATTTGGGATTCTGTTTTCCGATGAAGACTTTCAGCTAAAAAAATTGAGAAAAGATCTGAGGGGGTATAAGGCCGGTTCCGACGGCCATAATTGGTGGAATATGGCTCATATATTTTATGCATAATTATATAATATACACCGTATAATTTACGTGAACAATTCTAAAAAATACGATTTTTATGAGTTCACAAAACATGTTCCGGACCTGCCTCCACGGAAATTTATATATTTTTAATATACGCAAAATATATGTGGATATATTTCGAATATATGGGCATATATTTTTAATCCACACGTATATGTTGCATATATATTAGCATACATTCTTAATATATTCTGATATATATGCAACATATATGAGAAATAGGTGTGATTTACATATTTCTCTCATATATTCTACATATATTCCTAATATATGCTGATATATTTGCAACATATATGAGAGATAGGTGTGACTTACATGTATCTCCCATACATTCTACATATATTCTTAATATATGCTACCATATATGCAACATATATGGTAACATAACTAACTAACATAATATTTATTTAATTATTTAAGTTTATTGTGTTCACACTTTTCATTATTATTTACATTATAATGTTTATCCCGCGAGAACAAGCGATCGGGCGCCTGCCACATGTTCGTAACGTATAGGCAGCGTCGCGATAGTTTCCAGACTCGCCGCGAGATGTCGCGGAGCGGCATCCGCTGAACCCCCATACGGAGGATGCGACGAGTACGCTTATAAAGGCGGGCGCGAGAACGGAATATTAACAGAAGTCCGACGTAAATGAAGCCATATAAGGAGTTCTTGCAGGCTTCTCATGAACTCGTACTTTTGTATTTGATTCTCCTAGAGAATTTCCGATTTTTCGGAAATTTCTACACAGGTATCGGATATTCAACCCATATTCGGGATGTATGCAGCCCATTTTTTAACTATATTTGGAATACATGCAACATATATTTAATCTATATTTCAGATGTATGCATCATATATATAAAATATATATTGTATGTATGTGTCGTACATTTTACATATATCTAAAATATATTTTAAATATATTTTATATATATTTGAAATACATTTTAAATACATTTAAAATATACGTACATATGCGAAAAGCGGCAAAATCTATCCAAATAAATATGGGTCATTCCACCAATTCTTGACTAAAGGTGTGCCGGGGGGTCTGAATTCTGGGTAACAAAAATTTTTATTGAAAAGTACATAACAAAGAGAGCTTCCATGATTTTTTTCAATTTTTTTCGTCTAACCCTTTTGAAGATACAGTAGATCGAAAATTGCAAGATTTGCAATTATTGACTTTAGATATTAAAAATATCAATCCCTTGTAAAATTTCTAAAAATATATTAAATATTGGTTTTTGTGTAAAAAAAGCTCAGCCTTCTGAAAAAAATATTTCCAATTTCCTCCAGTATCAGAAAAACCCCGAAAAATGAGGTGAAAAAGTAAAATACGCTTTTTCGACCAATGTATCATTTTTTATATTTTTTAAAATATTTTTTTCGAAAAGCTGAGACTTTTTTACATGGGGAAGATATGTTTTGATTTTGGGAATATTCAAAAATAAACCATAGCAAAATAAAGTTGAAACTTTTGTGATGAATTGCCGATAAGTATTGTGCTGCCGTCACGGTCGATACACGAACTGTCGAGTCAAGTTTGAAAAATTCTGTCCATAGCATTATATTCAGCGATTATGGAGTGAATATATATGTTCAAAGTGTGAAGTGGGTAAGAAATTAAAATTATTATACAAAAGCGATATGACAAGGATCAAATCTTTATTATTCGTACTCTTTTTGTCACTGTTGACAGAGAAACATTTCTTACAATAGCAGAATCATGATTCTCGGCATCAGAGATAATACAATGCATAGATTGCGTCTTTTTTTACAGCCACAGCATTAGCAAATCTGGACTTTAGCTGTGCTGCGCGTACTTCGTATTTCTCATTTGAAATGAAAGTGAAATCAATATTTTTAAATGACTCACATGCCCAGTCATACAATGCCAAGGCTGATAAAAGTTCTGCTATTGTAAGAAATGTTTCTCTGTCAACAGTGACAAGAAAAGTACAAATAATAAAGATTTGATCCTTGTCATATCACTTTTGTATAATAATTTGCTTTTGTATAATAATGCTATGTACAGAAATTTTCAAACTTGATTCGATAGTTCGTGTATCGACCGTGACGGCAGCACAATACTTCTCGGCAATTCATCACAAAAGTTTCAACTTTATTTTGCTATGGTTTATTTTGAATATTCCCAAAATCAAAATATACCTTCCCCATGTAAAAAAGTCTCAGCTTTTCGAAAAAAATATTTTAAAAAATATCAAAAATGATACTTTGGTCGAAAAAGCGTATTTTACTTTTTGATCTCATTTTTCGGGGTTTTCCTGATACTGGAGGAAATTGGAAATATTTTTTTCAGAAAGCTGAGCTTTTTTTACACAAAAAACAATATTTAATATATTTTTGGAAATTTTACAAGGGATTGATATTTTTAATATCAAAAGTCAATAATTGCAAATCTTGCAATTTTCGATCTACTGTATCTTCGAAAGGGTTGGACGATAAAAATTGAAAAAAATCATGAAAGCTCTCTTTGTAATGTACTTTTCAATAAAAATTTTTGTTATCCAGAATTCAGACCCCCCGGCACAACTTTAGTCAAGAATTGGTGGAATGTCCTATATATTACACATCTATAAAAAATATATTTAAAATACATTCATTTATATACGGTAATTATATTTTGAGTATATTTCGTACGCAATTTTGCATATATTTTAAATATATACATTTCCGTGTGGGTGCATTTTCTGGCCATGCGTTATGGAACTTCAAATTTGAAAAGATGACGCTATGATCACAATACGTATATGTGACTACATATATCTTCTTATATGTAGCGTACGTAATTTATGTGTGGGTGAAATAAATTCAGGAGATGTGTTAATAAGCTTATGATAAAATATACTTCGCATACATCTGATATATGTTGTTAGAGAGAATAAAATCACATCACTTCCACACATATATGTTGCATATATGGTAGCATATATTAAGAATATATGCTAATATATACATATGTAACATATATGTGTGGATTTAATATATATATGTACTCGTCAAGACGAGTACTTGAAGTACAAGTGCTTGCAAAAATCAAGTACCAGTATCAAGTACTTTTCAAGTTTTCGGGTACGTCTCGTAAATTCTGGTACTTGGGTAATTCCATGTCAAATCGACCAAGAGTTGGAATCAACCACTTTCAATGTCGATGAAATTTCGCCAGAAGTTTTGTTTTATCATAAAACCAAGTTCTACCTGGGAAAAAAAAAATTTTGTTTTTGCTTCCTCATAAAGGAAGCTTTGTTTTCGCGAAATTTTTTTTTTCCGCAATTTTCATGTCAGTCTGTTCAAAATGTCCCAAAACGTCGAGAAATCACATTTAGAAAAAATGTCCGGACGTGTGTGTGTGTGTGTGTGTGTGTGTACGCTTTGTGCATTCTTTAAAATGAATATGTCTGGAGAACGCTTTGGCCGATCAACTCGAAATTTGGTATACAAGTAGACTACGTATGTCCCTGTTCTAAGTGCATTTTTTTTTTTGAAATTGCAAAATAATTGTCTGTTTGGCTGGATCTCGTATTTTCTGTAAATTGCTTGTTAGTCGTCTAACTTTCGTAATTTTGCAATTACCACCCTGAAATTTTATGTGCAGATACACTTTATAATAAGGACGGTTGGGATTGAATTTGGGAAAAATCGCTCAAGAGGTTCGGGTTGAATTTTTTTTTTAATTTTTCGCAAAAAATTTGTAAGTTCTCTAACTTTTGTAATTTTGCATTTATCGAGTTGATTTTTTTTGTAACAATACACTCAATGACAATGAAAAATAATACCGAATTTCATAAAAATCGCCCGAGGGGTTCGGTTAAAATGTTTTTTTTGAAACTCCATAAAAATTTTCTTAACGCTCCAACATCCGCATTTTTAGAAGTATCGAGCTAAAATTTTTTGCACGAATACACTAGATGATAAGAATGGTTAGGGTTGAATTCGGTGAAAAACGCTCAAGTTGTTCGTTCGCAAAAAAAATTTTGAAATTTTCGAAAAATACTTGTCAACACTAAGTTTCCTAATTTAACAGCTATGGAGTTCACTTCTCTAGCACCAATACACTGCACGACAAAAACAATTAATAATGCAATTGAACGGAATTTCTAAAAAATCATACAAATTAGAAATTTGCACATAGCTTCTTCATTTGTTTCCGTCGTTCGTGAAGCTTCCTTTATGAGGAAGCCATGATAATAAACATACAGTCATAAAGGTGGTCAAGGAGATCCTCATAAAGGAAGGTTGACGAACGACGGAAAAAAATGAGGAAGCTATGTGCAAATTTCTAATTTGCATGATTTTTCCAAAGTTATGCAAAATTCAAAATTTAACCATTTTTCAATTTCTTTTTCTAAATATCTTGAAAACTATGATAGTTATGAAAAATCGTTTGTTTCGTCTTAAAGAGTACACTTGGGGCTGCGAAAAAAAAAAATTCCTACAACAAAAATTGAAAAATGATGAATTTGGAGAATTTTGAATTTTTTTAAATCGTGAAAATCCGCAAGCAACATCGAATTTTTTGTTCATTTTTTTAAATATATTACCTTGCACTGATTTGAAAAGATTCTGAAATTTTCAGAAAGGTGTTTTTTTTTCAAAAATATGAATTTTTTTAAGTTGAGCAATCATGTAATTTTCTAATTTTGAGCAGTCAAAATTACATGATTGATCAACTCCACTTAACTTACGATTAGAGGTAAAAAAAAATTTTTACCAAAATTCAAAAATTCATATTTTTTAAACAAAAAAAAAACACCTTTCTGAACTTTTTAGGATCTTTGAATATCAGTACAAGGTGTTATATAAAAAAAAATAAAACCAAAAATTTAACGTTGATCGTGGATTTTCACGATGTTGAAAAATTTAAAATTCTCCAAATTCATCATTTTTCAAAAATTTGTTTCAGAATATTTTTTTTTTTTCGTTGCCCCAGAAAGTATACCCATTAAGACGAACCCAGAACGATTTTTTCGTAACTGTAATAGTTTTCGAAATATTTAAAAAATAAACTTGAAAAAATGGTGAAATTTTGAATTTTCGAAGAAAAATGTTAATTTTTTTTCTTTGTTAGAACGTTGTTTTATGATAAAAGAAAACTTCTGACCAAATTTCATCGAAATTGAAAGGGGTCGATTCCAAATATTGGTCGATTTGACATAGAATGACCCATATTCAAAGGCTTTGCACGTGCAACCATCAGCAAGACACATTCAAAAGTACTCGACACTTGTACACGAAAAAAGTACTTCAAGTACAGAAAAGTACTTGAAATTTTCAAGTACAGGAAGTACTTGCAAAATTTAAGTACAATACTTGAAGTACTTTTCAAGTACTTTGTACATGCAAGTACTATACTTCAAGTACCTGCGAGTACCGAGTACTATCAAGTACTGCCCAGCTCTGATTTTGAGCCAACATCGGGGCTTCCGGCGTTAATGCAATACCCAAAATTTCAAATTTTGAAAATTCAAAAAAATTGATCAATTATCGAAACGATATGAAATTAATAATAATAATAAAATATTTTTCGATAAAGTAATTTCGAAAATTGCAAAAGTCATTGCACATTATGAATATTCGCTGAAACATTGATTGATGATAATATGAATAAATGAAGAAAAAAAAATTATACTCATAAAATAATAATTTCGGTATCAAGTTATTTTGAGTCTTTTTGGGATATCTTGGTCAGGTTATTTTTGAAAATGATATTTTTTTGATATTTTATGCTGACACCGTATTATTTTTTCAATTGCTTACACAAAATCAATTATATATGGATTGTTGGTTAAAAATGGATAAAAAAATGTATTTTTTTTCTGTTTATATATCTCATCCTCGTTCATCTCTGTCCATTTATAAATTTCGTGGTACTCGGTATAATAATACAAAATGTGCGGTATTGTAGTCTCTCTCTCTCTCTCTCTCTCTCTCTCTCTCTCTCTCTCTCTCTCTCTCTCTCTCTCTCTCTCTCTCTCTCTCTCTCTCTCTCTCTCTCTCTCTCTCTCTCTCTCTCTCTCTCTCTCTCTCTCTCTCTCTCTCTCTCTCTCTCTCTCTCTCTCTCTCTCTCTCTCTCTCTCTCTCTCTCTCTCTCTCTCTCTCTCTCTCTCTCTCTCTCTCTCTCTCTCTTTCTCTCTGTGGTCTTTGTCATCGGACGAAAGGCTTTGTACCGATTATCTGCATACGCCGAGAGCACCGAGAGAGCGAGAGAGACAGAGTCAGGGCTTTTCATACTGTCTGCCGGAGTCTCTTCAACGTGGAAGCCTCGAAGCATATTATCCTCGTCGTCGTGATCTTTCGTACATATAAGTTGTGTGGCTGCACTAACCACGAAATTTCGCTCGAAACACCCTATATACGAGGCATTCCTCGCCGAACCGATTCCTCTCAATTTTATTGCTGATTTCATTTTCCTTTGAATTTTCAATTCGTCAATTCCGTTAAATTTCCAAATATTCAATTTTCAAGGTTTTCTTTCACAACTGAAATATTTAAATGTCAAAGAATTTCAAACGTCGATTTATGAGTAAAGGATTGTGGATGTGGTTTTTTTTTATTGCAATCGAAATTCGTTGCAAAGTTTCAGCTTAATTTCGGGTTGGGGTCGAAGAGTCGATTAACCAATATTTCGAACGGCCGAAATCCCGAATTTCACGATTACGAGCGTTCGAATAACGAAGCGCCGAAATCCCGAACGCCAGAAAAGCGAAAGTGGAGAGCGCCGTCCCATGCGTAAGAGAGAGAGAGATGCGTCTCCTCTCTCTCTTACGCATGGGGCAGCTCTCTCGACTTTCTATTTTCTGGCGATGGGGATTTCAGCGCTTCGTTATTCGAACGCTCATAATCGTAAAATTCGGGATTTCGGCCGTTCGAAATATTGGTTAGTCAACTCTTCGACCCCCACCCTTAGTCGACTTTTTAAACAATTTAATATTTTAAGGTTTTTATAGTATTTTATGATTATTTAAAGGATAATATTTTTTATATATTTTAAAGATTTTATTTTTTTCATTTGTTTTTGAGAAAAAAAAATTACCGAGTCTGGTTTATGAAAATTATTCTGAAAATATTAAGGATCTTCATAAAGAGGTGCTCAAAAGGTTTGAAAAATTGTGGATAAAATTAAATGGGGGTTCGATTAAACGTTCATCAATTTGAGAGGAATCCTTCGTATTTTATATATAAGGAAAACGAGCAAAAGCGCGACACTCATACGGGAACGACGATGAAATTCATTGCTTTGAAGGCTCGTGCAGTTTAGCGTAATCCTTGCCAGAACTTAGTTCCTTATACATTGAATTTATATATGAGGCACTCCACGTAAAATGGTCACACGACGTGCCCACCCCCTCCGATTTCGATCATTGTTCATTATTTCCATGTTTTTTTTAGTAACATAGTTACTACCATAAAAAAGGTTAGGAAAATGGAGAACCCAAAAAACCTTTTAAAAAACTGTTAATTGGAATGTAAAATTAATGCATACTGATTTTAAGATAAAAAATATGAAAAGCTCTTAATGTATTATTTAAGTATCTTTCATGTGCGAATACAAATTTTTTATTTTTTTCCATCGGTCGTAGTTTTCAAAAATAAAAGAAATTCAATTTTTTTATAATTTCTTATTTATCGATTCCCCAAAAATCTTAAATTTTGTTCAAATATGATGAACATTAATCGCGGCGATATTATATTATATTATTTTGCAAGAAATTATGAAATTCCAGAGAATACAAAATTTGGGTTACCGATTTCACGTAAAATGGCCCATATACACACACATATACATATATATAGAGATTTTTAGTTAGATGGATGCTCGCTTAAAGCGAATGGATGAAATTTCCCGAAAGCTGCATCAAAGTCAAGTTTCGTTCGAATATGCGAATCTCGATGACGAAGCGATTGAGGAATAATCCCTTCATATATCTGCATTCCGCGTACAACGTTAAACGAATTAGTCGAGCTCCTTCAATCGGGCTTAATACATTACCGGGACCATTATGAATATCGCTAAATATCTACACTGAGATAAAAGTTCAATTAAAACAACTAAATCCATTTAGTTGAAAAAAATTTAGTTGATTCAATATTAATTTGTTTGAAATAATGAAACTTTAATTAAGTCAACAAATGGATTTGGTTAACCAAAAGATATGAGGTGAACGAAATTATTTGGTCAATTTCCAGATACAGTTTGGTCCAATTTACACGTTACTGAGTTCCTGTACAGAAATATTTCGTTGATTTCTAGTATATTTTAACTAAATAAATTTAGCTGTGACAAAAAAACAATTCGTATTTTCAATCACACCATTTATTTGGTACAAAAATATTTATTTGATTGAACTGAAACTTTGCCCATTTGAGCAACGATTTAACCGATTTAACTAAAACTTCCACTGTATCTTTGTTGAATTACCAAAATGATCTCGTTGAACGTCCGGAAACAAATATTTGGTTGAGTCAAACAAATTTTTGCATTTTCAACAAAAAAAATTTCTATCAGTGTAATACGAGTCTATGAAAAAATAGCCCAGGAAAAAACAGCTGGAAAAAAGAGCCCAAAAAAATAGCCCGCGGAAACAAGAGCCCAGGAAAAAAGAGCCCAGGAAAAAACAGCCCAGGAAAAACCCAAAAAATGACAGAAACTCTGCAACGGGGATATCTATTCTAGTAGCCAAAATCATTTTTTTTAATCACAACATCTTCATAAAGGAAGCTTTGTTAACTATTGAAAAATATTAGTAATCAATGTGCAAATTCGATCGATTTTCCCCAAATTTGATAGCGAATAACATTGATAGCTATACTGGCTCTTCACAAAATTTCATTGCAATATCTAAAAAATTTGAAAAGTTATAGCGTTTACGCTTCTTTTATAAAAATTTAAAATTTGATAAAAATTTAAGCATTCGATCGATTTTCGCCAAATTTAATAACGAACATCCTCGATAGCTATATTAGCTCTGTGTAAAGTTTCAGTGCAATATCTTAAAAAATGCACAAGTCAGATCGTTTACGCTATTTTTCAAAAAATTAAAAATTTCATATAATTTTAATCCCCTGATGGATTTTTGTCAAATTTAATAGCGAACAATCTCGATAGCTATATTAGCTTTGTGCAAAGTTTCAGTACAATATCTTGAAAATTGCACAAGTTTGAGCGTTTAGGCTATTTTTCAAAAAATTAAAAATTCCATAAAATTTTTATCCCTCGATGGATTTTCGCCAAATTCAATACCAAATAACCTTAACAGCTATATTACCTCTGTGCAAAGTTTTAGTGCCATATCTTAAAAATTGCACAAGTTAGAGCGTTTAGGCTATTTTTCAAAAAATTCAAAATTTCATAACATTTTAATCCCTCGATGGATTTTCGCCAAATTCAATACCAAACGACTTTAATAGCTATACTAATTCTGTACAAAGTTTGAGCGCAATATCTTCAACATTGCAGAGGCTAGAGCGTTTACGCCATTCTTGCAAAAACGAAAAAAGTCGATAAAATCTGAACACCCGTTATAATTAAAAATTTTTTTTTTTCATAATGAAGAGCAATTCGTGCTCGACAAGTGTGCCAAATTTTAGCTCGATATCTCGAAGCGTTTTCGAGTTATTAATCATTTACGTCTGAAACTCAGGATACATAAACACACACGCACACGCACACGCACACGCACCCGCACACGCACACGCACCCGCACGCACACACACACACACACATTCATCCGGACATTTTTTCTACACATGATTTCTCGATGTTTTAGGACATTTTGAACATATTGGCATAAAAATCGCGAAAAATTTTTTTTCACGAAAACAAAGCTTCCTTTATGAGGAAGCAAAACTGTCTTTGAATTTGTCCCATTCGAACTAACCTAACCCCAATTCTTATCGGTGCGCTCTTTGTCGAATCCAACCCATTTGAACCTAGTAATATATTGTTGCAATCAACCTGTGAGTTGAGGTTACCTAAAATTTCTTTTATTGCACTCCGTGCGCAAAGTGTCAGTTTGAGCACGCGCAGCGTGCGCAAAGTGCCACTTTGCGCACTCGTACAATAAAATTTCGTACGATACTAATATATCTTCTGAAATATTAAGGATGGCCCAAATGATCAACTAATTTCGTCGATATCCTAATTAAAAAAATATATATATATTATTTCCATAATGGGTAATCGAATGTGTTTCATTATCTATTATTTTAGGAATGGCAAATAGGATGTGAACTTTTATCCATTATTTTAGCAATGAGTAACACAAATTGAAACTATTAAGTATAATTTTTGTAATGGACAATGGAATTTGACCTATTATTCATTGATACCATGATGGGCAATCGAATTTGATCCATTATCCATTATTTTAGCAATGATAATGGGTTTCAAACTATTGTCCATTATTTTAGCAATTAGTGATAAAATTTGATCCATTAACCATAATTTTTGTAATGGACAATGTGATTTTGACCTATTATCCATTATTTCCATAACTGATCATCGAATTTGATCAATAATCCATTTTTTTAGAAATGAGAAATAGAATATGAAATGTTATCCATTATTTTAGCTATGAGTAGGAAAAGTTTAATCCACTAACCATAATTTTTGTAATGGATAATGGAATTTGCCCTATCATCCATTATTTACACAATGGTTCAACTAATTTGATCCATTATCCTCTATTTGAGGAATGAAAAATGGGATTCGAACTATTATCCATTATTTTAGCAATGAGTCATGGAATTTGATCCATCAACCATTATTTTTGTAATGGACAATAGAATTTGATCCATTATCCATTATTTTAGGAAGGAGAAATGAGATTCGAACTATTATCCATTATTTTAGAAATGAATCATGAAATTTCATCCATGAACAATAATTTTTGTAATGGACAATGTGTTTTTGACCTATTATCCATTATTTCCGTGATGAGTTATCGAATTTGATCCATTATCCATTGTTTTAGGAATGAGCAATAGGATTCGAAGTATTATCCATTTTTTTTTAGCAACGAGTTGTAATGAGTTTAATCCATTAACCAGTATTTTTGTAATGAATAAAATTTGTCTTATTATCCATTATGTGAATAATGGTTCAACTAATTTGATCCATTATTCTCTACTTGAGGAATGAAAAATGAGATTCGAACTATTATCCATTATTTTAGCAATGAGTCATGGAATTTGATCCATTAACCATTATTTTTGTAATGGACAATGGAATTTGATCCATTATACATTATTTTAGGAAGGAGAAATGAGATTCGAACTATTGTCCATTATTTTAGCAATGAATCATGAAATTTCATCCATGAACAATAATTGTTGTAATGGATAATGGAATTTGATTCATTATCCATTATTTTAGCCATGAGCACCACAATTTTATCCATTAACCATAATTTTTGTAATGGACAATGTGATTTTGACCTTCTATCCATTATTTCCGTGATGAGTTATCGAATTTGATCCATTATCCATTGTTTTAGGAATGATCAATAGGATTCCAAGTATTATCCATTTTTTTAGCAAGGAGTCGTAATGAGTTTAATCCATTAACCATAATTTTTGTAATTAATAGAATTTGTCTTATTATCCATTATTTGAACAATGGTTCGACTAATTTGATTCATTATCCTCTATTTGAGGAATGAAAAATGGGATTCGAACTATTATCCATTATTTTAGCAATGAGTCATGGAATTTCATCCATTAACCATTATTTTCGTAATGGACAATAGAATTTGATCTATTATCGATTATTTTAACAATTTGAAATGAGATTCGATCTATTATTTTAGCAATGAATAATGAAATTTCATCCATAAACAATAATTTTTGTAATGAATAATATAGAATTTTATCCATTATCCATTATTTCCATAATAGGTCATCGAATTTGATTCATTATCCATTATTTTTGCCATGTACCGAAATTTTATCCATTCATTTTATTTTTTGCAATGGACAATGGAATTTTACCCATTATCCATTATTTTGGTTATGAAAATAAATAAAAAATTCTCAAGCTATGAAAAAAAAATACAGAGCGGTTGTGCAGAGATTTTGTAAAATCGACAGCAAGATTTTGTGAATCTATAAAAAAGCGAAAAACGTTCGCAATCGTTTGGAATTTTGGATTTTTTATAAAAATTCGACATTTGTGTTGTATCAATTTTCGTGCAAAGACCAAAATTGTTGTTTTTTTTTTTTTTACTGAACAAGAATTTACTATGCATTTTTTCAAATACTCGAAAATTTAGTTTACACGATTTTCGACTAAGGAAAATGTCCCAATTATGGAACAGGTCCCAATTATTGAACACTATCTTGTATTTTTATTATTTCTCATTCACCTGAATGCATTTACTTATTTATAAAAATTTCATTACATATATGGAACTTTTAGCTATCGACATGTCACCTCACTTGTGCAAAAAAAGCTTTAATTGATAGAGAAAAAAATTATTTAATCAGCAACGGTGACCCAATTTGACGTCTCGTGGTAATAACTGCTTATCGTTTTTGCTAAGACGCGCCGCTTAACGCGTAAGGGCATAAAAAATTCAAAAACTGTCGCATCTCAAAAAGTAAAGGCGTTTCAGGTTCTTCAGAACATTTTTTAAAAATAACATATTTTAAAAAAATTTTTAATCAATTATTTGTTAAAAAATACGGTGTTCGATCATTGGGACATAGAAAATGCAGTGTGTCCCAATTATCGAACACTCGAATTCTCCAAGATGGCGTCATTAAACCCATCAAAACATCGAGACAGTTAACGCGTGACAGATAGTGTGAATCGGATTTATTCAAACAAAAACTGTAAGTTCCTGAATAAACTTACCTCTATTCTTTTAACAATAAGTCTGAGATCGTCAAATATATTTTTTATTTGTATTTTCGTGCAATAAACATAAAAAGAAAAGTAAAAAGAGAATATAACCTGAATGTAACCTAAAAATACGAATGTAATGTTCAATATTTTTTGCTCTCCGACATTTCAGTCAAAAAACAAGAGAGCTGCGACAGAATCAAACAAAAACGGAACATAAAAACGAGGAAGCTGAAAATAAAAATAAAATAAATTTCGAGTTGAGAAGCAAAAATAAACCAAATGCGAATGAACCAAAACCCTGTCAAAAGAGACTAAATATATATTTTTGTATTTTTACATGATTAATAAAAGATTATTTAAGTGTCTGACTTTGCTTTTATTTCTTAATATTATACCCAAAATAATATTTTCAGAATGGAAAAAGAATTCTCGAGAGTGTTCGATAACTGGGACATGCCTGTTCAATATTAGGGACACAGGCACTTCCAGTGTTCAATAATTGGGACATTTACCTCATTTAATAATTATAAAAAAAACAAAAATCTTTAACAACCGTTCTATAAAAATATTACAATAGTATATTACGATACTAGTGCGATGAAACTTTTTCTGACGAGTGTGAGTTTGCAGCACGAGCAATCACACGAGTTGAGAGAAAGTTTCTCGCACTAGTATCGTACGAAATTTTATTGTGCGAGTGCGCAAAGTGGCACTTTGCGCACGGAGTGCAATAATAGTATATTGTGCAACTAGTGCGGAAATTAACGACGCCGCACGAGTTGCACATACTATTTTTTATTGCGAATGCGGAATAAATCCCAATATAAAATTGCCCCAGTGGGGGGGGGGGGCGGGGGTGAAACCCCAGTGGGGGTCCAGGGGCGAAGCCCCGGTGGGGGGTTAGGGTGGCGAAGCCCCCCCACAGACAAAAAATAAGAACTAAAAAGTTAAGAAATATACAGGAAACTTAGTTAAGGAACAATGAAAACAATTTTATTTTGAACAAGAACAAGAACCGCATGAGTAATAAAATAGTATACGATCCGTCACGTCAATCTCAATTCAGTTTTAATATTTCGGTTGCGTTTTTGTTGAATTTCACCAACGTTATTCTTTTATTTAATTTCGGCACTGGATTTGCGTGCGCAAAGAATAATAATAATAATTTGCGTGCGCAAAGTAAACTTTGCGCACTCAAATTATAAAATGGGCAAAAAGCGACTTTTCAACCGTAACAGCGGGAGCAAAGATACCGCTTTTCCCACATGAGTAATAAAAAATCCGATGTACGATTATCTTCAAAATTTTTTTTCCAGGACATTTGTTATTTTATCCGAATTCAATTGAATTTATCGTTCTCGGTGATTAACGCGACGATGTGCAAGATCGTTAAGGCACATTTTGACAGAGGGATGCATAACAATCGAGTGCGAGAGAGGCGTGATATCTCGAAGGCCCTCGACAGTCATCGATAGCTTCGAATCTCCTTCGCCGATTCTCACCCCTTCCTATCCTGTCCCATCCTATTCCATGACACATGAATATAGTGCAATATTCATCTTTTCATCATTCACCGCGGCGGGAGTTTCTTGTGTCGATACTTATTTTTTTTCTCGTCTCCTTCTTTCATCGTCGCGTCATTCAAGCTTTTGATGCCGCGCGGCAACAAAGCTCCTTACTTCTACTATTTTTACCCCCCTTCGTCCCTCCCTCGCGAAGGATTCTCGAAGAAAAGTACACGATATACATTTTTTTCTATCTTTTCCCTCCTGCCTCGCGTCTGCGGAAAAGCTTCTGCGGGCGAGGAAGCTTCTGACGCGTGTATTCGTTTTGTAACAACCTAGAAATTTTGCTCCTTGAGCGATTCGTTCGTTGTTAGAAAAGCCCGGCCCGTAGTAAAAAACTCCATTGAATCGCCAATGGCAACCAATGGTCCTCACACGACTCCATTGGACAATGAACGGGGACCCATTGAGATTTCCGCATTTTTCAATGGCGTATAGGAACGACCATTGATCAGTGAATGGATATCCATTGAAAAGTCACCATTGCCCAAAGACGTCCATTGAACAACAAATGCGGATGAACCGAATGATCACCATTACTCAATGATGCCCATTGGGAAGCAAATGCTGATAAACGAAATGATCAGCTTTACCCAATGATGTCCATTGGGAAGTAAATGCGGATGAACTGAATGATCAGCATTACCCAAAGATGTCCATTGGAAACCGCGTCGCGTTAGTTCCGAGACTTGGCGCGAGATGTCGCAGGACGGCAACCCGCAGAACTCCCATACGGATTATGCGAAGAGTATGCTTATCTAGACGAGTGTGAGCACGGAATATTAGCAGAAGTCGGTGTCCAAAAAATCCATGCAAGGAGTTCTTGCCGACTGATGCCCATGGGATAATCCCTATTCCGTTTGAAATAGGGAAGTCAATCCTCATTGGAAAATCCCTATTCGATTTCAAATGGGGAATTCAATGGCGAAAATGTCCTTGGGCAATTCGGCATTCATCTCCATTGGTTATTTTGGCAATGGGGAATGAATAGCGATTTTTCAATGGTGACGAATGGAGTTTTTTACTATATGAAAGAATCTTCATTGATGATCACCATTCATTCCCCATTGCCTACAAAAACCAATGGAGACGAATGCCGAATTGCCTATGGGGATTTTCTTCATTGAATCCCCATAGGATAATCCCCATTCCGTTTCAAATGGGGAAGTCAATCCTCATTGGAAAATCCTCATTCGATTTTAAATGGGGAATTCAATGGCGAGAATCCCCTTAGGCAATTCGGCATTCATCTCCGTTGGTTATTTTGGCAATGGGGAATGAATGGGGATTTTTTAATGGCGACGAATGGAGTTCTTTACTACGGGGGTTATCGGCAGTCCGCAGTATCGTCCTCGATGGAAATAGACAAGAGTATTCCAAAAAGATATTTGTACGATAAATTCTCAAGATATATGAAAAAGTGAAGAGAAACTTTAACCAAAAGTGAGAGGAAACTCAATCTTAAAGTATGTTGAACTGGTTCTATTAAAATTGATCCGAAGTACGTCAAAGATTCGCAAAAACGTAAATTTAGAACAATGCAACTGGGTCATTCCATGTAAAATCGACCAAGGGTTGGAATCGATCCCTTTCAATTACGATGAAATTTGGTCAGGGGTTTTCGTTTTCAATCAAAGTTCTACCAAAGGAAAAAAAATTTAATTTTTTACGTGAAATCGTACTGAATTCGATTTAAAGAGTATACTTGGGGTATACGAAAAAAAAATATTCCGAAAAAAATTTTTGAAAAATGATGAATTTGGAGAATTTTGAATTTTCAAATATCGTGAAAATCCAAGTTCCATATTTTATTATTGGTTTCATTTTTTTTATATAATACCTTGTACTGATCTTAAAAGATTCGGAAATTTGCATAGAGGTATATTTTTTTGTTTCAAAAATATAAATTTTCAAATTTTTTTCAAATTTTTTTTTTTATTGTCATTAATTGAAATTTTTACTGCTCAAAATTACAGAATTACATGATTGCTCAACTTTACTTAACTCAGAGGAAAAACAAAAAAAAATTTCTTACCAAAATGCAAACATTTTAATTTTTGAAACAAAAACACACCATCCTGAAAATTTCACAATTTTACAAGGTATTGTATAAAAAAAATTTAACCAAAAATTTAATGTTTATCGTGGATTTGCACGTATTTTAAAAATTCAAAAATTTATATTTCTGAAACAAAAGAAAACACCTCTCTAAAAATTTCAGGATCCTTTAAGATCAGTATATATCAGATTATACAACAAAAATTGAACCAAAAATAAAACACGGAACTTGGATTTTCACGATTTTTGAAAATTCAAAATTCTCCAAATTCATCTTTTTTCAAAAAAAAATTTCGGAATATTTTTTTTTCGTAGCCCCAAGTATATTCCTCAAAACGAATTCAGAACGATTTTTCGTAACGATAATAGTTTTCGAGATATTTGAAAAATGAACTTGAAAGATTTGAAAAGTTGTGAAATTTTTAATTTTGAATAACTTTTGAAAAAAAAATTTTTAATTTTTTTCCTTTAGAAGAACTCCGTTTTATAGAAAACGAAAACTTTTCACCAAATTTCATCGAAATTGAGAGGGGTCGATTCTAACTCTTGGTCGATTTGATACGGAATCACCCAACTGTATAAAAGCAGCAACAGTCGTGAGTTTCTAAAATTTCTAAAATTTGACAGAAGAAAATCTTAGTTTTCATAAAAAACCTTCTTTTCCTAGAGTTTTGTTCTGTTTTTTCTCATTAATAAATGTTTTTCGCGAAAAAATCTCTCAGATTCGTAATGAGCGGTAAATTTTCCATAAATATATGCTTCTACAACGTTATAAAATGAACCTTATAAAAAATAAATTACAGCCATTTTAGTGAACCGATTCAATTTTGGCCAGAATGCAAAAAAAAAATGTTTTTAATTTTTTTTTCGGGGCTAAGATGGATGTATTTTTCCCCCCTGAACACGAATCTACCAATAGTTTTCTCAAAAAATCAAAATTTTCATGAATTTTCATTTAAAACCCCTATTTGCTCAGTTTTTGACCCATTTTCAAAGACCTCTAAAAAGCGAAATTTCAAACGCTCACAACTTTACTCCGGTTGTACCAAATTTTTTCCGAAAGTAGGATCTTCATAAAATATATTCAGTGCCTCCTTCAGCATTCTAGAAAACTTAAAATATAAACACTCTACTCGAAACACAAACTCTTAGGCCAGCATTAAAAAAAAAACAACAACAATGAAACTTCACCTTGAGTAGAAAAAAATGTCGTGAAATCATTGAAGCAGAGTTACTAAAATCCTATCATACCTCTAAAAACGGTAAGCTATTCTAAAACATAACGCCCTACGCACTCTTAACATTGTTTTTTTTTTTACTCACCAACGATTTTGATAATTCTGCACTAGTGGAAAAAATTAAAGGATCAACAAATTTTTCCAAATTTTTAGTGGTTTTTAACAATGCTGTATCTCAGTGAAAAATGGTCGTATCGAGGTCTAAAAAAAAGCATTTTGAAGCTTGAAGTTTCTAGTTTTCAGATCTTTTAACAAAATTTTTTTCGAAGGTAGAGATTTCACGCAATTCTGAGAAAAACCAAGAAAAAAACAATTCGGCAAATTTGCATCACTTTTTTTTTTGCTGTAATTTTTTAGGAAAAAGTCTTCCAGCTAAACCATTACATGGATCAGATAGCTTGTTTATTTAGCTTCAATTTTCTTTTTTTGCGACCTCGCTGCGACTATTTTTCGCTGAGATATAGGGCTTTTACGAAGAAAGATACTTTTCCGTTTGACCATTGATATCTCAGCAACCAATGATCGCACAGAAATCAAAAGGGGCGTTTCACAAATTTGAATGAATGCTCTACAAGGATTGATAAAGTTTTTTTGAAAAAAAAAAAAATTTCCATCCTTGCCATGAATTTGGAAAAACAGGAGAAAAAGGGCTGTTTATGGTTTTTTAGAAAATCAACGGCCAAATTAAAAATATTGACATAACGACTAATGTTGAGCATGACTTTTACAGCTCAATATACCCACAAAATCCCTGTAAAGTTTCAATTTGATCTGTCGAACGGTTTTTTTTGTTTCAAGCAATCAAATTTTTTCCCAAAAATTACAGCAAAAAAAAGTGATGCAAATTTCTCACATTTTTTTTTCTTGGTATTTCTCAGAATTGCAGGAAACCTGTAGCTTCGAAAAAAATTTTGCTAAGAGATCTGAAAACTAGAAACTTCAGGCTTCAAAATGCTTTTTTTTTACCTCAACACGACCACTTTTCACTGAGATACAGCATTGTTAAAAACCACTAAAAATTTGGGAAAATTTTTTGATCCTTTAATTTTTTCCACTAGTGTAGATAAAAAACTACATCCTCTGGCATTATTTTAGAATAGAATAGATAATAATGTTTATGGCTATGGAAATCCAGGCAGCACTTCGTTGCTCGAGAAATACCCACTCAAAAACCACCCTTACCTCTACAGCACATAACGTTGCTGCAATATTGCATCAATGTTGTCATATTGCACGTGCAATGATATATTGCAGAAATGCTGGGGCAACATTGCGTACGCAACATTGCACTGAAACTTCTCTGCAATGTTTCGGGAATGTTCCTAAGCAACATTTCTGCAATATTTTGTTGAAACGTTCCTGCAATGTTGCAGCAATGTTGTCATATTGCACGTGCAATGATATATTGCAGATATGCTGCGGTAACATTGCTACGCAACATTGCACTAAAACTTCTCAGCAATGTTTCGGGAATGTTCCTAAGCAACATTTTTGCAATATTTTGTTGAAACGTTGCTGCAATGTTGCAGCAATGTTGTCATATTGCACGTGCAATGATATATTGCAGAAATGCTGGGGCAACATTGCGTACGCAACATTGCACTGAAACTTCTCTGCAATGTTTCGGGAATGTTCCTAAGCAACATTTCTGCAATATTTTGTTGAAACGTTGCTGCAATGTTGCAGCAATGTTGTCATATTGCACGTGCAATGATATATTGCAGATATGTTGCGGTAACATTGCTACGCAACATTGCACTAAAACTTCTCAGCAATGTTTCGGGAATGTTCCTAAGCAACATTTTTGCAATATTTTGTTGAAACGTTGCTGCAATGTTGCAGCAATGTTGTCATATTGCACGTGCAATGATATATTGCAGATATGTTGCGGTAACATTGCTACGCAACATTGCACTAAAACTACTCAGCAATGTTTCGGGAATGTTCCTAAGCAACATTTTTGCAATATTTTGTTGAAACGTTGCTGCAATGTTGCAGCAATGTTGTCGTATTGCATGTGCAATGATATTTTGCTGAAACGTTGCGAGTAAATTGCAGCGACATTAATGAGATGGATAGATGGAACTTCAAATTTTACAACTACACAAGCGTAATAAATATGAAAAAGATTTATTGAAAAAGATTTATTCATTTATTCCTCATAAAACATCATTAACGCTTAATTTCACGTCATTTTCTCTTTCTTTTTTCATATTTCTTTTTAAAATTTTGTTGTGCTTTTGACATTAATAAGACATGTGATATTGCAGCGATATAATATAATTAAGACATTGTGATATGCGCATTGAAAAAATGTTCAATATAAAAAAAGCTATAAAACCAAAATGTTTTTTGTTTCTGAATGATTGTTATTCGCAAAATATGACTATAATGTAACGATCTCGGCACTTCGCCTGAGATCCGTTAGGTGGCGATGGTCGGTGCTCGCTCTCGCGCTGGCGAGAGCGCCACCGAGCACCGATAAAGATCGGGTATCGGGGTCTTAATTAACAATCAATTGTTGGAACATTTACCCGCGCCCTGTGATAGCGCAGTTCGATGGACTGAAGACTACATATTTTTATTTTATGCAATAATTCAAATGACAAAGTTTCCATTGCACGAAATATTCCTGCAATATTGCATATCCAATACGAGTGATATTGCTGGAATATTGCATATTGATTGCACGCAATATTTCTGCAATATTGCATATTGATTGCATGCAATATTTCTGCAATATTGAATATTGCACCCAGAAAAAAGATCTAGTCATAGGTACTATAATCGTTTATTTGATTATTTTTTAGTTACTTTAAAAAAAATTTTCTTTCCATCCAATTTTGGGCGATATTTACTTCGACTATATTTATTTATTTGCATTCCCTGTCATCGAGAAACAGGCGTTGAAGAAAAATTCTATTCGTTGTTACCAAATATCTATTCATCTTCAATCTCATCCGATCATATCTGCAGATTTGTCAGTACCCCAAATATCCGCCAGGTGGCTACCTCTCGCACAAGCGAAACTGCCTCTCGACGCCTATATCCTTTCCAAGCTCGTCTATGTTTGATATCCTTATTTTTCACTATGGATATCTAATACATTGAACATTGCGGCAAAACGCAAGATGTTCGAATCCCCGAAAAGGATTCCCATAAAAAAGTGTATTTTTTCTTTTCCCTTCTGTCAAAGAAAAGACGAAGCTTTACGAAATTGTAGACTTCATATGTGTAGCTATACATTCAAAGATTGAAATGTTCAAAAATATATATCGTGAAAATATTTAAAAAAAATTATTTTATTTAAATACATATTTGTTCAGTTTGAAATAATATTTATTAATATTAAATAAAAATTTATTAGATCGCAATATATTTTCCTAGTAGGTCATTAAAAAAAAAAAAAAATTCGTTGACATGAATAGAGTTGTATTAGGCCGGCCTACAACTAAAAAAATTTATTTGGCTTGACTAGGATTTAGTTAAATGTACCAGATCTTTTTTCTGGGTGTGATTGCATGCAATATTTCTGCAATATTGTGCAATACTGCGGCAATACTTCAATCGGCGGACATAGCAACATTGCAGCGAGGTTGCTGCAATGTTACACGCAATATTGCAATGCTGTCGTGCAACATTTCAGCAACATTGCTGCAATATGGTGTGCTGTGGGGGTAGGGTCGTGATTAATTTTGAGGAATCGAGAATGATGGAGTCAAGGATTCTCGCGCGTTCTAGCCTCTGATTTTATGTCCACTGGACGATCCTCTTCTCTCTCTCTCTCTCTCTCTCTCTCTCTCTCTCGCCCTCTCTCTCTCTCGCGCGCGCCCTCTCCCTCTCTTTTCCTCGTCCCTCAGTCGCCAAACTCTCGTTCAACTCTCGCTCATTCGCGAGCCGACCAGGCCAGAGCAGTGGCCTAGCCAGCAGCGTCATCATAAGACCTCTTTGTTCTCCGGCAATTTCAGCGGCATTGTCACCGTCAACAATGTCCACTTGACATTCTCCTTCTCGCTTCCACACACATTGTTAACCCCCACCTACCTTTCGCCATTTCTATCTGCCTTCTGGTCCCTCTCTTTCAATCATAAACCTCATCGTAGACGCGGCCCCGCGCCGGTTGAACCCCTTCTCGCGCATTTTCTCTCTTTCTCGTTCCTCCATCTTCTTTGCGCGTCCCTTCGCCTGGACCTTCTCCCAGTCTAGGGCTCCTCTTTCCTAATGCACCCATAAACGGAATACTCTTCAGGTAAAGGTGTGAAAAAAGTTGCTGGAAAGAAAGGGGTTGCTTGGTCCATTTTCCACGTCTTTCCGGCTTTGGCAATATGGCGGCTACAAGTGGAGGACGCGTGACCTCTTCGTCCGAATTGTTAATTGATCCGCCAGATCAATGACATCTGTTTTCCCTTCCATGATTAAGTTACAACGAATATTGGTGGAGGGTTCATTGCGAATTAAAAAAAAAACAATATGGCGGCTGTGAGGAGAGAATTGAGGTTCTTTTAGGTATCTTTTGCAGTATCGATTCTGATTCGAGATGTTTTTGTTATTTCGCTTGAGATGGATTTGATCGATTATTGGATGCAAATTTATCAACAAACGCAAAAAGCAAGATGGCGGCTGCCAAGAAAAGAGACACGATTTTCTGGGCTTTAACTTGAACTGATTGCAGATGATTGCTTATCAATGGATTTTACGGTTAATAAGCGTTTGTGAGATTGATTATTGATTCCAGATGTATGGAAAAATTGGAAAAAACAAAATGGTATGCATAAGCAGTAGACTGATTGAAAAAACGCGGCTATTTTTTGTTTTTCGAAATAACCTATTAAATACTATCGGGGGCGAATTTCTATTTACCATTTAAATAATACAGGGAAAAAATTTTCAAACTTTGAAATTTTATACCTCGGCTTCATGTCAATGTACTGAAATAAGTAACACATATTCCTGTAGAGAATTAAACGTTCTACAAAAAAGGTCTCTTATGATTTCTCGATAAACTCACTCCTTCAAAAGCTATTCAAGGTCAAAGTTAAATTTAGAGGAAAATTCACTTTTTTTTAGATTCCGGTAAAATCTTAAAACTTATTAAAAAATATCGTAAAACATGTCTTGAACCAAAAGTTTAAACATCCCTTATTTCAAAAAAATTTTTTTTGAAAACAAAACACCATGTTTTAAAAATCACCCGTAGTGGGCAGATTTTTTTCTGTCTTTTACAAGCTATTAACGTACTTAAAATTCTAAAAAATTCTCAAATAGCTCACCTTGAGCAGATGCTGAATTATTTTGGTGCTCAAATTAATTCAGTATCTGCTGAAGGTGAGCTATTTGAAAATTTTTTGGAGTTTTGAGAACGTTGATAGCTTGTAAAACACAGAGAAAAAAATCTGCCCACTACGGGTGATAGCTTGAAATTTTTTATATTTTATCATGGTTTTTTCAGAATTGATTAAGATTTGTAAAAAATTTTTCAAATTTTTTTTTTTTTTGAAGTAAGGGATGTTTGGAAAAATCTTAAAAAATTATGAGGGTGTATTTTAGACTCAATGTGATCGTATAAAAAAAATCTAATAAATCCGAGAGGGTCAGGGTTTACACACTTGGACTGGAATACCTCATATATATTAGACCGTGAATAACTTTTAACGGAGTGAGTTTATCGAAAAATTATAGGAGACCTTTTTTGTAAAGCGTTAAATTCCTTCCAAGAATACATATTGTTCATTTCGGTACATTGACTTGGAGCCGAGGCATAAAATTTCAAAGTCAACATTTTTTGTTTTCCTGTTTTATTAAAATGGGAAATTGAAATTCGCGTTGATAGGTATCTAAATATTTATATTAAGATGAGCTCTGCTTTTAACAGGCATCTTTTTTCACCTCCTCGAAAGTATCTAATAGGTTATTTCGAAAAACAAATCGCTTTTTTGAATGAGTCTAATGAGCAGGAATTGATTTCTTGCCCAATTCTCGTCGGAACTCATTAAGGATATTTCTTTTTTTTCGCATTTTACTTGGAGAGGGTTCGTTGAACAATTTGTTAATCGCAAACAAACTTCAAAAATCAAATTTGTTTTATTCATTATTTTAATTAAATTAATTCATTTTAATTTTTATTAAATTAATTAATTAAACAATCAATTTTAATTTTAATCTTAATTTCTTATTCGTTGACGATATTTCCTTTCTAAATATTCGAGAAAACGAGCCTTGCGAATCAATATGGCGGCCAAAAGTTCAATATACTTGGTATTTGCACTGTTAAAAAAATTTATTTGAAACAAATAAAATTTATTTAATACTATTTATTTATTTTTTCCATATATTTATCAGTTTTTACGATGAAAATCAGTTCCACATTCACAATTGATAGTTTCTAAGGGTCAAGTAACGAAAAAAAACAAAAATTTTAAGAAAAAAAAAATTTTGCCTCCAGTGGGGTTTGAACCCGCGACCCTCGTTTTTACGCATATCCTCAAATTCAACATAAATTGAATTTTAGAAAAATAGATCATTTGAAAGTTCATCGACTTTTCCGACTGATTTAGTTTTCTTGCATATTCGCGGACCCTAGAATATGTACGAGACCAAACTGGGATTTGAAACCTTCCTACCTATCGAACCTAACCAACGACCTAAGACTGGGACGCTAACCACTACACCACCGACTACTTTTGATATACCGATGTAAATATCATATTTATAGAACACAGGCCGAGAAACAAATACGTACCAAAATGGTATTAAGAATTTATTTTCATTACCCGAAGGCCATTTTTTTGGTTCAACTTGTTTAACTTAATTTTAAAAAAATCAAATATTAAGTCAGATGAATAATAATAACAATAATAATAATACCAAAATAAGAATACCGTGTCATAGTATTACATAATTTTTTCTTGTACAGGAAAAATACATGGTAAGGTGAAAAACTTAAATTACTTGCGTCAAAAAATTTTGGTTAATTCTATCACAACTTTTCCATACACAGCTAATAACTCGAATTTGTGCTAAATGAATTAAATATTGCGCTCATACAATATCAATTCAGATAAATAATATTGATTTTTAAAATGAAAAAAATCCTATTTTAATAGTAAATAATTTTTATTTAGCTTGACAAAACAGAATGTTCCGATGGATCATTTGAAGTAGTTGAATCAAGTAATTTTTTTTTGTTATGCCAGGATATCAAATCTTTGCATCTGGATATATTTTCTTGTACCAAAGAAAAACACAATTGATGTAAAAAATATAAATTACTTGGTTACAGTATTTTTTGTTTATCCAATCAAAAATATTACATATTCGCAACTAATAACTCCGGTTGGTGTTGACCAAATAAAGTATTACGATAAAAAATATTAATTATTTCCAATTGATATTTATGCCTTGCTGTTCGTAGAAATCCTGTATTCGAATGAAATAACTGTAACTCAAATCAATGAATTAGATTATTTTGACCAAACAACTGCTACCCCCGTAGTAAAAAACTCCATTGAATCGCCAATGGCAACCAATGGTCCTCATACGACTCCATTGGACAATGAATGGGGACCCATTGAGATTTCCGCATTTGTCAATGGCGTACAGGGCTGACCATTGATCAGTGAATGGGTATCCATTGAACGTCAAATGCGGATGAATCGAATGATCATCATTACTCAATGATGCTTATTGGAAAGCCAATGCGGATGAATCGAATGATCATCATTACTCAATGATGCTCATTGGAAAGCCAATGCGGATGTATCGAGCGATCAGCATTGCCCAATGGTGTCCATGGGAAGGTAAATGCTGATGAACGAAATGATCCGCTTTACCCAATGATGTCCATTGGAAAGTCAATGCGGATGAACTGAAAGATCAGCATTTCCCACAGATGTTCATTGGAACCCAAATGCGGCTAACGATGAAATGATCAGCATTTACCAAGGATACCCATTGAATAATAAGTAACTACGAATTATACAATAATGATCAACATTTATCAATAATGTCACTTCATTGACGACTGATCGAATGATGAGCAGCATTCGTTAACGATGTTGCAATCCATATTCGAGGTTCAATGCAGAACAATTGAACCCATCGATCGATGAGAATTTTTCCGAATGCGATATTTCTCAAACGGCGGTGAATTAATAAAATTAAGTAAGAGTAGATGTCGCTGATTCTCATATATGAACCAAATATTTTCTTCAATTGTAATAAATGCTGATGATTATATCGATGGTCAATCAGTTTAAAATATAATATAATAGTTTAAAATAAAATATAATATAATATATTTAAAAAAAATATATTATATACTGCTCATCAAGTGCGCGTACGTTTGGGATAAATGATTTTTAAAACCGTTTATTTTTAACACATACATATAATTTTATCAGTCCCTCTCAACTCGATTTGTGAGAGGAGAAACGTATATACTTTCATTATCAATCGTCATCTGAACACACTTACAATCTATTTTCTCAATTCTGAGCTTCAATAATTTCTATTAAATGTAATATATATATATATACATATATATATATATGATGGCTATATGATTGCTATATATGATATATGATATAATTATTGGTCGTTACGCTAATATTAGCATTATGATTAACCTTACTTACTGATAACTTACTTGATTATTTAATGCGTAATTCCATGTATATATAGCAATCATATGAAAGAATCTCCATTGATGATCCCATTTATTCCCCATTGCCCACAAAAACCAATAGAGGTGAATATGGCAAATTCACTAGGGAGATTGTCTCCATTGAATCCCCATGGGATAATCCCCATTCCGTTTCAAATGGGGAATTTAATGGCGAAAATGTCCTTAGAAAATTCAGCATTCATATCCATTGGTTTTGTGGGCAATGGGGAATGAGTGGCGAACAGCAATGGAGATTCTTTCGTATAGTAAAAACTCCATTCATCGCCATTGAAAAATCCCCATTCATTCCCCATTGCCAAAATAACCAATGGGGATGAATGCCGAATTGCCTAAGGGGATTGTCTCCATTGAATCCCCATTAGATAATCCCCATTCCGTTTCAAATGGGGAATTCAATGGCGAAAATCCCCTTAGGCAATTCGGCATTCATCTCCATTGGTTATTTTGGCAATGGGGAATGAATGGGGATTTCTCAATGGCGACGAATGGAGTTTTTTACTACGGGCCAAGAAAATGACTTACTGAGCGCGATTTCTGTTTTTATTAAATGCAAAGAAAAATCGGTTTGTCTGAAGTAAATGCCACTCAAGTAATTTCGGTTAATTGCATCAAATGAATTCGTTTTATTTGGATCAAATAAATCTGTAACTACACTGAGAAAAAAGTTCAGTTAAATCAACTAAATCCATTTAATTGATAAAAATTTAGTTGATTCAATATTAATTTGTTTGAAATAATGAAACTATAATTAATTCAACAAATGGATTCGGTTAACCATAAGATATGAGGTGAACAAAATTATTTGGTCAATTTACAGATACAGTTTAGTCCAATTTACACATTACTGAGTTGCCGTAAAGAAATATTTTGTTGATTTCTAGTTTATATTTACTAGATAAATGTAGCTGTAACAAGCGAAAATTTCGTACTTTCAATCAAACAATTTGTTTGGTACAAACATTTTTTATATTGCCGAATCAAATAAGTATATGTGTTCAAAACAATCCATAATATTGTGTCTATCGCGAAATGTTTTTATTAACCAGCATATAATGATGAGAAATGAAAAAAATCATTTGGTTGTCCATATTTCACAACAAAGAAACGATCTTGTTGTACGAAATTTAATTTTGTTGAAATACAAAATTATTCATTTGAAAACTATGAACAATAATTCGATCACTGAGGAAAAAGTTCAGTTAAATCAACTTGATCCATTTAGTTGTTAAAAATTTAGTTGATTCGATATTAATTTGTTTGAAATAATGAAACTATAATTAAATCAACAAATGGATTTGGTTAACCATAAGATATGAGGTGAACGAAATTATTTGGTCAATTTACAGGTACAATTTAGTCCAATGTATTTATTTATTCATTTGTTTGGTCCATTTATTTAGTCCATATCATTATTTTTTCGACACCCCGCACCATTCATATACCACAAAAGTTGAAAAAGTTCCTAAGCAGTCCGTAGCTCAGTAGGTAGCGCGTTAGGTCGTCAAGTAGGATAGGTAGGTAGGGTCGCGGGTTCGAATCCCCGTCGGAAAGAGCGTGAAATTAGATCGGACGATTCGCGCAAATACTATTAGGTGTACAAATAAGTTTCCGCGGTTTTTTATAAAAAATTAGGAATTTATTGTGAAGGAACAGTACATTACGTTTTATTCAAAGTATTTTCCATCATTTGCCACTACTTTTCCCTATCTTTCTGGCAACATTCGGATACCCAGTCGAAAAAACTCTTCATCTTTTGACGCTATCCACAAATCTACCCAATTTTTGGTGTCTTCATATGATGTGAAGCGCTGCTCAGACAGACCATGTGCCATCTACCGGAACAGGTGATAATCGGAAGGGGCTAAGTCTGGTGAATACGGCGGGTGGGGTAAAACTTCCCAGTTGAGTGTTTCCAAGTATGTTTTTACCGGCGCCGCAACATGTGGACGAGCATTATCGTGTAAAAGAATAATTTTGTCGTGTCTGGAGTAGTAATGGGCGCGTTTTTCCTTAAGTGCCCGACTCAATCTCATCAATTGTGTTCGGTAGAGAGCTCCAGTAATGGTTTCGCAGGTTCTTTGTCCGTTCCGTTCCGTTGTCCGTTCTTTGTCCGTCACGTCAAACTCACCGTTCTTGAACTTTTGAAACCATTCCTGACAACTTCTCTCACTTAAAGCAGCTTCACCATATGCTTCTAGAAGCAATCGATGCGCCTCAGCTGCAGATTTTTTTCAAATTAAAGAAGTAAATCAAAAGTTCCCGCAAATGATGCTTATTCGGCACAAAACTTGACATTTTTGCACGAAAAAAATTACGTGATGCTGATACGGAATCACTAGTACTTTAAGGTTATGGTGTTGCCGGATGACGAAACTTGGGATATTACGTTTTACATCTGACAATTTCTCCATAACCTTCTGGTGGGGCCATCTTTTGACAAACCGCGGAAACTTATTTGTACACCTAATATTTTTTTTTATGTCGCTCATTTTGAGGCTGGTAAAATATGCATTTTGAATTATTTTTCAAATACCACATATTTCTTATACCATGTTTAGCCATAATTAATTTCAGGATTAAAAATGTATTGCGTCAACTAAATATATTATTTGTTCGACAAAATATTCGTTTATTGAAATCAATCGGACAAGTGCGTGAACCAAATATTTAATCCATCCATCACATTTTTTATATACTTGAAATAAATAATGGGTTGTATCAACTATTTATTTTGATACATAGAATATACATGTATGGAATCAACTGATAATTAGTCAGCTCAATCGTTAATTTCTCTGTGCGGATTACATTTTTATTCGAAGTAACAAATTTTTATTCGATTGAACTGAAACTTTGCCCATTCAAGCAACGACTTAACTAAAATTTCCACTGTATATTTCGTTGAATTACCAAAATAATCGAGTTGAACGTCCGGAAACAAATATTTGGTTGAGTGAAACAAATTTTTGCATTTTCAACAAACATTTTTTTTCAGTGTAGTATCAACGAATTAGATTATTTTGACCAAACAACTGCTACCAAGAAACTGACTCACTGAGTGCAATTTCTGTTTTTATTCAATGCAAAGAAAAATCGATTTGTCTCAAGTAAATGCCACTCAAATTTTCGTTTATTTGGATCGAATAATTTTTGTTAACAGTTTGCCTCTCGAAGAAAGTTTCCCAAAAACACTCGACCACATTTTCCCTCTCAACTTTTCGAATCGATTTTTTCCAACTTCCCTCCTCGTTTCTCTCTTAGCCCTGGATATCCTCTTAGCTGGGCATCTCCCTCCCCCAACCAACCCTCCATTGTCCAACGATGTTACGACATCGCAGCGTTCCTCTTCGACGCATTGTTTGAGAGCATTGTTTGACGATCGCTCTCGTCCTCGTTGATGTACCCTCTCCCTCGCTCTTTATCTTCGCGTCTTTTTTCGCGTTCACCGTTACTTCGACGCATTGTTTTCTCCTCGTTATACTTTCTGCGCGATGCACCTCTCTCCCCTCCTTAACCCTCTCCCTCTCTTTCTCATTCTTTGCCTCCCTCCCTCTTTGCAGCGTCTTCTTCGATTTTTTTTGCAACCCTCTTTACACTCGCCGATGCACTTTTTACGAAACCGCGACAAAAAACCCTTCCATGCCTTTTCTACCCTCTCATCTCATCCCCAATATTCCACCTCTAACTTTTGATATTCCTCGACGAATGCAAATGCACTTTTCGCTTCGCTCGTTCCAATTTTTCTTTTCATCCCTTATTTGTCCTGTATACTTTCAATTCGGCAGGTGCACTTGGTTTGTTTTGATTTTTTATTTCATCCCTTGATTTTTTTTGTATACTGTCAATTCGCGAAATTTTCTAATCCATCGAAAAAAATATGTTTGAGCAATTTTTATGAGATTTGTTTTATTCATGTTGCAATAATTCGCATTTAAATAAAGATATTTGAAAAAACGTTTCAAATATAATCAATAAAAAACTAGGTTTTTGTTGGGGTAGTAGAATAAACTTAGTAATAAGATTTTCAAACTTTCATTTTTAAATTTGGGAGTGCAAAATAGAAAAAGATTAGTAACAATGATATTGCAGAAAAATCACAAAATTTAGGTCGATGAATATCCGAAAGTATTTTTTTTACAGTTGATGGAATCCAAAATTTGCAATTTTAGCTCGATCTTGATGAACTAAGATATATCTGAATATAATTGAAGTAGACAAAAATTAATAACAATGAATTCCAAGAAAAATCAAGTTTAGTTCGATAAATTCATAAACACATTTTGTTTGCCCATATTCTAAATATAATTGAAAAGCTCACTCAACATTGTAACTCAATTTTTTCTTATAAACAAACTGTTCTAATTCGCAAATGGCGAACCATGTTATTAATGTTTAAGAAAATGAAGCTAAATGACAAATTTAACATTACAAGAACAACACACATTATTTTTCCAAATTAAGTACACATTTCTTAATTCAAATCCAGCCTGATTTCCATAAACTTCTCTAAAGTGTGTACCAAAAATTTTTGAATTGAAAAGCTCACTCAACATTGTAGCTCGATTTTTTTTTTGTAAACAAATTATACCAATTTGCAAATGGCGAACAATATTATTAATGTTAATGGAAATGGAGCTAAGACGACAGATGTAACATTACAAGAACAACATAAATTATTTTTTAAAATTAAGTACAAATTTTTAAATCCAAACCCAGCCTGATTTTCATAAACTCTTCTCCAAAGTGTGTACCAAAATTTTTTTATTGAAAAGCTCACTCAACATTGCAGCACGATTTTTTCTTACAAACAAATTATTCCACTTTGCAAATGGCGAACAATATTATTAATGTTTATGAAAATTGAGCTAAACGACAAATTTTACATTACAAGAAGAACATAAATTATTTTTCCAAATTAAGTACAAATTTTTAAATCCAAATCTAGCCTGATTTCCATAAACTGCTCCCCCAAAGTGTGTACCAAAAATCTTTGAATTGTTTTTACCGATTAATTTGACTGATTTAAGATCAATCCCAAATCTCTCTCTCTCCCTCTCTCTCTTTCCTTTTACCTTTCGTGAATAAGAACGAAGTGCTTTTTGGGACAAAAGCTTTGAGTTCCTAATACACAGACACAAAACAAGGGCTCCACGCGAGCGTTAAAGAAATGAATAGGGAAAAACAAGATGCTCATGGCATAGAAGACCCTAACACTAAAGAGCAAGAGGGGGGGGGGGGGAGGGAGGGAGGGAGGGAGGGTGGGAGGGAAGGAGGGGGAGGGGGAGAGAGAGAGAGAGAGAGAGAGAGGGGGGGGGATTTTAAGAACAAAAAGAAGAAGAAGAAGCGGCAGACGATGAAGGAGTAGAAACGCGAAAAATAGGGGAAAGAGAGGAGAATAGAAATGAAAGAAAAGCGAAGTGGAGGAGGTATGTCGTGAGCGGACAAAAGCACGTGTACGTCGCGGCGTCTACGCGATATAACAGAAAGGATGGGCGATGCGTACGGTAAGAAACGCGCGGGATGGGCAATGGAAAGGGTTCGGGTGGAGAGAGTATTCGGCGTTATTTTCACTATATGAAAAATCGGGAGGGTGGTTCTACGGTTGGCACTGCGGAGGGCGCACAATGCTTCACAATGACGCCATTGTTGAAACGAATCACACGTCCACCTGTGCCACGATTCAGTATCTAAGCCTGTTTTCCTTCCAACTTTTTTCACTTCTTATTCTTCCTCCTCTCATACTTCTTTCTCTTTATGGTTATCACTGGACGAGGTTCACCGCCGAAAAAGAAGCGCCCAAAGATTAACGAATAAATTGACGATTATAAGGGAGGAGGTAGGGGAGGGTGGGGCACGATGGCCTCCCTCTACAAAATGATTAAAATTTGTTTTTTAATTTAGAAAATAGTTTTCAACGTTAACATGTTTTTCCTTATCTCAATTACTCTATTTGCTTCAATTGTACTCTAATATATTCGTTATTATTAATATATCCCGTAGTAAAAAACTCCATTGAATCGCCAATGGCAACCAATGGTCCTCATACGACTCCATTGGACAATGAATGGGGACCCATTGAGATTTCCGCATTTGTCAATGGCGTACAGGGCTGACCATTGATCAGTGAATGGGTATCCATTGAACATCAAATGCGGATGAATCGAATGATCATCATTACTCAATGATGCTCATTGGAAAGCCAATGCGGATGAATCGAATGATCATCATTACTCAATGATGCTCATTGGAAAGCCAATGCGGATGTATCGAGCGATCAGCATTGCCCAATGGTGTCCATGGGAAGGTAAATGCTGATGAACGAAATGATCCGCTTTACCCAATGATGTCCATTGGAAAGTCAATGCGGATGAACTGAAAGATCAGCATTTCCCACAGATGTTCATTGGAACCCAAATGCGGCTAACGATGAAATGATCAGCATTTACCAAGGATACCCATTGAATAATAAGTAACTACGAATTATACAATGATCAACATTTATCAATAACGTCACTTCATTGACGACTGATCGAATGATGAGCAGCATTCGTTAACAATGCTGCAATCCATATTCGAGGTTCAATGCAGAACAATTGAACCCATCGATCGATGAGAATTTTTCCGAATGCGATATTTCTCAAACGGCGGTGAATTAATAAAATGAAGTAAGAGTAGATGTCGCTGATTCCCATATATGAACCAAATATTTTCTCCAATTGTAATAAATGCTGATGATTATATTGATGGTCAATCAGTTTAAAATATCATATAATAGTTTAAAATAAAATATAATATAATATATTTAAAGAAAATATATTATATACTGCTCATCAAGTGCGCGTACGTTTGGGATAAATGATTTTTAAAACCGTTTATTTTTAACACATACACATAATTTTATCAGTCCCTCTCAACTCGATTTGTGAGAGGAGAAAAGTATATACTTTCATTATCAATCGTCATCTGAATACACTTACAATCTATTTTCTCAATTCTGAGCTTCAATAATTTCTATTAAATGTAATATATATATATATATATATATATATATATATATATATATATATGATTGCTATATATGATATATGATATAATTATTGGTTGTTATGCTAATATTAGCATTATGATTAACCTTACTTACTGATAACTCACTTGATTATTTAATGCGCAATTCCATGTATATATAGCAATCATATGAAAGAATCTCCATTGATGATCCCATTTATTCCCCATTGCCCACAAAAACCAATAGAGGTGAATATGGCGAATTCACTAGGGAGATTGTCTCCATTGAATCCCCATGGGATAATCCCCATTCCGTTTCAAATGGGGAATTTAATGGCGAAAATGTCCTTAGAAAATTCGGCATTCATATCCATTGGTTTTGTGGGCAATGGGGAATGAGTGGCAAACAGCAATGGAGATTCTTTCGTATAGTAAAAACTCCATTCATCGCCATTGAAAAATCCCCATTCATTCCCCATTGCCAAAATAACCAATGGGGATGAATGCTGAATTGCCTAAGGGGATTGTCTCCATTGAATCCCCATTAGATAATCCCCATTCCGTTTCAAATGGGGAATTCAATGGCGAAAATCCCCTTAGGCAATTCGGCATTCATCTCCATTGGTTATTTTGGCAATGGGGAATGAATGGGGATTTTTCAATGGCGACGAATGGAGTTTTTTACTACGGGATTTGTGATAACTAAATGTATTCGTGATTATTGTGAAAATTAATTTATTAAATTCTTCGAGTAATTTAAGGTTTCATTTGAAAATTTTATTTTTTGTTACGTTTTTGAATAATTATCATAAATCATAATTAATGTTATTGTTTATTTGTTCAACATTAAGAAATATATAGATTAATTTAAATATCGTTTAAATAATAAATAATTTCTATATCTTTCAACTATTATTTTATTCAACCCAAAAAAAGTTTTTTCAATTTTTAGATAACAGATCATTTTCTTTTCTTTTGAAAATAAAATTTTATGTTTGTTACGTTTTTGAATATTTATCATAAATCATAATTAATGTTATTGTTTATTTGTTTAACATAAAAAAATATATAGACTAATTTAAATATCGTTAAATAATAAATAACTTCTATATTTTTTAATTATTATTTTATTCAACCAAAACAAATTTTTTAAAATTTTTTAGATAATAGATAATTTTCTTTTCTTTTGAAAATTTTTCAATTTTTTTTAAAATGAATTTTTCTTCAAATTTTTTTGGACGGTTCCTTTTACCCTGGATGTAGTGCATAGGCCTGAAAAATGGATGAATGGATTAAATTCATCATAATTTGAAGAAAAATAAATAAAAATTTCTAATCTAATTTTTTAGGGTGGTCCATTATGCCTCAGGTACCGCGAATGGGCCTAAAAATGAGTCAATACATCAAATTTATGATAATTTGACAAGAAACCAAATTTTTTTTGGCCGAATTTGCCGTTATTTTGAGACACAGAGAGAAATGTATATTGGAAATTAACGATGGAATTTTATGCAGTATTCATTGTTGTATCAATAGCAAATGGGATCAAAGTCATCATTGATAATTTTGTTAATGGATAACAGAGTAATTATAATCCATTATCCATTATTCCGGTAAATGGCCTCATAAGTTCTTTAAAAGTTATTAAAATTATTCTACTATCACGACGAAATTATCGATCATAAATTATTATTAAAGCATACAGTCATCCCCTAAAAAAATCTTATCCTCAATGCATCACCGGACCAATAATTATTACACCCCCTAACAAAAAAAAATGAATCTCCAAAAATTTAATTTCTTTAAAAATTTGATTAACCCGTGCGGGAATTTGATTGAGGCCCCGACCAGGCCCCGATCGGTTATCTCTAACTTACTTCGGGCAAGCCCAATAGGGCCCCTGAATGGACGGTCACGCTTTTTCGACAAAGGCCTTAGAAGGTTGCCAAATGAGGGTCTCCCCGTACTAACTAACTAACTAACTAACTAACTAACTAACTCCCCTTGAAGCCCGATATTAGGCCCTCAAAGCGTTGCCTCGTCAGTGCCATGTTTGAAATAATTAGGGCTCCGATACTTTCGCCCTATTTGGGTCCGATTCGGTTCTGTTGTAATTATACCGACTTCTTTAAATATGGGTTGCCCGATCGAAGCTCGACAAGGTCCTCAACGGGTTGCCTCAGGTCAGCCATATTGTAAGTAAGCCTGGCAACCTTGACATTGCCCTGTCACAGCCCAACCTGGCGGTGTTATGGCAGTTCATGACAGGGCATCCGGGTTTAAGCCCGACAAGGCCCTCAACGGGTAGCCTCAAGTCAGCCATATTGTAAGTAAGCCTGGAAACTTTGGCACTACCATGTTGGGGCCCAACCTGGCGGTGTTATGGCAATTCATGACAGGGCATCCACCTTTAAGCTCGACTAGGTCCTCAACGGGTTGCCTCATGTCAGCCATATTGTAAATAGGCCTGGCAACCTTGGCATTGCCCTGTCGGGGCCCAACCTGGCGGTGTAAGGGCAATTCCTGACAGGGCATCCACGCCCAAGCCCGACGAGGTCCCGACTTGGGTCAGGGCTTCCCTAGAATTTTCACGCACGGGAACTGACTCTATCGAAAATTCGAAAAATAATGAGAAAACGGAGAAAAAATTCTATTAAAAACAAAATTCCAACGAGGAAAAACAAAATACAAAAAAAGGGAAATAAAATTAGAGACGTAGCAGGATAAGGAACTACAATTAAGCCGGTTGGACTGTGGCTGAGTTGTTCCATTGAGAGAATTGGCCCCCTTCTCCATCTCTCTCGCTTTCTCTCTCTGAGAGAGCCAACTATCGAGCAGGAGAATTGAGAGGTCGCAAGAGGGCAAAAGGGATGGTTATACATACATACCATAGAGCGGGAGGAGGCGAGCTGGTTTCGCAGATTATCAAGCATCAGTTGCCGTGAAGAATAAGCAGCCGCCAACCGTCATTTAACTTTAACGCTCCAACTGCCCCCTTTTCACTCGCCTACTGCTTTTTGCCCCCCACCCTCACCCCCCCCCCTCTCTTCCTTCTCCAAATCTCTCTCTCTCTCTCTCTCTCTCTCTCTCCCTCCCTCTCTCTCTCTCTCTCTCTCTCTCTCTCTCTCTCTCTCTCTCTCTCTCTCTCCTTCCCTCTCTCTCTCACTCGTTTCCTTTCATATATAGATGCCCGAGGAACAAAAGGGCGTAAATGTCGCGATACGATGGTCCAGCAGGATGGAATTGGGCCATTTTGTTTGTCGACAGTGCGAATATACGAATAATATTGTTCCCGATCGTGGGCCCTCGAACTCTGAGAATCCCTCGAGGACCTCCGGCAGTCGGTGAGCGCGGCCATTGCTAATTAAATCTTCCTACTCTCCTATTCTCTGTTAACCGCGGTTATAACCTCAAACCCATGTATATTCGAATCCGCTCTCGACGACGAACCCTTTTCGCGATGCAACGGCCAAACTTTTCGTATAAATTTGTGCGATTTTTTCCTTTCCCACGTCAGGTCCCTTTTTTCTAAAATTCTGAGTCAGCGAAATAATAGGTCGAATTCCATTGGTAATTTCTAAGCGTTAAGGAATCCTATTTCATAAATACATAATATTTGGTCGATGCATAATAGAGACAGACAGAAGACAATCTTACTTTTCACTAGAAACCTTATTTTTTCGAATTTTTCCTTGTTTTTTCTCATTTTTGTTTTTCCCGGAAAAATATCTGAGGTTCGCAATCAGCGGTAAATTTTTCATAAATGTTGGCTTGTACAATGTTGGAAATTGAAAAAAAAAATTTCGACTCATTTTGGGTGACTTTCGAGAAATCTCGAAATAGCGAAATTTCAAGCGCTCATAACTTTCGATGGATTCGACCAATTCAAAAATTTCTTGTTCGTACGCAAACCATGTCACCAAACTTAGAAAATGGCGTTTGGTTCATTTCGATAACTTAATTTTTGTAGAAATGAGAGCACTTTGAAAATCGTGCTAAAGAAAAAGAAAGCCTCACGAAATTTGCAAAAGTCGATGATCGAACTTTGAAACTCCGCAAAAAATCGAAAAATGATCGGAATCGGATGAACCAAGCGAGATTTTGAAGCTGAAACGATCCTGAAGAGAATAAGCTCAGAACAAAGTCGAAATGTTAATTAAAAAAAAAGTTACAGTGATTTTAATGAACAAGTTCAATTCTGGCCGATGCAAAAAAAAAATTTAATTTTTTTTTTTCAATACTTGTATCGATGTACTTTTTCCCACTGAACATGAATCTACCAATAGTTTTCTTAAAAAATCAAAATTTTTATGAATTTTCATTAAAAACATTTTTGCGCAATTTTAGCCCCGTTTTCAGAAACCTCAAAATCGCGAAATTTCAAAGGCTCATAACTTTACTTCGGCTTGACCTATTCCAAATTTTTTTTTTCGTACTTAAAGGCTGTTAGTAAACTTAGAAAGTGGCGTTTAGTTCATTCCAATAACTTAATTTTTGTAGAAATAAGAGAACTTTGCAAATCGCCGAAAAAAATGAAAAGGGGTACGTCTTAAAAAATTCAAAAATCTGACAAAAATCTAAAAATGATCGGAATCGAAAGAACGGAGCGAGATTTTGAAGCTCGAACGATCCTGAAGAGAATAAGTTCAGAGTGGAGTCGAAATTTTATTTAGAAAAAAAGTTACAATTATTTTAATGAACAAGCTCAATTCTGGCCGAGATGCAAGAAAAAAAAAATTTAATTTATTTTTTTCAAACCTGGTATCGATGTATTTTGTCCCCCTGAAAAATTTTAGTGAACCAATAGAATTTTTGCCAAAATGCAAAAAAAAAATCCGTTTTTTTTTTCACAGTAATCCCAATATAATTTCAATAATTAAATTCAATAATTTCGATGACCGGTGATTGTTAAAATTCCATTATCCATAGCCAAAATAATAAATAATGGAATAAATTTAATAATCCATCCTTGAAATAATAGGAAGTAGATACAACTCCATAACCCATAACAAAAATTAAGAATGAGAGATGAAATTCCATTGCACGACGATAATTGAAAATGGATTAATTACAAATTAATGGATAATGGAAAATTGGTTTTTTGGTTAAAAATTTGGAATCAATCCTGACCAAGTTTCGTTCGGTAAAATTTTCAATAGATGTAGCATAAAAATACATATGAGGTATTCCCGCTCAACGGGACCCCTTTTTAGGCCGACCTCTTTCGATTTTCTTGAAACTCGAGTATATTTCAGTGTTGCCTGAAAGTATATTGTATACCAATTTTCAGATCTCTAACTATAATACTTTTCGGAATACACCAAAAATTATATTTCAAACTTTTTGCGTATTCAGCGATTCGGAGCTTTGGCACGGTGCGAAATAAAATTGAAAAAAAATTTTAACAATAGCTTTCGATCGAAAATTTCCTGCACTTTTCAAAAAAAATATCAGCGATTCCGAAAAAAAACGAATTCATTTGAATTTCGGTCAAAAACCGAAAAAATTGATTTACAAAAAAAGAGCATAATTCAATTCAGCGGGACAATTTTTTTTATGTTTTTTTTATATATCTGAGAAGTCACTATATAAATTTCAAGTGGGAACCCGTTTACTAATGCCAAGTCTTTTATTAGGATTAACATTCTTAAATATCGTGTTTTTCGTATTCAACAGTTCTCTGATATATTATATATAATTTTTTTAACGAATTTCGAATTTTATAAATTTATTAAATTCAAAATTGAATAAATTTAATTTAATTAATTTATTAAATTTACTGAATTCAAAATTCGTTAAAAAACCGCTATATAATACATATAATACGAAAAACACGATATTTAAGAATTTTTATCCTACTAAAAGACTTGGCATTGGTAAACGGATGTGAGTTCCAACTTGAAATTTATATCGTGACTTCTCAGATATATAAAAAACATAAAAAAAATTGTTCCGCCAAATTAACCTATGCTCTTTTTTTGTAAATCAATTTTTTCGGTTTTTGGCCGAAATTCAAATGAATTCGTTTTTTTTCGAAATCGCTGATATTTTTTTCGAAAACCGCAGGAAATTTCCGATCGAAAACTATCGTTAAAGAATTTTTTCGATTTTATTTCGCGCCGTGCCAAAGCTCCGAAGCGCTGAATACGCAAAAAGTTTGAAACATAACTTTTGGTGTATTCCAAAGAGTATTATAGTTAGAGATCTGAAAATTGGTGTATAATATACTTTCAGGCAACACTGAAACATACTCGAGTTTCAAGAAAATCGGAAGCGATCGGCCTAAAAGGGGGTTCCCGTTGAGCGGGAATACCTCATATATCAATGTTTTTTATATCATGTACGCGATTGTATGAGGGAAAAAATGGAGAAATTTCGGCACTATTCGTTTTCGCCTGTTTCTCGCAATCTCTTGTTTTTCCTACGGGCACAATAAGCTACCGAAATCTTCGTGAAAAGTCCAGGCACGACTGGACATTTCCCATTTTTCTCTCCCTCTTCCGTTTTTGTTCCCCCCTCCTTTTTATTAGTTTCCGTAGTTATAGGTAAAGCCTTTTCTCCGCATTTTTCCGCCACATTTGCCTTTGTCTCGCGACAACAATGCATCTCTCGCTATATACTGCCGTTTTTTTTTCTCGCGATGACATAAAAATATGTGCTTCACGGGAGTAACCACCGCTCCCGCACACATCTCCTCCGCACTCTTTTCTCTCCCGGTGCCTTCCTCTCATTATATACACGCTCGTTTCGCGTTTCATGCTTCGTGCGAGGGCGATTTTTCAATTTATATATATCGCGTATATACATTATGTACAGATTTTTTTCTGATAGCGCCACATTTGCTATTTCGCACAGTTTTTGATGGAGGCAAAGAATCCGTAAATCGGCATCGAAGAATAAAATAAAAAGCCAAGTACAGGCAGATCAAGAAAGTGCTCTACTTCCTCTGATCGATATACTTTGATCAATTGGTTACAGTGCTAAACATAAAATCAAAAATGGTCGCTACAAAAAAATTACGTACAAAATCAATCTGATGCACGAATATCTATTTAGAAAAATATCCCATTACAAAAATGTCCAAGTACAAAAATAACGATTATTTTAATCTAATTATCACCAATTACTCAATCATTACTTACGAATATTATCAAAATTACGGAGAAATTTAGTGCACTGAGAGAAAAAATTACTAGAACCAATGAAATAAAGTTTTGAAGGCAAAAAAACATTTTTTTCATTATTTGCCAAAACACATTAGATTGGTTCCCTTATATATTTTCGTGGTTCATTTTTTCCAGTCAATTCCATAAATTTCTGTTTCAATAAACGAATTTACTTGAAGCTAACAATTTGTCATCAATCATATGTAATATGTTGTTTGAATCAAGAACACATTTTATCATTCAAAACATGCGTGTTTTTTAATACAGGAAGCACTGAGAAAAATAATTTGTTGAATCAACAAATTAATTAGTTCAATCAACAGGAAAAATGGTTGATTCGATCAAATGCGTGTTTATTAATTGTTGCTAAACATTTTATAAAAAATATATAGCCCGTGCCAAATAATTTAGTATGCTCAGTTTAGTGACCCCAAGAAGAGATAAATAGAAAAAAAGACAAATCTGCGCCAATTCTCCGATCTAATTTCTCTGTCCGACCGAGATTCGAACCCTCGACCCTACCTACCGTCATACCTATCCTACCTAACTACCTAACACGCTACCTATTACGCTATCGACTACTACTGTGCACTTGAAAAAAGTTAGGAGTTATGAAGATTCGAATATAAGAAAACATTTGAAAAACCAGTTTTTTAATTTTCAACAACTTATGTATACTATTAAAGTATACTATAGAAATGATAGTTCTTTGCTTGAAGGAAATAAAAATTTCATCATTCCAAACAAATCGCGTGCCTAATGCCAAAAGGGCCTATAAAAGTTATAGGCCCTTTTGGCTTTGCAAAACCAAAAGGGCCTATAATTTTTTTTTTGCGCCAATCGTTTTGCCAACATTTTCTAAGCCTAAAGACAAAAAAAAAATTTTCCAAAGCCAAAAGGGCCTATGTCTCAAATTTTGGCTTTAGGACATTGAAAATTTAGTGATCTAAAGCCAAAAGGGCCTATAATTTTTTTTTTACTTTTCGCTAAGAAAATTGAAAATTTTTTTTGGAAAAAAATTTATTTTTTTTGAAAAAAAAAAATTTTTTTTTTTTTAATTTTTTTTTTTTGAAATTTTTTTTTTTTTTTGGAAAAAAAATTTTTTTTTTTGGAAAAAAAATCTTTAAAAAATTTTTTTTTTTTTTTAATTTTTTTTTTGGAAATTTTTTTTTTTTATTTGGAAAAAAAAAGTTTAAATCATTTGTTATTATTTATTTGTTTCAACAATTTGTTATTGTTTATTTGTTTCAACAATTTGTTATTTTTTATTTGTTTAAAGAATTTGTTATTGTTTATTTGTTCAAACAATTTGTTCTTATTTTTTTAAACAATTTGTTATAGTTTATTTGTTTAAATAATTTGTTATTGTTTATTTTTGAACAATTTGTTATTGATTCGGATCCACGATTGTAACAATTCATGATATAATATCGTGAATTTATCATGAATTATCATGAATACTTGTATCAAAATAGATTTAAAAAAAAAAAAAATTCTATCGTCAGTGCTTCTGATAATTCTTGGTTTAAATATTTCTGTTCCAATCTGTCGACTCTCAGTGTATCATGCAAGGTAAAAATATGCTTTAATACAAAAAGTACTTGAAATTGGTACTTGATTTTTTAAGTACTTGTACTTTAAATACTTTAAATCTCAAGTCCTTAAAGTAATAAGTACCTAGTACTTTAAGTACTTCAAATATAAAGTACAAAATACATTAAGTACTTAAAGTATTAAGTACCGGCAGTACTTAAAGTACTAGGTACTTATTACTTTAAGTACTTGAGATTTAAAGTACTTAAAGTAGAAGTACTTTAAGTTTCGTTTTAATCAATAACAAATTACTTTCGTTTTAATCAATAACAAATTGTTCAAACAAATAAACAACAACAAATTATTTAAACAAATAAACTATAACAAATTGTTTAAAAAAAAGAACAAATTGTTTGAACAAATAAACAATAACAAATTCTTTAAACAAATAAAAAATAACAAATTGTTGAAACAAATAAACAATAACAAATTACTTCAACTTTTTTTTTGCAAAAAAAAAATGAAAACAAGTCAAATAATTTAAACAAACGTTTAAACAAATTGCTTAAACAAATAAAAAGTAACAAAATGTTGAAACAAATAAACAATAACAAATTATTTAAACTTTTTTTTTTCAAAAAAAAAATGCTCTGGTATGCAATTTCTATTCAAAACTTTGAAAAATTTTGATTTTTTTTATAGGCCCTTTTGGTTTTAGTACATCAAAAATTTTTTTTTTTACAGATCTTCACGTTTCAAGCAATTTTAAGAAGAATGGCAAAAAAAAAAATTTTTATAGGCCCTTTTGGCATGGACCCCTATCTTCTTGCTGTAATAGGCCCTTTTGGCATTAGGCACGCGAAATATTCTATTGGAATAAAATAATTTGTTATTTATTTTACTACAGCTTCTTTTCAAATAATCACAATCAATTTTATATCTAATCAATATTGAACATACTACAAAAATATTTTGGAAGTAAAATAATGATGAATTTATTGCAAAGAAATAATTTTGTTCGAAAAAAAAATTTCGTGTTGAAGTCATTTTTAGATCCAAATAATCTCATGTTTATGATGCCATAAATAATTTTGTTCCAAAAAAAATAATTTCGTATTGAAGTCGTTTTTTAGATCAAATAATCATCATTTTAGATTCAAATAATCCAATGTTTATGATGCGATAAATGTAATTAATCTAATGAATACAAATTCAATCGAATCTATTTAAATAAAAATATTTTTTGAAGTAAAATAATAATGACTTTATTGCAAGAAAATAATTTTTTCGCAAAAAATAATTTTGTATTGAATTCGTTTTTTAGATTCAAATAATCTTATGTTTATAATGCGATCAATGTAATTAATCCAATGAATACAAATTTAATCAGATCTATCTATCAATTGTTACTATTAAATAAGAGTTTAATATAATGGAGTAATAGATTCGTGGAAATATTTTTTTAAATGATGAGTGATTTTCTTGGTTCAACAAATAAATAATCGAATTAATACTTTCATTTAATGAATAAATTTATGTTCTCAAATTCAGTTATTTTTTCTCTCAGTGTGCGGCAAAAAGATAAATTTGAATTCAAATTTTATCCTCGCAATTTTCATACGACGGTTTTTCAAGAATAATATTAGTTTATTATTATTATTATTATTATTATTATTATTATTATTATTATTATTATTATTATTATTATTATTATTATTATTTTTTTTTTTATTTTTATTATTATTGTGGTTAATGTTCTTTCTGTTGTTGTTCTTGTAATATTTTGAGCTTGATAATATGTGTCCCGATATTATAAGATATTTTTGTATTTAGATTTTATATATTTCGAGTTAAGAATATTTCGGTTTTGAGATAATTAGCTCAGATTATTTTTGAACATTTTTTTTTCGAGTGGACAATCATCAACCAGTTATTTTTCCCATTAATTTCGTTTTTACATTACTCTTGTTATTTTTTAGTACATTTTTTTTATTTGTATATTTTATTTTATTTTAAATTTATTTTATTTTGTATATTTTGTTATTTTTTAGTACACTTTTCTAATCACTCATGAATCTAAATAAAAATCGACAAAAAAAAATGAAATCACAAAATATTCAACACTACAAAAATTCATGCGTCACCATGAGAAAAAAATCTTCTAAACCAATTATTTTTTATCTAAATTCAATTTTTACGATTTTTTTTCACTATTATTATTTTTCAATCAAACAGGTAATTTATCATAAAAATAAAAAATTCAATTGCAGGAAAAATTGTTGTAGAGAAAAAGAACTTGGATTTTGAGAACAATTCAAAAAAACGTTGCAATTGACAACCCTTCAATTCTTGTTGTCATCGATTAATTAGTTTTACAATTTTTTTCGTATCTTACATTATTAATTATTTAATCAGAAAAAAAAATTATGGATAAGGAAAAAGGACGAAAAGGAGCTTTCGATAAAAAAATATATATATATATTGTATACGAGGTAATCTTACTTGCCGCGCTCTGAATATTGCGATCCTCTCTCAACCCCCCCCCCGCCCCCTGACCCTACCTCGCAGCCTTGCTCGAGAGCGAGAGAATTTCGTTGAATTCATCGGAACAATGAGGATGCAAATGATCGGTCGAAGATCGATGAGGCGCGTGCTTGCGATCAGAATTTTCGTTGGGAAAAGAGACGCGCTCGAGATAGAGAAAATGAGAGAGAGAAAGAGAAAGAGAGAGCTAGACAAAAGAGTACCGACGCCTCACAGCCCCCCCCCCGCCCCATTCCCCCCCACCCCACTCGGCAGCCTCCGCGATCCGGTAGTTGACAATGGCGAATGGAATTACGTATGCAGGCACGAGACTCAGCTCTTTCGAATTCGTTGCATTCTCGCAGTGTCCCCCCCATCCCACCTGCCATCCCACCTTTTAGTTATTTCGCCGTGGGCGAGGCCCACAGTCGCCGAGGAACGATTTTTACCCGAGAGACCCTTACAGGTGCCAAAATCTCTTCCCTTCCATTGCCGCCATCTTGTTTTTTCTGATAGGGCAAAAAAAACTGCGGTGAAACCACCCCACAAATTACTCAAAACTTTTTGTCCAGTGAAAACATTTCGCCATTTTGTAATGTCAGACTCGAAGAATATGAATTCTTGTGAAATTTACAGGTGCCAAAATCTCGTCCCTTCCATTGCCGCCATCTTGTTTTTTCTGATAGGGCAAAAAAAACTGCAGTGAAACCACCCCACATTTACTCAAAACTTTTTGTCCAGTGAAAACATTTCGCTATTTTGTAAAGTCAGACTCTAAGAATATGAATTCTCGTGAAATTTACAGGTGCCAAAATCCCTTCCCTTCCATTGCCGCCATCTTGTTTTTTCTGATAGGGCAAAAAACCTGCAGTGAAACCACCCCACAAATTACTCAAAACTTTTTGTCCAGTAAAAACATTCCGCCATTTTGTAATGTCAGACTCGAAGGATATAAATTCTCGTGAAATTTACAGGTGCCAAAATCTCTTCCCTTCCATTGCCGACATCTTGTTTTTTCTGATAGGGCAAAAAAAACTGTAGTGCAATCACCCCACAAATTACTCAAAACTGTTTGTCCAGTGAAAACATTCCGCCATTTTGTAATGTGAGACTCAAAGAATGAATTTTCGTGAAATTTCAGAATTTCCAAGATTCCATTCAGATAAGAATATGAAGATCGGTAAATGAGAGATCGATTTTATCAAGAATCGTTGCTTACTTCCTTTGTCTTCGATCATATTGAGGCCGCCATTGTGAATTGCATAAATAATTGCGTTTTATTAATTTACAAAAATCTTTAGGCATGCCATTTCATCGAGATCGAATTCTACTTTGTTTCTGAGTCACCACATTGATTCCGCCATTTTGCAATTTTCATATTTTGACTTTGACTTTGAAATTCGTGACCTTGATAACAGTGATGTTTATAAAAGAATGTATGAATATGCAATGAGATTCGTGGGTTCTTGCTGATGCCGCCATTTTGAATTTTGGTTGTTTATTTTGGAATCAGTGACCTCAAGAATGGTCAAGGACGAATTGCCCAGAAAAAAAAATAAAAAAATTTCTTTTTTGGTCAAGGACAAATTGCCCAGAAAAAAAAATAACTTTTTGGTCAAGGACGAATTGCCCAGAAAGAAAGAAAATAAAAAATTTTCTTTCTTCTGGGCAATTCGTCCTTGACCATTCTTGAGGTCATTGATTCCAAAATAGACATCCAAAATTCAAAATGGCGGCATCAGCAGGGATCCACGAATCTCATTGCATATACATACATTTTTTTATAAACATGAAAAATAAGAAAAACAAAAATTAAAAGTTGGCAAAATAGTTACGTATAGCGCCGCGAGAGGAAAGAGGGCACTCGCAGGCTGACGGGGAGGAACGGGAGGGCATAGAATCTAAACTGCACAATAGCTGGTAATATCGAATGCCCGGGCTGTGAGAGTCGCGAGTGTGCGGTGTGCTGCGCTATTGAATGCAATAATTATAAATTGGTGTCTTTCAACGAACGTAAAATGGACGCGTAACGAAGCCATGGAATTATTTTGCGTGTGTAGGTGGCGAGCGTGTGTATTTTCAGCCTCGCAAAAGTTAACCAAGAGCGAAATGATAAAACCAAAATGCGCTGGAAGCAAGTCGCAGGATTTCCTGGATGCCCGTAGTAAAAAACTCCATTGAATCGCCAATGGCAATCAATGGTCCTCATACGACTCCATTGGACAATGAATGGGGACCCATTGAGATTTCCGCATTTGTCAATGGCGTACAGGGCTGACCATTGATCAGTGAATGGGTATCCATTGAACATCAAATGCGGATGAATCGAATAATCATCATTACTCAATGATGCTCATTGGAAAGCCAATGCGGATGTATCGAGCGATCAGCATTGCCCAATGGTGTCCATGGGAAGGTAAATGCTGATGAACGAAATGATCCGCTTTACCCAAGGATGTCCATTGGAAAGTCAATGCGGATGAACTGAAAGATCAGCATTTCCCACAGATGTTCATTGGAACCCAAATGCGGCTAACGATGAAATGATCAGTATTTACCAAGGATACCCATTGAATAATAAGTAACTACGAATTATACAATGATCAACATTTATCAATAATGTCACTTCATTGATGACTGATCGAATGATGAGCAGCATTCGTTAACGATGTTACAATCCATATTCGAAATTCAATGCTGAACAATTGAAACCATCGATCGATGAGAATTTTTCCGAATGCGATATTTCTCAAACGGCGGTGAATTAATAAAATTAAGTAAGAGTAGATGTCGCTGATTCTCATATATGAACCAAATATTTTCTTCATTTGTAATAAATGCTGATGATTATATCGATGGTCAATTAATATTAGCATAAGCTCGGAAATTATTCGAAAGTAATTTTAAAAAAATATATTATAAACTGCTCATCAAGTACGCGTACGTTTGGGATAAATGATTTTTAAAACCGTTTATTTTTAACATATACACATAATTCTATCAGTCCTTCTCAACTCGATTTGTGAGAGGAGAAACGTATATACTTTCATTATATCAATCGTCATCTGAATACACTTACAATCTATTTTCTCAATTCTGAGCTTCAATAATTTATATTAAATGTAATTAAATATATATATATATATATATATATATATATATATATATATATATATATATATAATTATTGGTCGTTATGCTAATATTAGCATTATGATTAACCTTACTTACTGATAACTTACATCATTTGATTATTTAATGCGTAATTCCATGTATATATAGCAATCATATGAAAGAATCTCCATTGATGATCTCATTTATTCCCCATTGCCCACAAAAACCAATGGAGGTGAATGGCAAATTAACTAGGGAGATTGTCTCCATTGAATCCCCATGGGATAATCCCCATTCCGTTTCAAATGGGGAATTCGATGGCGAAAATGTCCTTAGAAAATTCAGCATTCATATCCATTGGTTTTGTGGGCAATGGGGAATGAGTGGCGAACAGCAATGGAGATTCTTTCGTATAGTAAAAAATCCATTCATCGCTATTGAAAAATCCCCATTCATTCCCCATTGCCAAAATAACCAATGGGGATGAATGCCGAATTGCCTAAGGGGATTGTCTCCATTAAATCCCCATTAGATAATCTCCATTCCGTTTCAAATGGGGAATTCAATGGCGAAAATCCCCTTAGGCAATTCGGCATTCATCTCCATTGGTTACTTCGGCAATGGGGAATGAATGGGGATTTTTCAATGGCGACGAATGGTGTTTTTTACTACGGGTGAAGATGAATTAAGGGAGTATTCTGGTCTGGAATTTCGAAAAATTCATTTTCTTGCACGCTCTTAAAGTTTAGACCTTTAAGAAAATATCCTCGAAAGGAAATGTTTGGATTCCAATAATTTACGGAGTTATAGCTAATTTAGTGACGCAGCAACTTCGCTCGTCTGCGGCCAAAATTGAGCAGAAATGTTTTTTATGAAAATTCATGAAAATTTTGATTTTTTGAAAAAACTATTGGTAGATTCGTGTTCAGGGGAGAAAAATACATCGATATAAGGCCGGAACAAAAATAATTTCCCTTTCCATTTTTTCAGCCATTTTAAAAGTGCTCTCATTTCTACAAAAATTAAGATATCGAAATGAACCAAACGCTATTCTCTAAGTTTAGTGGCAACCTTTAAGTACAAAAAAAATTGGTTGAACCAAAGCGATGTAATGAGCTCTTGAAATGTCGCTGTTTTGAGGTTTTGTAAAATGACGCCAAAATCAAGCAAAATTATTTTTGATGAAACGTCATAAATATTTTGATTTTTTGAGAAAACTGTCGGTAGATTCGAGTTCGGGGGGGGGGAGGTGGGGAGGGGGGGGGGCAAAATACATGGATATAAGATTTGAAAAAAGTAAATTTATAACAAAAAAAAAATTTCGAATTCTGGCCAAAATTGAATCGGTGACTTTTTGCTTATTAGAGCGACAATTTTGTCTCAAAACAACGCGCCACAGAGAGAATATAATATTATAGATATATCTCTGTATATTATATAAAAATTTCGCCCCCGCTGCCGCCGTGTACAAGAATCGAGAGGTTGGGTTTGGGTTTGGGGCGACGCGAGGGCGCGTAGCTCAAACCCAAGCCTCAAAGCCAAACCCACCCCGGCCCCTCGAGTTTATATTTTATATATTTTACATATTTTTATATAATATAGAGAGACTACGGATTCTTGGGGCCCTCGCGTCGCCCGAAACCCAAACCCCAAACCCAAACCCAACCCCCCGATTCTTGTGCACGGCGGCGACGGCGGCGTTGGCTGCGGCGGAGAAATATTTATATAATACAGAGAGATATATGGGTCATTCCATGTCAAATCGACCACTTTTGAACCCGACCCCTTTCGATTTGGCTGAAAATTTTTATCTTTTTTCTACCTCAGTAAGAACATTTTTAAGGAAATTTTCAAATTTTTTTACCCAACCCAAAAAAAGTTATGAATTATTTAAAAAAAAAGGCTTTTGTTTTTTGAAATAGCTATAACTTCTTCAAAAATTAACTAATCGGGACGGTTTTTTTCGAAATTTTTCGTCGTTAAATGTACTTTTTGACAAAAAATACAAAAAAATTTAAGATATTAGAGTCTATGAAATTTTTCACTTTTTCAAGAAAAATCTTCGTTTTCTCGTAAGCGCATTTCTTTTTTTTTTTTTTACTAAAAAAAAACTCCATTCAATTCCGGAAAGAATGCCGCCCAAACTGGAGTGGGTTGAATTTTCCTTCTAGTTTTTTTTATCGATTGGAATTTTTTTTTTCGCAACTGGGCTTATTTCACCAAACACACCACTCTGTAAATTTTTGAGGATTTTTAAAGGACCTCAGAGTTTGAAAAATTGAGAAGAAAAAACAATCGAAAGTGGTAATCCGTGAAGAAATTTTGATTTTTTTCAAAAAGGTTAAAGAAGAAATAGAAGACACCTATTTATAATTTTTTTGTATTTTTTTCAAAAACTACATTCAAAAACAAAAAAGCCCAGTTGCCCAGTTGCAAAAAAAAAATTCCAATCGATAAAAAAAAAATAGAAGGAAAATTCCACCCACTCCAGTTTGGGCGGCATTCTTTCCGGAATTGAACGAAGTTTTTTTTTTAGAAAAAAATAAAATAAAATAAACAATGCGCTTCCGAGAAAACGATGATTTTTCGCGAAAAAGTGAAAAATTTCATAGACTTTAATATCTTAATTTTTTTTTGTATTTTTTTTCGAAAAGTACATTTAAAGACGAAAATTTTCGAAAAGAAAGTCCCGATTAGTCAATTTTTGAAGAAGTTATAGCTATTTGAAAAAACAAAAGCCTTTTTTTTGAATAATTTATAACTTTTTTTGGGTTGGGTAAAACAATTTGAAAATTTCCTGAAAAATGTTTTTAATGGGGTAGAAAAAAGACAAAAATGTTCAGCCAAATCGAAAGGGGTCGGATTCAAAAGTGGTCGATTTGACATGAAATGCCCCATATATAGAGAGAGATTTTGCCTCTGTTTATCCGGTGTCTCGAGTTTTATTATCGAGAGAAGTGTGACACCCGTTGAGCAGTTACGAACTTAATGAAGCTGTTTTCCGTTTTAATTAGAATTCAACGTTGATCCTCGACTATTCAGGGTTGGTTATAATCCTTGTGGTGGGGTTTTAACGTTGCGATATTAAGACGCTCCAGGGCGAGATTCTCGCTTGCGTGTCTTAAAAAGGTGATCTCGAAGGGAGAAAAAGGGGTGACGCACAAGTCTCCATAGACTTCGGTCTCTCATGGTTGGAATATGATATGATGTGCCGAACGCAAAGGTGAGCCCTCTTAATTATTAAATAGTATGGAATTCATTAAACAAAAATTTTTCCTCCTTCAAATTCTCTTTTTACAGTTGATTATCATATAAAAACCTAGCAAGTACCGCTATAAGCCGACACAGTCGACACTGATTGTCGACACTTTTTTGTTATTGAGTTTCGATACCCTAAAAACTGAGGATAGCGTCTGAAATTTGAAAATAATACATCATAAAAGGGTCGACACTTTTTATCGCGTGCTGCTAAAGTATCGACACTATGGAACCAGTCGATAATAGTGTCGAAACCAAGTGTCGATGAATAATTCTTCAAAAAAAATGTCAACAATTATCATCGAGTGTCGACAAAGTGTGTCAACGCTACAAAAATCGTCGATAATATTCTATAATTCCCAATGATACGTCATAGAGATGTTGACACTTTTCTATTGGATGTCAACCAAGTGTCGACGTTATAAATGTTGGATTCCATAGAAAAATTTACAACAACCAAAACGTGTCGACTCTTTTGCATGTGTGTCGGCCAAATGTCAATCCCACAGAAGCGATCGATTATGTTCGAAAGTTCGAGAAAATGTTCTCAAAATCTTCATAATGCATGGTGAAAAATGCAATAGAAAAATGGGGATCGGCGAAGTGTCGACTCTAAAGTGTCGACCAAGTGTCGACTGTCGTTAATGTTTGGAAATTCTGCAGAACGGGTCAAAAAAGCGTCGATTCATTTTTATAGAGTATCGAAACCAAGTGTCGATGAATAATTCTTCAAAAAAATGTCAACAATTATCATCGAGTGTCGACAAAGTGTGTCGACGGCATAAAAATCGTCGATAATATTCTATAATTCCCAATGATACGTCATAGAGATGTTGACACTTTTCTATTGGGTGTCAACCAAGTGTCGACGTTATAAATATTGGATTCCATAGACAAATTTACAATAACCAAAAAATGTCGACTCTTTTGCATGTGTGTCGACCAAATGTCAATCCCACAGAAGCGATCGATTATGAAATGTCAACAATTATCATCGAGTGTCGACAAAGTGTGTCGACACTACAAAACTCGTCGATAATATTCTATAATTCCGAATAATACGTCATAGAGATATCGACACTTTTCAATTGGATGTGAACCAAGTGTCGACGTTATAAATATTGGATTCCATAGAAAAATTTACAATAACCAAAAAGTGTCGACTCTTTGGCATGTGTGTCGACCAAATGTCGATCCCACAGAAGCGATCGATTATGTTCGAAAGTTCGAGAAAATGTTCTCAAAATCTTCATAATGCATCGTGAAAAATGCAATGGAAAAATGGGGATCGGTGAAGTGTCGACTCTAAAGTGTCGACCGAGTGTCGACCGTCGTTAATGTTGGCAAATTCTGCGGAACGGGTTAGAAAAGTGTCAATAATATTCCATAATTTGCAATCATACGTCACAGAGGTGTCGACATTTCTTGATCGGGTGTCGACCAAGTGTCGACGTTATAAAAAATGGATAAAATAGAAAAATTGAAAATAACCAAAAAGTGTCGACACTTTTCGTCGACTGTCAAACAATCATCAATGTCCAAAACAATATTTGAACAAGCCTATGAAAGTGTCGACACTTTTTGTCGCGTCGACCAACTTTGTCGACATTTTCCAATTAACTTTGAATTTTTCGCGCTCAAACCGATTGGTCATGATCATCTCGCGTTCGCTCCTCGACGTTGCCGTCGTCGCGTCTTTTGTCGTCTATATTTGAGATATTCGTCCCCACCGCGGTCGGTGGACGATCTTTTATTTCACGGTAACAATGGTAGGACGCTTTGTTTCAGGCATTGTCAGAAGATTGGCGGCGAGGGGGGGGGGGCGGACATAGTAACGCGGGGCACAAAAAGTTATAATGAAACGCTATTTATTTCGAGTGTATGGGTTGCACGTGCTGAAGGGGTGGACGGGGAATAGCACCCCCGAACTACCCTTAACGGTTCCCAACAACGAGAAACTCCCTCACTTTTCATCATACCCCCCCCCCTCTCGCCTTGTTCACTATATATTCTCGTATACAACAATTCTTAACTCTGCATTCTTTTATCTGACTGTAACAGTCGCTCTCGCTCGCTATTCTGCGAACCACGCCCAGACTGAAAGCCGCGTACTCTCGGAGGGTAAAAAAAAAGAAAATATTCATTAAATGCGATATTCAAAAACGTGGCGTCGGAAACACCACGGAAATGAATTTTATTTCGTTTAAAAATAATTTTTTTGTTTTTCCTTTTCATGAAAAATTTTCATGTCGGGGTTGTTCATTATCAGAGAACTTTACTCTTGTGGAACCCTTAATTAGGGATCCGAAAAAGCATTGTTTAAACGACCCTTTTGGTATTTCATTACATTTTGTTGATGAAGTTTAAAATGTATTGTCGCCATTTACATTAATTTATTATTATTATTATTATTATTATTATTATTATTATTATTATTATTATTATTATTATTATTATTATTATTATTATTATTGTATATTAGACTGATTCAAAAAAGCGCCTATTTTCTGTTTTTTGTTAACATATTAAATATTTTCGGGAAGGTGAAAAAAGATGCCTGTTAAAAGCAGAGCTCTTAATAATAATATTTAGCGGTCGCACATCGCATATTTTTATTTCCCATTTAAATAACACAGGAAAAGAAAATTTAAACTTTGAAATTTTACATATCGGTTTCAAGTCAATGAAGGACAGAATCACGTTACAGCTGCCATAAAGGCGTATTACCTCTTTTACGCCCTTATGGCACCCGGATGCCATTGAATTTTTTTTTTTTCAGGAATCGACGTAATTTCCGATTTTTTTTTATACGCCCTTTTGGCTTTCGACACCCACAGTGAAAGCCATAAGGGCGCAGAAGAAAAAAAAAATTCGGAAATTTTTTTTTATCGGTTCTATACTTTTTGGTGATAATTACGTCGATTCCTGAAAAAAAAAAATTCGAAACGACGCCCTTATGGCTTTTGCTGTAGGTGTCGAAAGCCATAAGGGCGTATCGAATTTTTTTTTTTTTTAGGAATCGACGTATTTATGACCGAAAAGTATAGAAGTATAGTTTAAAGTATAGAACCGATGAAAAAAAAAAATTCCGAAATTTTTTTTTTCATCGGTTCTATACTTTTCGGTCATAATTACGTCGATTCCTGGGGAAAACAAATTTGGAATTTTTTTTTTTTCATTGAATCTGATTTTCAGTCATAATTACGGCGATTCCTGAAAAAAAAATTCGATGCGCCCTTATGGCTTTCCAATCTCACCTTTTGCTGGCATACGCCCTTATGGTAGCTGGAATGCGATATTCTTGTATAGAATTGAACGCTCTACAAAAAAGATCTCTTGTAATTTTTCGATAAACTCACTCCTTCAAAAGTTATTCACGTTCTAATGTATTTGTATATTAGACTGAATATGGGTAAACTTATGTTGGTAATTTGTTTAAAAATTAGGTAATTTATGTTAATGTATCAGGTGTACAAATAAGTTTCCGCGGTTTGTCAAAAGATGGCCCCACCAGAAGGTTATGGAGAAATTGTCAGATGTAAAACGTAATATCCCAAGTTTCGTCATCCGGCAACACCATAACCTTAAAGTACTAGTGATTCCGTATCAGCATCACGTAATTTTTTTCGTGCAAAAATGTCAAGTTTTGTGCCGAATAAGCATCATTTGCGGGAACTTTTGATTTACTTCTTTAATTTGAAAAAATCTGCAGCTGAGGCGCATCGATTGCTTCTAGAAGCATATGGTGAAGCTGCTTTAAGTGAGAGAAGTTGTCAGGAATGGTTTCAAAAGTTTAAGAACGGTGAGTTTGACGTGAAGGACAGAGAACGGACAACGGAACGGAACGGACAAAGAACCTGCGAAACCATTACCGGAGCTCTCGACCGAACACAATTGATGAGATTGAGTCGGGCACTTAAGGAAAAACGCGCCCATTACTACTCCAGACACGACAAAATTATTCTTTTACACGATAATGCTCGTCCACATGTTGCGGCGCCGGTAAAAACATACTTGGAAACACTCAACTGGGAAGTTTTACCCCACCCGCCGTATTCACCAGACTTAGCCCCTTCCGATTATCACCTGTTCCGGTCGATGGCACATGGTCTGTCTGAGCAGCGCTTCACATCATATGAAGACACCAAAAATTGGGTAGTTTTGTGGATAGCGTCAAAAGATGAAGAGTTTTTTCGACGGGGTATCCGAATGTTGCCAGAAAGATGGGGAAAAGTAGTGGCAAATGATGGAAAATACTTTGAATAAAACGTAATGTACTCCCAGTGGACACAGTAATGTTGCAGCAATGTAACGGCAATGTTACCGTTTGTAACATGTAACATTACATGGACGTTACATGTAAGTTACATGTAAGTTACAATTTCCTACTCAGCAATGTAACATTGTTACATAACAGTTATGTAACGTTATGTAACAGTTACGTAACAGTTATGTAACAGTTACGTAACAGTTATGTAACAGTTATGTAACAGCTACGTAACAGTTATGTAATTGTGTTACGTTACTGTAACTAGAATTAATTGTTGTTAAACATGTTATAAAAAATATATAGCTCTCGCAAAATAATTTAATATGCATAGTTTACCGGCCCGAAAGAGATTCATAGAAAGAAAAAAAATCTGCACGAATTGTCTGATCTAACTTTTCTCAGAGACTGGGAATCGAACCCTCGACCCTACCTACCATCCTACCTATCTACCTAACACGCTACCGATTACGCTACCGACTACTTATGAATTCTCTCTACTTGTATAATATATGAATGCTGGAGTGCCGAACAAATAATAGTAGTATAATAATGGTAGTAAAATAATAATAATAATAATAATAATAATAATAATAATAATAATAGTATATGCATTTGAATGAGCAATAAACCATGAATGTTCGTTTTTTTATTTGCGAATTCCAATCCCCTGATCCCTCATAAGTTATGTAAACTTTATTCCAGAATACCTGAACCCTCATAACTTACGTTACCCTTCATAACTTAATTTCAGAGCTTCTAACCTCTCATGAATTATGTAAGCCCTCAAAACATGTTTGAGAGAGCTGTGACCTCTCATAAGTTAAGTGACCTCTCATAACTTAATTTGGGGGCCTCCGACCCCTAGTGTCATGTGAACTCTCAAAACTTCATTCCAAAATACCTGACCCCTCATAACTTACGCCATCCCTCATAACTTGATTTCGCGACCCCTGACCCCTCGTAGTAAAAATGTTTACAGTGTGTAACTTCTATGGTATATTGCCACAATAGAACATATGTTACATTACTGTAATGTAACATGGTTATATAGCAGTTATGTAACCTACATGTAACAAATGTTACATAACATGTTACTTGCACGTTATATAACAGCAACGTTACATAGGAATAACATTGTAACATTACATGTAACTTCCATGTTATATTGCCGCAATATAACATTTGCTACGTTACTGTAATGTAACAAATTTATATTGCCGCAATATAACATATGTTACATTGCTGTAATGTAACAAAGTTATATTGCAGTTATGTAACCTACATGTAACAAATGTTACATAACATTGTCACTTGCATGTTATATAACAGCAACGTTACATAGGGATAACATTGTAACATTACATGTAACTTCCATGTTACATTGCGGCAACATAACGTGTTCACTGCGCTGTTCCTTCACAATAAATTCCTAATTTTTTATAAAAAACCGCGGAAACTTATTTGTACACCTAATAATTTAAACTTTTGTTTCAGGAAAGTTCTTACGATATTTAGTAATAAGTTTCAAAATTTTGCCGGAAACTAAAAAAAAAGTGAAACTCACTCTAAATTTAACTTTAACCTTGAACAACTTTTGATGAAGTGAGTTTATCGAAAAATCATAGAAGATCTTTTTTGTAGAGCATTAAATTCTCTACAAGAATATGTTCTTTTCATTTTGGTACATTGACTCGAAGTCGCGATATAAAATTTCAAAGTTTGGAAAAAAAATTTCCTTTGTTATTTAAATGGGAAATGAAAATATGCGATGCGCTACCGCTAAATATTATTATTAAGAGCCCTGCTTTTAACAGGTATCTTTTTTCACTTTCCCGAAAGTATTCAATATGTTACTTCGAAAAACAAAAAATAGTCGTTTTTTTGAATCAGTCTATTGTGCACATTTGTTGATTTATTTATTTGTCTATTTTACCATAATATCTCACGTCATTATGAATAATTTTAAAATGTTGCATTCTCGTCCCTTCAACGTGAATAAGAAATTTTTTACAAAAATGTACATGCGGTAAAAGCGATCGAAGAAAATTTGCCACTCAATGCAGAATTTATTAAACAAATTTAACCCGTTCAATTTACTAATTTTAATAATTTAACTGGCCCTGCGATTTTGATTATTTATATTTGAATTTTTGTTACAATATATTGCGTGGTTTTGAATTCTCATTGGAATTTATCGCATTAAAAATTTATTTACTCGATTAAATTCTCAATTTGTTTAAGTAATAACAACAATAATAATGAATTAATTTAATCAATTTCAGCGATTTAATTATACATTTAATTAATTTTATTTACTTAATTCGAAATTATTTAACCACTAAGATTAAGAAGAATCAATGGAGAATAGAAATATTTATAATTCAATAATTTTACCATTTGGCGAATAATAATAATAATTCGCACGATACACTGAGAAAAAAAAATGGTTGAATATTGGGGCGATTTTTTTTTCGACTTTTTTAAATTTTCATCCCTCCCCACCTAAAATGCTGTTGCATATGTCTAAAAGAAACTACCCTGAAAGTTACAGCCCTTAATATTAATGTTAAGTACTCGCCCTTAGCGTGAAAAGATTTCCCATCTAAAATACACGTAAATAAAAAACTTTTTTCTTCAAATTGCTATAACTCCGCGGCATTTTATGCTATCATATTGTCCTTGGTCGCAATTTACGCAGAATTGAACGATCTTCAAAAGTGTCCTAAGCAGCGTAAGTGTAATTTACACTGGTGAGATGGTACGAGTCACTAAAGTTGATTTTGACCCACACTTCTCGTTTTTTTGCTGTTATTTTTGAAATGATCAGCGTTATCGAAAAATTGCGAAGGAAAGTTTTGTTGGAAATTTAATTTCCTACAAAAAAGGTCCTTTAAACCTACTTGAGAAAATTGATATCTCTTGAGATATTGAACCTTAATTTATTTGCGGTATAAAATTTTTACGGTTTATCGAACCAAAAGTTCTTAATTGTTGATATTCCATATCATTTCGCCAATGGTGATATGATATGTGATATGGTGGCATGATATAGAATATCAAAAAATTGAAACTTTTGGTTCAATAAACCATAAAAATTGTATACCAAAACCAAGTTAAGGTCCAATATCTCAAGAAATATCGATTTTCGCAAGTAGGTCTAAAGGACTTTTTCTGTAGGAAATTAAATTTCCAACAAAACTTTCCTTTGCAATTTTTCGATAACGTTGATAATTTCGAAAACAACAGCAAAAAAACGAGAAGTGCAGGTCAAAATCAACTTTAGTGACTCGTACCATCTCACCAGTGTAAATTACACTTACGCTGCTAAGGACACTTTTGAAGATCGTTCAATTCTGCGTAAATTGCGACCAAGGACAATATGATAGCATAAAATGCCGCGGAGTTATAGCAATTTGAAGAAAAAAGTTTTTTATTTACGTGTATTTTAGGTGGGAAATCTTTTCGCGCGAAGGGCGAGTACTTAATATTAATATTAAGGGCTGTAACTTTCAGGGTAGTTTCTTTCAGACATATGCAATAATATTTTAGGTGGGGAAGGAAAAAAATAAAAAAAGTAAAAAAAAAAAATCGCCCTATTGAATATGCAAAATCGTTAGTTGAATACGGGCAACTAAATATTTATTTGGTCTAACTAAATAATTAGTTTCTTGAATAATTCCCTGCTTCGGTTGACCAAAATATTGTTCAGGCAACAAAAATTTGGATTGTACAACTAAATATTTAGTTGCACGTATTCAACTAAATGATTTTGCCTATTCAACCATTTTTTTTCTCAGTGTATTTGAAATTATGAAAAAAAAATTGAGAAAAAATAAAAAAAATAATAATTTTACCACACACATTTATTTCCTCTTCAAGATCCGCGCGATGATTTTATGATTTGAAATGTCCGTACGAAAGAAAATCATCGCTGTCGAGACGTTGTTTATCAATGAGACAATGAAATGTCCGGTGGGCCGAGAAACAATTAGGCGACTTCCTCTCGTCTTATATACACAGCATACGTACATATATGACGAGTGAAACGTGTCTCTTTGCACGAAACTAAACGTCTGCAAAGTCATTCGCTAATAATCTTTCTTAGCCACTTAAATAATCCTTTCCGGCGAACCCTTTTTTTTTCGTCTCCACGCCAATTATTCAATTAATAGAAGGACAAAACAAAATTCATTTCGTAAAATCATACGTGCATGCACGTAATTTTTACATCAGGAAAGATTAACATGAATTAACATGATTAATTAATTATTGCAATATTCTTAGAAGTCACGATAGATGAGAAAATTCTTTTTTCTAAATATTTGTGAATATAATATATAATGAAACAAAGGAAATGATAACTTGATGATAATTCATAGAACAAGATGGAATCAAAACGACAAAAGTTGTTTTTTTATCAGAAATTGCTAAATTGCTGTACGATTAAAAAAAAAAATTATCATTTTTTAATACGTTCTTTATAGCAAAATGGTAGCAATTACTTTTATAATTAAATTACACGTTGTATTACTAATTATTTGAAGCATTTTAAATTTTATTATCCATTTAATTACGAATTATTTCAAGCGTTTTATACACTGAGAGAACAAATTACTGAATTTGAGACCATGAATTTATTTATTAAATGAAAGTATTAATTCGATTATTTATTTGTTGAACCAACAAAATCACTCTTCATTTAAAAAAATATTTTCACGAATCTATTACTCCATTATATTAAACTCTTATTCAATAGTAACAATTAAATGCATGATAGATTTGATTAAATTTGTATTCATTGGATTAATTACATTGATCGCATCATAAACATGAGATTATTTGAATCTAAAAAACGACTTCAATACGAAATTATTTTTTTTGAAAAAAATTATTTATGGCATCATAAACATGAGATTATTTGGATCTAAAAAATGACTTCAGTACGAAATTATTTTTTTCGAACAAAATTATTTCTTTGCAATAAATTCATCATTATTTTACTTCTAAAAATATCTTTTATTGCACTCCGTACGCAAAGTGCCACTTTGCGCACGCTACGCGTGCTCAAACTGGTACTTTGCGCACTCGTACAATAAAATTTCGTACGATAATAGTGCGAGAAACTTTTTCTCAACTCGTGTGATTGCAACATTCGCCTTCGGCTCATGCTGCAAACTCATACTCGTCAGAAAAAGTTTCATCGCACTAGTATCGTAATATACTATATTTAAATAGATTTTAATAAATTTGCATTCATGGGATTAATTAGATTTATTGCATCATAAACATGAGATTATTTGAATCTGAAAAACGACATCAATATTGAATTATTTTTTTCGAACAAAATTATTTCTTTGCAATAAATTCATCATTATCTTACTTCTAAAAATATTTCTGTAGTATTTTCAATATTTATTAGATATAAAATTGATTGTGATTATTTGAAAAGAAGCTGTAGTAAAATAAATAACACATTATTTTATTCCAATAGAATATTTGTTTGAAATGATGACATTTTTATTTCCTTCAAGCAAAGAACTATCATTTCTATAGTATACTTTAGTAGTATACACAAGTTGTTAAAAATTAAAAAACTGGTTTTTTAAATATTTACTTACATTCGAATCTTCGTAACTCCTAACTTTTTTAAAGTGCATAGTCAGTGTTGTCCCACGAGTGAAGAGAGGGGTACTAGAAACGCCAGACGGTTAGTACTAGAATAGTGCTAGCGGGAAAAAGTGGTACTAAATCGTATTGACTGAAGATACGGCGGGAAAATTTAAATATTCCATGTCACAAACCCCCTTCTCCACCTTTCCGCTCTCTTGAGTGCGAGAGAGATAGAGCTAAAACTTTTAACACATCTTTCTCAGAGATGACTGGATGGAATAAAAAAATAATAGTCGGACCACATTAATTACGCAGGTGTGCCCACTCTTTTTTCTTATTCCATTAAGCCATCTCCGAGAAAAATGTGTTGAACAAGTTTTGAGGTTATGTTGACCTTTAAACTACTCTTAAATTGAATAAAATGTCGTGCGGTAATTGCATCTCGTATTGAAAAACATGCTCATATTTTTTTATCGTTATTAAGATTAGGGCAAACCGTAAGTGAAATACAAGAAGATAATTTAGTACAGTCAACTCTCATCTATTTTACCACCAGCTATTTTACAAAATCACGACCGGCTATTTTACCGAGGTATCCTTCCCCTATCTCCCACTCTATTCTCCTCTCTGTGTTAACCGTCGTGATGTCGCGCCTTGCCGTGAGATGTCGCCACCATTTCTATCAGTGGTGAGGAACCCCTCACGCCGTAAAATAAGTGGCGAGCGCCAGTCTCAAGCTCAACGATGTAAAATAGGTGACAGTTCACTGTACTAGAAGACAAAATAGTAGCGTTATTCTATACCATCAGTCGATAAAAATATTAACTAAAATCTGCTCGAAAACTTCCGAAGTCCAAAAAGTGTCCTAAATAGTACTGGTGGTACAAGGTACTAAGCGAGTAGTACTAGATTCGTCATGGTGGTACTATAGTACTAAAAAAATCAAAAAAGTACTAGATTCATACTTTAGTGCCGATAGGAACAACACTGTGCATAGTAGTAGTCGATAGCGTAATAGGTAGCGTGTTAGGTAGTTAGGTAGGATAGGTATAATGGTAGGTAGGGTCTAGGGTTCGAATCTCGATCGGACAGAGGAATTAGATCGGAGAATTGGCGCCGATTTGTCTTTTTTTCTATTAATCTCTTTTTGGGGTCACTAAACTATGCATATTAAATTATTTGGCACGGGCTATATATTTTTTATAAAATGTTTAGCAACAATTAATGAACACGCATTTGATCGAATCAATCATTTTTCCTGTTGATTGAACTAATTAATTTGTTGATTCAACAAATTCTTTTTCTCAGTGCTTCCTGTATTAAAAGACATACATGTTTTGAATGATAAAATGTGTTCCTGATGTAAACAACATATTACATATAATTGATAACATACTGTTAGATTCAAGTAAATTCGTTTATTGAAACAAAAATTTATGGAATTGACTGAAAAAAATGAACCAAGAAAATATATAAGGGAACCAATCTAATATGTTTTGGCAAAAAATGAAAAAAATGATTTTTTTCCTTCAAAACTTTATTTCATTGGTTCTAGTAATTTTTCCTCTCAGTATATTGAAAATGATTCTATTACTTGGAAGAAAATTTAATTACATTTTTAATCCAATAACATTTGTAATTGAATGAAATTTGTAATTCAATTAATTTAATGAATTTAATGTGAATTTAAATTAGTAATTAAATTAATTTAATTAATTTAATGTAATTCGATTGTAAATTTTCTTCAATTACAAATGTAATTGGATTAAAAATGTAATTAAATTTTCTTCAAAGTAATTGAATTGTTTTCGATATGAAATGCTTGAAATAATTTGTAATTAAGTGGATCTCCATTACAAAATGCCGAAATAATTTGTAACTGAATCCATCATAATTAAAACTGCTTTAAGTAATGCATAATTTAATGCTATAAAATTACAAATGCTTCAAATAATTAGTAATTCAACGTGTAATTTAATTATAAAAGTAATTGCTACCGCCCATCTCTGACAGCGATCCATATCCTCACACTATTGTCACACGTTGTTGCATCGAATTACATAAAAAAATGCCCCTACTTAAGATACGCGCGCACACATGTATATGGGGCATTCCGCGCCAATTCACGCGGTCATCGGCGTGACCCCCTCGGATTTTAATGTCCAGTGAATTGTGGATTTCGTTTGGTCCAAAATATGCCCCCAAATTTTTAGAAATTTTTATTTCATTTTTTAGGGGTTGCCCGAGCTAAAAAATCATTGAATGGGCGGAAAACGTAAAGAAGGCCCTTTTTCAAATCACTCAAATTTTTTTTACCGACACTAGGGCCCGAAACAGATATTTTCGTCATAGTTCGATAATGGGCCAAAAATAATTACTGTTTTTACAAAAATTATAATTGCTATTTTTTTAAATTGTTTTTTAATTAATAAACACGTTATTATTAATAAACATGTTTATTGCTGTTATTCTTACTACAAGAAACAATCAAAGTAAGGAATTATTTAAAAAAAAAATTAAAATACAAAAAAAATAGTAATTATTTTTGGCCCATTATTGAACTATGACGAAAATATCTGTATTGGGCCCCAGTTTCTGTGAAAAATATTTCATTAATTTGAAAAAGGGTCTTCTATATGTTTTCTCTGAATTTAATGATTTTTTAGCTCCGGCAACCCCTCAAAAATGAAAGAAAAATTTCTAATTTAATTACAAATGTGATTTAAATAAATTACCAATGGAATTAATTGCATTTGTAATTAAATTACATTTGCAATCGAATTACATTTCAAGTCAAACTACATTTGCAATTAATGTATATTTTTCATTAAATTAAATTTGTAATTTAATTACATGTATAATTAAATTACATTTGTAATTTAATGCTTGAAATATCTTGCAGTCGAAAGGAGTCAATTATCCATTACACGGGTAATGAGTAATTAAATCGCACTTTAATTACACATTACTATCATAATGGTCTGTTAATTGGCCTTTCAATTACACATTATCATTGTAATGAATAATTAAAAAACTTTTTACACACACATTATCATTGTAATTGAAAGGCCAATTAACCGACCATTATGATACACTGAGAGAAAAAATTACTAGAACCAGTGAAATAAAGTTTTGAAGGCAAAAAATCATTTTTTTCATTATTTGCCAAACCATATTAGATTGGTTCTCTTATATATTTACTTGGTTCATTTTTTTCAGTCAATTTCATAAATTTCTGTTTCAATACACGAATTTACTTGAATCTAACAGTATGTTATCAATTATATGTAATATGTTGTTTGAATCAAGAACACATTTTATCATTCAAAACATGCGTGTCTTTTGATACAGGAAGCACTGAGAAAAAAAATTTGTTGAATCAACAAATTAATTAGTTCAATCAACAGGAAAAATGGTTGATTCGATCAAATGCGTGTTTATTAATTGTTGCTAAACATTTTATAAAAAATATATAGCCCTTGCCAAATAATTTAATATGCATAGTTCAGTGACCCCAAAAAGAGAAAAATAGAAAAAAAGACAAATCTGCGCCAATTCTCCAATCTAATTTCTCTGTCCGACCGAGATTCGAATCCTCGACCCTACCTACTATTATACCTATCCTTGTAAAATATCTTAATAAAAACAAAACGAAGTGTACTCGATTTAACGTCACAATTTCTGCAATTATCTTTATTTTCTCGAGCGCAGATAAAATTTTGAAACAAACAGACATCTCTTGCAATTCATCTTTATAATACCTTCGCACACATTCACATCATGGAAATTACAACGCTCAAACACCAAGTCTCGTCCTATTCCCTTTATCTTCAGAATTATCGTTGCGACTTAACTTAATTGATGGCTCTTTCGAAAATCTCTGGGGCTCGCTGAATCTCGGGAAAACTCCACTGGATTGATGTTGATAACAAGATAAGAGCTGGCCAAGCCCTTCGAAGCGTCAAACGCGGTCAGAATATATTTCGCTCTGCTTCGTGTGGATAATATTCCAAGATCCAAGAGTGGTTGATCCGTGCAGCGCGACGTCCCCAGAGCGAAAGAGACCGATCGATTACGGGAATCAAGCATTTCGATTTTCGACCATACGCCTATGTCGAGTAGCCCTCTGGGCGTGCGCGTTATTCAGCAATCGTATGGCTCGGAATTTCCGTAATATATTATCGCGCTCTATTTAAATTCTATATTCGCTCCTTACATCCTACCTAACTACCTAACACGCTACCTATTACGCTATCGACTACTACTGTGCACTTGAAAAAAGTTAGGAGTTACGAAGATTCGAATATAAGAAAACACTTAAAAAACCAGTTTTTTAATTTTTAACAACTTATGTATACTATTAAAGTATACTGAAGATAGTTCTTTGCTTGAAGAAAATAAAAATCATCATTCCAAACAAATATTCTATTGGAATAAAATAATGTGTTATTTATTTTACTACAGCTTCTTTTCAAATAATCACAATCAATTTTATATCTAATCAATATTGAACATACTACAAAAATATTTTTAGAAGTAAAATAATGATGAATTTCTTGCAAAGAAATAATTTTGTTCGAAAAAAATTATTTGATATTGATGTCGTTTTTCAGATTCAAATAATCTCATGTTTATGATGCGATAAATCTAATTAATCTAATGAATACAAATTCAATCGAATCTATTTAAATAAAGATATTTTTAGAAGTAAAATAATGATGAATTTATTGCAAAGAAACAATTTTGTTCGAAAAAAATAATTTCGTGTTGAAGTCATTTTTTAGATCCAAATAATCTCATGTTTATGATGGCAGAAAAAATTTTCTTCAAAAAAAAATAATTTCGTAGTGAAGTCGTTTTTTAGATTCAAATAATCATCATTTTAGATTCAAATAATCTAATGTTTATGACGCGATCAATGTAATTAATCCAATGAATACAAATTTTAATCAAATCTATCATGCATTTAATTGTTACTATTGAATAAGAGTTTAATATAATGGAGCAATAGATTCGTGAAAATATTTTTTTAAATGAAGAGTGATTTTCTTGGTTCAACAAATAAATAATCGAATTAATACTTTCATTCAATAAATAAATTCATGTTCTCAAATTCAGTAATTTTTTCTCTCAGTGTAGTAATGTAATTATAGTAATGTAGTGTAATGATAGTTGTAATTACGCACTAGCGCGATAATTTTTAATTGAATTATATTCAATTAATATTTGCCCATCTCTGCCGGCGAGTAGCGGCGAGAGGTGTCTCGGGAGTGGGGGAAATGGCGCGTATGTAGAGAGCGCCGACCCAGCGCCGTTCAGTCTCGCGCGACGCGGCGCCGCGTTCAGTCGCGTTGCCGCGGTTCGTGTAATTTTAGTCGTCGGGTATTAATTTAAAGTTTTTATCCTCAGGAATTAAATAATTTAATACTAATAATAATAACAATTACAGGGATGCATATAAAAATTGTGTCTTTTTCCTTAGAACGAAGTGAGAGTGTTGTAATTATTATTTTTCTCCTCAAATTGGGATTCGATCGAAAGTTGTTACCGAAGGAAAAAAATGTGCGTGGCAGTTTCTCTGTTGCAGCGTAGCTGTGCGTCGCGACTGAGAGTGCAGCACGTGCTACAAATGCATGCTTTGGCGATGCAACGTGCAGGCTTGAAGACATTTTTTTTTTTTCGATGAACATTTTCGACGCTCGATGAAATTGGGAATATCGATCAATCGATCAAGAGTGTTCGACGAAAAAGTTGATTGGGCAAAAAGAATTGTGCTAACGTGCCTTAATAAAAAAAAAAATAAAATAAAATAAAAAATAAACACAAAAAACGAAAAAACCAATTCGCAAAAAAAGAAAATTAAATAAATAATAAATTAAATTAAATAAATTATCTTTTCCTGTTTCCCCGTTCATCAATCGCTTAATATCCAATCTGGAAGCAAATTCTTTAATCTTTTCGATTTTTCTTCCAAATCTTTCCTCTAGATCTAATCTCGATATTATTTTCTCGAAAATTTCGTTCCTATACTCTTAATTAATTCCTCAATTAATTAATATCTAATCTCTTAATTAATTTCTAAAAATTACTTCGAGCTTCATTATGCAACTTTCAAAATTGAATTTTCTTCACTTCAAAAGTAAAAAAAATAAATTCTATCGCTCATACATTTGTAATCAAAATTTCACCTAATGTTTGTGTAAGTAAATATTTTTTTTTTATCTCGGCTTCCCCCTCCCTTCGTGACTCCCCCGCCCGCCGACGGCTCTCAGTCGGCGTTCGCCATCCATCGAGGCAGGACTGCAAAGTACATATTAGTGGTTGCGCGTGACAACGGACTGACGACTGGACAATGCGACTCGATGAAATTTTGGTTTTGAATCTTCCCCTACATATATGCATTGCGCTGCAGCGTCAGAATGAGAAGTGACACGCGTGCGTTTCACGAGCCTCTACATATACGCATGGGGCATTCCACGTCAAGTCGGCCACCCTATTTTTCGAAATCTCCAAAAATCGCGTACAAATTTTTAAGAAGTAGTTCCAACTGTCAAGAATATTCGTGATTTTTTTCACATTCTCATATTACATATTTTAGCCAGAAAAAAATTCAAAAAAATTTCTTGCTCCATTTCGTAACTCGAAAATTATTCATCGGACGAAAAAAAAAGTACAACATGAAGTTTAGGATTTTCAACGTACTTTTCACTGAAATTTTTTACGAACTCCTCCGAAAGCTGTATATGCCATTTTCGGAGCAAATAATGTTTTGATTTTTTTTTTCTCAGAATTCACATCTTCGATTTGTCCGCAGTTCAAACAGTTTTTTGCTTGATATATTTACAGACTATTAAAAAATTGGCTCAGTGGAGAATCCATTCCTTCCCATGCGTTTTTCATCCCAAACGAATACACAATTTTCTCTGTGCATCAACAGGGTTGAGACTATACATAGCTATTTTCTAAAGCCCGCATTTTTGTTTATTTTCTGTACTTTTTCAATTTTTTTAAAACTTTTTTCATTTTTATTTTTTCAAATATCTTTTTGTACATTCTAATAAACTTTATCAATGGGCCCATTTACACCGATAGAGTCTATTAAAATTCGAGTCAGAGGCTACTCGCGTCTCTCGATTGCAAAAAAAAAATAATTTACCCTCTTTGGATACACCGACCTTTCTATGGCCAATGAGTACTTTTTTAGTTCGATCAGATTTTTGGGAATGAAGCAACAATATTGCTTTGTTCCGGAAATCTTCTTCGCAGTATCAAAACGAGATTATTTTATTATTTTTCCCTGTCTACGATTAATAATGATAAAATATCAATATCTACACTATTTCGTTAAATCACTCTACAATGATATATTGTATCAACAAAAATGCATTTGAAATAATGGATTCTCCACTACGCTAATTTTTTTATAGTCTGTAAATAAATCAAGTGAAAAACTGTAAAAACTACGGACGAATCGAAGATGTCAATTTTGAGAAAAAAAATATCAAAACATTATTTTCTCCGAAAATTGCATATAGAGCTTTCGGAGGAGTTTGTAAAAAATTTCAGTGAAAAGCACGTTGAAAATCCCAAATTTTATGTTCTACTTTTTTTTTTCGTGCGATCAATAATTTTCGAGTTACAAAATGGGACAAACAAATTTTTTGTATTTTTTTCCAGCTAAAAAATGTAATTGAAAAATCTGAAAAAAATCACAAATTTTCTTGACAGTTGGGACTACTTCCTAAAAATTTGTATGCGATTTTTGGTGATTTCAAAAAATGGGGTGGCCGACTTGACGTGGAATGCCTCACTCATATATGCCCTGTCCAGCAGCGCGCTGTTCTCGGACCAGTGAATTTCATCGCGTTTAACCCGGTGATACCAATAATGACACATGACTCTGACTGAGTGGCGTTGAGCTCTCCCGAATGAAAGCTATATACATAAACTCTCGTATAGCTGCAAATACCCTTGTATGACTTTATACATATGTATATGGGACATTCCACCTCAAATCACGCCCCCCTCGGGTGACCCCCTCGGATTTTGGTGTCCAATGATTTCTGGGTTTCATTTGGCCCGAAATATGACCTCAAATTTTTTAAAATTTTGATTTCATTTTTTAGGGGTTGCCCGAGCTAAAAAATCATTAAATTGAGGGAAACATAAAGAGGGACCGCTTTTAAATTAACGAAATTTTTTTCACAGAAACTAGGGCCCAAAACCGATATTTTCGTCATAGTTCGATAATGGGCCAAAAATAATTACTATTTTTTTGTATTTTTTTTTTTTACAATTTCTAATCTTGATTGTTTCTTGTAGTGAGAATAACAACAAAAGTACTTTTGTAAAAGTATTATTAAAGTTTTTCAATAATTTTTTTAAGTCGTCGTTTTGCCCCCCCCCCCCCCCCGTAACCATTTTGCTCCACTTTCCCCTTTATAGGGATGAAGTTGCTTGAAAGAATACATTTTTTTTTTCAGATTGCGCTCCCCATGGCGATTTCCTTTGAAAATCCGATTTTCTTTTGAATTGATTATCAACGTAGAAATCGAGATAGATTTTTTATCAATTTTTCTATAATCGTTTTATTTTTTTCCATCAAACAATATTTTAGGAGGAAGTTAGGGAATGTTTTAAAATATTTGGTACAAGATTTTTTGAAAAGTAAAATTTTGCATTTTCACTTTAAAGTGGCGAATCTCAAAAGACAATGAAATATATAAAGAATAGTTCAAATATTTAATTTTTCAAATGTTTACACATGGAAAAATGTATTTTTTCCATAAATATAACAGCGATATATTTTTTGTTCAGATACAAAATTTTCATTTTCCGTTTGATTTATTAATTACTACGGAAAAACAAAATTAAAAAAATCAGTGAACATCATTGAAAATTCGAAAAATTGAGATTGCGAATGAAAATTAAATTTTGACAACGATAACTAGTTGAACATTTTTTTACGGATTTTAGAATTGGCGAAATTTTTTAGAATTCTCAAAAACGCAGTTTTTGCCGGAATTTCAACATTGATGCAGTAATAAAAAAAAATGTTGCACTTGAGTGAGAGATTATTTTTACAAAGAGACTACAAAAACGTCGATGAGGAGGGCAATTAGAAAAATAGATTTTTTTTAACGCCTCTAATAAGCATATCTCGGTCAATAAGCACTTAATTTTTTTAATTAAAATTTAATTTTTTAATAATTTTTTTAAATTTAAATTTTTATTTTTGAATTTAAATTTTTTTGCTTTGAAATTCGCGTTATTACTTAAATTTGTGCGGGTGTGTGTGATCCAAATTACAAAATGAAAAAAAAAAGGTGGAGGATGTACAAAATCGACCGTTGCTGTATATATGGGGTGAGTTAAAATTTCAATCACCATTTTTGTATTCAATTATGTGGTTTTTATTGTATAATATTATGGCCGGATTTTTCAAGAAGGGTTTCAAGAAGGGTTGTGCCCACAGAAAAAGCAACAGATTGCGAGAAACAGGCGAAAATGATTAACGACGAAATTTTCCTTTCCTATACACTCGCTTATATAATATAAAAAATTAACCTATGTTTTTTTTTATGCTACATAAGTTATGCATTTTTTCCCAGTTGGCGAATTTTAAAGAATTCCTTCAACCAATTACAAAATTATCCATCATTCAATCGATAATCGTTATTGCAATTGTCAATCTCGTACCTTTAATTTTTTTATTTTTTCCCCTCCTGATTATTCACTATTGATTACGTAAAATATCATTTTTCAGATTTGAAAATTGTTGAGTTTTTACTTGAAAGGCACATTCAAATTGCAGCGGGGGAGGGTGATTTTTTTTTGTATAAAAATGTAAGGGGGTGAATGCTTTCGTCGCGGGGGTTGCAAAGAAGAAACGGGGAGAGAAGCCCGAGAAGAAAAAAAAACTATATACAGAGAAACGATCAGGTTGGGGAGAAAAAAACATAAAAGGCCAGCAACCCTTATTCCCATATACGGTTTCAATTGTTTCGGCCAGGCAACGCGACCAGAAGTTTTATTTGTTTTTTTCCTTGCCCTTTTCTTCGTACCCCTCCTCTTCCTCCTAATCGACCCCTCGCTTCAAAAAAATTTCACCCCCAATATTTTCAAAAATCGTTATTTCGTATTTTCTAGTTCGAAAAATAATTATCGGCGATATTATCGCTCTCTAATCAACCCTTTGCTGAATAAAATTTCATCCCTATTTTTTTGAAAAAACTACCCCTCCGTTATTTCATGATTTATAGTTATATAAAAATCATCGGCTGTATTATCACCTCCTGATCAACCCTTTGAAAAATTCCACCTCGGATATTTTCAAAAAAACTACCCCTTTCTCTTAATTTCATATTTGTAAGGAAAAAAAATTATCCGCCATTTTGTATGAAAAAAAAATCGGGACCTAATACTTGTAATACTATCTTCTTTTAATGATAAGTATTTTTATTGAAAATGTATGAAAAAAATGAATTTCATCATCGTATTCGAGACTCTTGAGAATCGAGCTTGCAAACAAATGGGGGTTAATTCAATGTTTCCCTCTCTCTTTCTCTCTTTCTCGCTTTCGCCACATTCTGAATGCGTCGTTTCCGAATGGAGGCAATTCCGGTGACAATGTGGCCTTTGATTTCATAGAAACGCACTCTCGAATGACGCCCACCCCCTTTCCACCCTCCCACCTTCTCTTACTCTATTTCTCTGCTCACTTCACTTGGCGCTTTTGACTTCGACCAGCCAATCCTCCACCTTTCCCTCTCTTTCGGTCTTTTATTCAGAGGAATATATACACATAATAAAGTAAGTTATATATCCGCTAAGAGGGCACTGCCGGTAAACCTCTGTTTTCTCAAGTCCATTTTGGTAACTAGCGATTCATGGAAACCGCAATTTCTCTGTCCCTTATGTACTCTGATGAAGGTTCCCTCGATCTATACATTGTTATGTATGAGAAATTCAATGTTAATTCGATCCCTCGACACATTCAATTTCAATAGGCTTCGCATAAATTATTTTTCTGACGGAAAAACGCGTCAAAGAATTTCTCCAATTTTTTTCCAGACCCCGCGATCCTCTGAATAATGAAATACATTTTTGGTAATCTTGGTCAGGATTTGGTCCAAATTTAGAAGAAAAAAACTACCGGAGTTCATGTATTTGTATTCCATATTCTAAGTTGCTGAATCGACCCAGAATCCTTGATATAATATATTCAAGCAAAAAAATCTTGCTGAATTCACGATGAATGCTTCATATAAAATTTCTATGAAAAAAGTGACTAAACTCACGAGAAATGCTTCATATAAAATTTGTATGGCAAAAGATGAGTCAATTCGCGTAGAATCATTGTCATAAAGTTTTTATGCAAAAAGTGGCTACACTCACGTGGAATGCTTCGTATAACATTTGCATAGCAAAAGATGCGTCAATTCACGTGGAATGTTTTATATACAATCTTGATGAAAAACTGTCTGAATTCTTGGTGAATTCTCCATATAACATTTTTATGTAAAAAAAGATAGATCAATCCACGTGGAATGATTCACATAAAGTTTTGATTCAAAAAGTGGCTGAATTCACTTGGAATGATTCACATAAAGTTTTGATTCAAAAAGTGGCTGAACTCACGTGGAATGATTCATATAACATTTGCATAGCAAAAGATGGGTCACTTCCTGTGGAATGATTCATATATAACTTTTATAAAAACGTGTCTGAATTCACGGTGAATGTTTCATATAACATCTTGATGTAAAAAAAGGTGGATCAATCCACATGGAATGATTCACATAAAGTTTTGATGCAAAAAGTAGCTGAACTCACGCGGAATGCTTCATATAAAATATGCATAGCAAAAGATGGTTCAGGTCACGTGGAATGTTTTATATACAATTTTCATGAAAAAGTGTCTGAATTCACGGTGAATACTTCATATAACATTTTCATTCAAAAAAAGGTAGATCGATCCACGTGGAATGACTCGTATAATGTTTTGATGCAAAAGGGCCACTTTTTGCATCAAAACTCTATACAAAACTGGCTAAACTCACGTCGAATGTCTCATATAACATTGTATAGCAAAAGATGAGTCAATTTGCATAGAATGATTCATATATAATTTGTATGCTTTATATAACATTTTTATGTAAAAAAATGGTAGATCGATCCACGTGGAATGATTCATATAAAGTTTTGATGCAAAAAGTGGCTGAACTCACGGGGAATGCTTCATATAAAATTTTCATGGAAAAAGCTGGACTGGTTAACATAGAATGATTCATATAAAGCTCCCATGAAAAAATTCCGCCCACGTGGAATGCTTCTTATCGATGTAAAAAAAAATGGCGCCGAATTTACGGAGGGCGCTGCGTACATACACCAAAATGGTGGACAATTCCATGGACAAACGAATGAATTCGACACTGGACAATTTCATGGACAAAGATTCGAGCTTGACTAGAAAAAATCAAAATTCTCGCTCACCGTACTTTCAGCCATTCGATCTTGTCGCACGGTAGAAACGAACGCCTCAACGCATCTCGATACTTGCTCGCGAACGCGCTGCTCCATACAAACACACACACAGACTGCCCGAAAAACAGCGCTGTCTCTCTCTCACTCGCGAAAAACGCAAGAAAACACTCCGCGAATTTTCCTCACATAAAACCCTCTATCGTTGAATACATACTTTGCAGAAGGCTCATGATATTTCACGCCTCGCTTTTTTTTCATCCAATTAAACATATCTGTCGATCGACGAAAATACCACCGAATAAAATGCGTACTTACGGTGAGAGGACGTGCATAACCGTAAAAAAATGGCTACTCTCGTGTCCGTTGCGCGACGAAAAAGAAAAACAAGGTATAAAAAACATCACGAAGATCCGTTCGTTCGATATATATTGCCGAGAAACCGTGATTTTGTTTTCCTACTCGACACACGAAACGTGATAATCGCGAAACTAAAGATGGATAAAAGAAAATATTCTCACGGAAAAAAGCGGGCAACGCGTCGTGTACGTTCAACGGTTGTCCGTGCCGCGAGGTGTGTGCACCCCGAATATCTCGATTATTTAAACAAATAATTAATCACGCTCTAATTATTGAGGAAAATATCTGGCATTGTTACAATTGAAATGCTTTTTTATTATAATGTACGTTGTTCGCAATTTCATTGCGAGTCCCAAGAAATAGGGTGTGTCTATTCGCACACCTCCGTGCCTCTAAGTGTGCCTCGAAGGTGTGTCTCTAAAAACCTTTCGAGACACACCAACCATGAGCGTGGTGTGCCGCGAAGAACCTTTCGGGACACACCACTCATGCGCGCGTGGTCTACACATTTTTCACACCCAATCACGATAAGGTTATGTTTCGTTACAACGTCGATCGCATAAGCGCGGTACTGCAGACTGCTAGAGTGCCAGCTGCTACGTCCGCATTCGACAAACAATCAAACTAACGATGCTGCCCTCTTTCTGCGCGTCGCGGGCGTTAAATGGCGCAAAAATTTAAAAAATATTTATTTCGAGGTGTATGCATCGCATGTTTTCGGTGTGTCTCCAGTGTGCCTCCAGTGTGTCTCCAGTGTATCTCCAAACGTAACGATGCTGCCCTCTTTCTGCGCGTCGCGGGCGTTAAATGGCGCAAAAATTTAAAAAATATTTATTTCGAGGTGTATGCATCGTATGTTTTCGGTGTGCCTCCAGTGTATCTCCAGTGTGTCTTCAGCGTGTCTCCAGTGTGTCTTCAGTGTGTCTCCAGTGTGCCTCCAGTGTATCTCCAGGGTGTCTCCAAACGTAACGATGCTGCCCTCTTTCTGCGCGTCGCGGGCGTTAAATGGGGCAAAAATTAAAAAAATATTTATTTCGAGGTGTATGCATCGTATGTTTTCGGTGTGTCTCCAGTGTATCTCCAGTGTGTCTTCAGTGTGCCTCCAGTGTGTCTCCAAACGTAACGATGCTGCCCTCTTTCTGCGCGTCGCGGGCGTTATATGGCGCAAAAATTTAAAAAATATTTATTTCGAGGTGTATGCATCGTATGTTTTCGGTGTGCCTCCAGTGTGTCTCCAGTGTGTCTCTAGCGTGCCTCCAGTGCAGCTCTAGCATGCCTCTCAGTGTGCCTCAACATTTCTTATACATTTTCTCGACAAGGACTTAATAGAATTTTTAAAAAATTAGTAGGGCGCACATTAATTACGCAGGTGGCAGCCTCACTATCGAATTTCTATTCGATCAAGCAAATTCCTAAAATAATTTGCTATAAAGATTTTTATATTATATACATGTTGATTTTTGTCCTCCCTTTGACACATCATACATCCTTGCGTATTTATCGTATATCTTTAGCGTGCCTCCAGTGAGTATTTAGTGTGCCTCTAATGTGTCTTTAGTGCGCCTGGAATGAATTGCGCGTTGATGGGAAGGGTTAATAGTTATTTCGGAAAATGTATTCTAGCATAAATAGAAGATTTATTTATCAAAGGTTTTATATTTCCAAGAGTACAAAAAAAAACAACTTCATAACCACAACTTCTTACAACTTCAAGTTTCTATTCATTAATCAAGATCAAGTTTAAAGAGCCTCTGTGCTCGATATTTAAATTAAGTGAGCGTCCGCGCTCAAGGTTCATTCACGAAAAATTCTCAGACGTTTTTTTTGTTTTTATGTTTAGACGATTTAATATAGGTTTCCAAGTATCCGGAAGGGTGACCTTTAACTTTAACGCGTCGTGGCATCACCACGTCACATATATTGCCATTTTTATCGACCACTGTCTTATCGTGATCAATATCAGTCACTGGATCATCAAGTGAAACGTTATTTAGCCTTATGTGGACATCCTCGAAATCCGACTCTTCAACAGGCGATGATTTTTTGTTTTTGTCGACATCATGAGAAATCAAACTATCCATTGGGGAAGCTACGCCTATCGCGTTAATCTCAATCTCGCGACCATCGCGCAGTAAATCACGAAGAGTTTGAAGGTGACGCACACATTTTTCGTAGTGAGCTCCTGATGCCAAACTGCCAGTGCTAACTATATCATTCGCAATCTCCGACAGTCTTTTTCTTTTTTCAAAAACAGTCGTTGGACGTTTTCGAATGGTTTTGCTGATAACGGGTTCTGGAGAAAGGACTCGTACATTTTCTTCAGACAAATTTTCAGACTGAAAACGTCTGTTATTTTTGATAACGTATGACTTTTTCCATCTATCGTTGCATAAATCCGATGTAAAAAGCGGGAGATTGTTATGGCGTCGAACTGCGAATATGTGCCGACACGGTAAAAACGACGACTCCCACATGGCGCATTGACAAGCGCTATCAGAAGCAATCAAATTTAATCCCCTAGATTTTATAACATATTGTCTCAGCGACTCCTTTTTCGATTCAGAGATTTTTATCCGCTTGGAAGCATCGATCTCTTTCTTCACTTTAGTATATGCATTTACCATTAAGCACTGCATAAACTGCTTTTCGTCTTCGGTTATCTCAGAAACAACGGGCGTTTTGAGAAAATTTGTACTCATTTTATACTTTACCTCGTGGTTGTGTGATTTCAACCAGACAAAAAAAAGTTTCACAAAACTGCAGAGGGAGCTATTCTTCGGAATGACAGCTTTTATCCTGCTATTGATAGATTCAAGTCGGTTGTTCGTGTAGCTCTGCAGATTTCCGGATTTCATGCTGTACTCCGTCCATTCTGATTTGATAGGGTGCCAGTTATCGTTAAAATATTTGACGATTGATTGGGCCATTACGGTACAAAAGTTTTCGTAAATTTTGTTGTACTCATCCTCTGATTTGCTGTACACCATTTTTTCTAACTCCTCAAGCGCGGATGCTTGCTCGTCTTTTGAAATTTTCATTTTCTCGAGAGAAATTGCGCGACGAAAGGTCTTGAGGGTATGAAAACGGCATATGTACAAGGGAATACCCGGAAAAACGACTTTTATCATGTCACGCTCGACATGATCCTTGTCCGCCATAAAGCACCGAATATGTTTACAAGCTTCAGGATTCAAAGTTTTGAAAGTCCTCAACATCCATTCGAAAGTAGGGCCGTTTTCGCTTGCCAGCAAGCTAACGCCTACCACATCGGTTAAGTCCGACGCATTTTGAACTATGAATAACATCACAGTCAGTCGTCGCGAAAGAAGTCCGTACGTGCCATCGAGCGACACGATTTCTGGATAAGCCAACAATGATTTTTGCATATCCTCATTTGAGAAAAACAATCCCCGAAACTGACCATTTTCGTGGACGACGCGAACGGCTGCACCTGTAACAATAATAATAGTAATCATAGATACTCACATAAAAACTCACACACTCACGAAGGCACTTTACAGCCAATCTCCGATTCCAGACTTACCCGATGAACCTCTTAAACACGAAAAACAAAATTTCCCCCCGATCGACGACACAGAACTGCTAAAATTAATTAAAAAATTGACAATTCCCATGGCGGATAAACACATTTTATTTTTCGTCTGTTACCGTTTTATCGAATGAGTCCGGAATTAGAAATTTTCGGGAGATACGAATATGCTATTTGCAATATTTGTGATTCCTGACATTTTTATTCACAAACGCAACGCGAGGCTGCGAAGCGCCCGAGCCACGATAACCCGCTAATAATAATAATATTAATAATAATAAACGTTGACTTGTTATTTCCACACACTGATATTTCAAATTTCTCTAAATATTACTATATACTTCACTAGATTTTCAGTATTACCGTATTCTGTTTGCAATAACTCGACGGCTTTGACGAGGGAATCATCATCGTTGTTCTTAAGCCTTTGTTTTATGTTCTGGAGATCTTTCAGTGTCACATACTTCTGGTGCTCCGTGGTCAGCATATCCTGTAGTATTTTTTTGTTGCAGTGCATTTGTAACGACTTCTCTACTTCCGCTTTCAATGTAGGCGTCAATCGTCGTTGTTCGGGTATCATCTCATAGAATTCCTGTTCATTAAACTTGTTTTAATATGTAAATACAGAAAGAATAAAAACAGAATGCTACATTCCTTTCTTTAAAAACAATAAATTAAAAACGGAAAAAGGACACATGATGAAGAAAAAAAAGATATACCAGAGCCCCTTGAAAATTAGTGGAATTATTCACATGAAAATTTAGGGAAATTCATACCTTGGAATTATCGTGATTTTTATGCACCAAGTCCACATTCTTCACGATAAGAAATTGACGATCCCGACTGATGTACAGTTGTATAAATGCAGGGCACCCTCGTTTCACAGTACTTTAAAAGAAAATCAAACTGCTATTATAAGATCGGCTAATACCTTGTAGCAGATATCTATTTTAATTATCTCTAGAGCTAAAAAAATTTGATATCAGCTACAAGGTTTTAGCCGATCTTATAATAACAAATTGCCAATTTTGTATATGTTTTTGTACACAGGTATATCGTCAGCTTTGGAAAGTTTCAAAATCACTAGGCCAAAAAATACATAAATACAGCTATTCTAAATATTTTAAAACAGGAATTTCAAAATAAAGAGAAAATTCTGAAAAAATTCAAATACTTTCAGAAAAATTAACGCATTCGATTTGTGCTCGATTTGCTCTTAAATGGCTTTATAGAGGTGTTTTTTTAAAATGAAATAGAAAATAATGCAAAATAGTAATTTGTTAACACCGGACTATGTTAACAGATTACTATTTCGCATTATTTCCTATTTCATTTTTTTAAAACAACACTATAAAGCCGGTCAAAAGCGAGTCAGGTCCAAAATGAATGTGTTAATTTTAAATTAATTAAAATAGATTAAATCAATTAAATCAATTAAAAATAGAGAAAATTCTGAAAAATTCATACGCGTTCATTCCGAAAAATTAGCGCATTCTATTTGTTCGAGAAAAAAAAGAACTTACCGAAAAATTGTTAAATAATTATTTGTTTAAACAATTTATTAATAACTTTTCGACAATACCAAAATTTCAACGAAGTCCATAACAATACCTGGTGCTCCGAATACCTGTTGATTCCAATCTTGCCATACCGCCAAATTTGCAGTTGTATCGAATCGATTGATATTTTAAGGCGGTGTTTACCTTCCCGCTCAACTTCGCAGCCTTTAACGTTTTACTCGTACCAATGACAAACGTCTCTTTTTCTTTTTTTTCATACGCCTTCAGAGTATTTTGGAACTGTTCGAAACTGCTGAACGATTCGCCCAAACCGATTTTCATATTTGATGATTCCATCTTAAACACGTTCACTTCGAATTAACGTTGTTGGTGACTGAAAGAATAAAATGACATACATGCCGATCAGGCGTGGCGCTAGCTGTTCTGTAAGAACTTCTATGTATAAGTTTAGCTCTATCTCTCTTGCACTCACGAGAGCGGAAAGGCGGGGAAGGGAGAGGGTTTACCATACCATTCACACTAACAGCCAGCGCTACTGGTAGCGATTTCAGGAACTTCAAACTCCGAGCAAAACGCGTTTGCATTTATCGTATGGGAGAGCAGGCCAGTCTAACCCCCCTGATGCCGATTAGTTGATAAGAGAGGTGGAAGAATCCATTTCATTTTTGTTCAACAAAACGATTTTTTATTATTTTTTATAGTATTGAACAACCAATAGAAAATTTCTACAGCTTCATTCTCTTTTTCTCGGCTATTCACGCACCACCGTGTTTCTAAGTGTATCTCGAAGAGTGAGCCACGCTAGAGATACGCTCGAGATATCTAGTGTGTCTCTAGCGTGACTTGGTGTGACTCACACTTCGAGACACACTTAGAAACACCACAGTCCTTTATTACTTTTCACTTTACTTTATCATATCGCGTTTTGATTTCAGTTATTCTCGTTTTACTGTTATTACAATCAGGTTATAAAGATGAGGGTAAACTCGCGCTCCGAACCGAAAAAGATAAACACCAGAAGGATCGTGCAAGAGCAAGAGAGCGGGTCTTGGGCCTCCCCTTAACAACAAATTGCGAGGGAGATGGCTGAAAATCTTGTTTTTTTTTACCGATTAATGCGCTGTATATCATTGGACACACTTATATTCATTTACTTTTAATACATACCTTTAAGCCATCAAACACTTTCACTATTCACTGAACTTTCATATCTTGCGCATGGAGATCATGGTCATGGAGATGATTCTTTCAAAATCAAAACAGAGGCGAGCTAAGCAGATTTCAGAGGTCGAACAGAGGTCATAAGCGGAAGAAACCTATGAACTATATGCCGCGCTCCGATGCGGTTTCAAGGCGAACTACAAACTCATGAAACATCTTCTACCGTACCGACTGCCGACATACACTTGACCGGAAAACAGTTAATTATTCGGTATTCTGGGTATTTTAGAACATTTCAAATTCAAAGCGTTGAAACAGACGAATCTTTCGCGCATCTGAGTCCATTGCATTATGTAAAAAGTAAGGCACGAGAAATAAGATAACGCCATTAGTTGATTAACTGTATAGCTGTACACAATAACAACCGTTTAATTGAGTGTATATCGGCCGCCGGTACAGTAGTAGATTCTTGTGATAACCGCATTGCTAATTTCGGTCACAGATGGCTCTTGTGACAATAAAAAGTTTAGAACGCATGCGTCAACACTGTTGCGAGACTCCTTCCGCGCGTGACTTCTATTCGACCTCTGCGCTCTCTGAGGCTTCTTTTGTTGTGTGAATTCGCTCGAAATAAAGGAACTTTGTTTCAAGTGTATTGAATCGCATTGAAATCACGGTAAGTACATAATTAATTTGAAGAAAATTATCCATATTAAAAAACCGTTGTAGAAACTTGAACTTTATTTTACAGACTATGAATAAGATGTTTAAAAAGGGCGACAGTTTTAAGAGTTTCGAGGATTTCATCGAAGCCTTAAAGATATTTCAAGGGAAAGAAACATTTTCTATCAAAACAAGTAAAAAATGTCCATCGAAATACAAAAAAACGATGGCGGATAAAGTGAAGTACGAGTCAATATTTTATCACTGTAAAAGAAGTGGTACTTTTCACAGCAAAGGGAAAGGAATTCGCACAACTTCGTACGTATAACATGCTTCATCCTTAATGATTATTCACATTTAAAAAATTGTGAACATTTGTTTTTTCGGTTATTTTATTTGTCATGGTTTTAAGAGGATGTGAAAGATCTGTTTTAACGACAATTTCTCAAACAAGTATTTTTCGTAAATGTTTAAGAATATTTTGAAAAAACAAAATTTCATGCCCTGAAATACACTGATGCAGAAGCATGAAACTTTTATTTTGATCGAAATGTTGCTAATCCCTGAGAAAGATCTGTTCGAAAATTTTGAATCTCTTTCACACTCGTATATCATTTCATTTTTACTTTCACATGCTCTTAATCGCTATTAAAAAGCTTTGTTATGGGTTCGATGCTGATTTTTTTCTATTTAAAATCAAATCTATTCATCGGTTCAATCTACAATCTATCGTTCTATCTATTTATATATTATTGTATTATTCTATCTATTTATTCCATCTAAAATAAAATTAATATATTTACTTTCAAATCTTATTTACTTAAATCTAATAAATTAATTTTTGCTCTATTGGAATAAAAAATTCGATTTCTTATAAATGAATTAAAAATTCTTATTTCTACATCGTTAATCGTCAAATCGAGTACAACATATAATTTTGCTTGCATTTAGAATTTATACGAAAATTCCAGCTTATTTTCAATTTATGAATTTCAGATCTGTGAAAGTCAACTGTCCTGCCTTTATAACAATAAAGGCAAATGAACACACAGAGTGCTTGCATATTACCGCGATTAATGCGAAACATGAGCATGAAGATGATTTAGTAAGTATTTCCACATTTGTGTATTTATTCTCCATGATGAACACCAAAATACGAATATCGATACGTCTTCGACATTATTTTATGAAAAAACCGCGACGAAAGTTTGGAATCCAAGACACGAGATAAATGTTGATAAATTTAGTGTATTATCGAAAAACAAAATGGCGAAATCAAGTTCACAGAAATCCAAAAGAGGGCAGCGCCATGTGGAATGCTCATGAAATAAATGTTATTCTCATCAGATTCTATCCAAACTGTTCGACAAGTCACTGGAAATTAACGAAAACGTTGATTTATGTCTCGCATTTGCATTTTGCAATTCATTCATCATTCATTCATAAATTTAATTGATATTCATCCACCGGTATTGGAAAAAGTTTGGACAGCGATTTTGAGTCGATAATATAGGACTTCAGAAATAATGTCGGTATTTAGCCTCGCCTTAATGAAAGAAGATCGTTTTGTGTTTGACCATTGATATCTCAGCAACCAATGATCGCACAGAAAACAGAAGGGGGGTTTCACAAACTTGAATTGATGCTCTACAAGGATTGACGACGGTTTTTTTGGAAAAAAAAATTTTCCGTCCTTGCCATGAACTTGAAAAAACAGGAGAAAAAGGGCTATCTATGGTTTTTTAGTAAATCAACGGCTAAATTGGAAATCTTGACAAAACGACCAATGTTGAGCGTGACTTTTACAGCTCAATATACCCACAAATACCCTGTAAAGTTTCAATTTGATCTATGGAACGGTTTTTTTGTTTCAAGCAATTAAATTTTTGAAAAAAATTAAAGGATCATGTTTATGCCCCCAAACGTCATAATCATTATTAAAGAGAAGAAATTTTTTTTTTAGCTTTTTCCACATTTTTATCGCAAACAGCGTTTAAATGTATGGAAGATAAAAAAATTTCGAAGTATCATTAAAAAAAAATTTTAATTTAAAAAAAACATTTTTTTTTTTAAATTTAAACGCTATTTGCGATAAAAATGTGGAAAAAGCTAAAAAAAAAATTTCTTCTCTTTAATAATGATTATGACGTTCGGGGGCATAAACATGATCCTTTAATTTTTTTCAAAAATTTAATTGCTTGAAACAAAAAAACCGTTCCATACATCAAATTGAAACTTTACAGGGTATTTGTGGGTATATTGAGCTGTAAAAGTCACGCTCAACATTGGTCGTTTTGTCAAGATTTTTAATTTAGCCGTTGATTTTCTAAAAAACCATAGATAGCTCTTTTTCTCCTGTTTTTTCGAGTTCATGGCAAGGATGAAAAAATTTTTTTTCCAAAAAACCGTCGTCAATCCTTGTAGAGCATCAATTCAAGTTTGTGAAACCCCCCTTCTGTTTTCTGTGCGATCATTGGTTGCTGAGATATCAATGGTCAAACACAAAACGATCTTTTTTCATTAAAAGTCCGATATCTCAGCGAAAAATGGTCGCACCGAGGTCTCAAAATAGAGCAAATTGAAGCTAAATAAACAAGCTATCCGGTCTATTTGATGGTTTAGCTGGGAAAAAAAATTCCAAATAACTGCAGCTAAAAAAAAGTACTAAAAATTTGCCAAATTTTGTTTTCTCGCTATTTCTTAGGAATACGTAAAACCTGTAGCTTCGAAATTTTTTTTACTTAAAGAAACATCAAGCTTCAAAATGCTTTTTTTATACCTCAAATACGACCAATTTTGACTGAGATATAGCATTGTTAAAAACCACTATAAATGTAGAAAATATTTTTGTTCCTTTAATTTTTTCCAGTAGTGTATTAGTCAATCTTCAATCTTCATAGATAATTTTAACTCCAATTTCTTCAAATTGATAAATTACTTTTTTTCGATGACAGAATGAGTCGTCAGAAGAATTGGAGACCATACGATTGGACAATCAAACCATGGGCAGCGAACACATTGAAAAACTCGCGATTGTCGAACCCATCCTCGACGAATTAAAGCAGCGCTTAATAGAGGCATCGGAAAATGAGTTTGATGCGAGACTCCAAGATCTACGGTGCATCATCGCTAAATTCACCAATGATTCGTCGGGTCCAAGGGGTATCAACCAACTCGACCCAATATTTTCCGGTGAAAATGTCAAATCTGCGTCAGATAACGAACCCAGCTTCAATTTTGATGACGACTCCGAGCTGATGAGCCGCGCGAAATCCGTTGTCGACAGTGTTTTTAATTTCAGCGGAAACGAAATCAATACGAACGAGAATTCGCTCAATGCGGACAATACCAAAGAGAATTCGCTCAATGCGGAGAATGTGATTTTGGATCCACAAATGGAAGCAAAAAAAAAAGAACTCGAGTTCGAAAGAACGAAATCTTCAGAGAAAGAAAATCCGCGAAAAGTTTCATCTTACCCGATGATTCCGGCTTTAAGGCAGTCACGAGAATTAGAATCGAGTTCCGTCTCTAATGCTTTTAGCTCATCGGATGATATTTCGATATTAAAAGCAGCTGAATCGATCAATGACGAAAATTCCATCAACACGGCGAACATCATTTCAGATCGAAAAAGTTCAAACGAAAAATATCCGCGAAATAATTCATCTCCGTCGGTGATTCCAGTTCCAAGCCAATCACGTGATCTCGATTCTATTATCGACGAAATTGTAACGACTGAAGCTACAACAATCGTCACCCGAGATCCCACAAGCATCATCGCCGAAGTCGTGCTGCCAACAGCAGGAAAAGTCAAAGGCCGTCCTAAGGGAGCGGTTCTACGAGTAATCGGCTTACCGAAGAAGAAAAAAGGCTTGTCATATAAGGAACTGACAAAAATTGACAAGATCAAAAAGATTTTCGAATGGTTGAATATAAACAAAGCGCTAATCAACGATGTAATCGCTGGTAAATACAAATTAAAAATGATCGACATAAAAGGGCAGTTGAAAAATCTGCCCGATTCATTTCTTGATCGGCAAGTCTCTATCGAAATGACCGAAAAATATTTTGAAAAAACCGCGTTTGTATCTGTCATTGATGCTATAAAAAAAAGAAAAAAAAAGGATCGTTATAGCTGCAAGGTATGCAAAAGTGAAATAGATGGATTGTGCATTTGTTGCGAATCTTGTCTGTGGTGGTTTCACGGCCACTGTGTAGGCCTCGATGCCCCTCCTAGTGTCGCCAAATGGTTTTGTAAAATCTGCCGATAGGCTTTTGCTTTGCTTTGCTTATAAAGGTATTTTTTTGTACTTGAAAATATAAAAATTTTGATACATAAATGATGATATCTAATGATTATAATGATTATATCTCTTTGATTATAAATGCCTTTTTTTGTACTTGAAAATATAAGAATTTTGATAAATGAATCTTGTTGTATTTATTATTTGCTAGAATACATTTTCCGAAATAATAATTAACCATTCCCATCAATGCACAATTTAATCCCGGCGCGCTAAAGACATTGGAGGTACACTAAATACCGACTGGAGGCACGCTAAAGATGTATGATAAATACGCGGAATGTATGATGTATCAAAGGGAGTACAAAAATCAATATAATATAAAAATATTTATAGCCAATTGTTTTAAAAATTTGCTTGAAGGAATACAAAATCGGTAGTGAGGCTGCTACCTGTGTAATTAATGTGCGCCCTAAAAATTTTTTTAAAATTCTATCAAGCCATTGTCGAGTAAATGTGTAAGAAATGTTGAGACACACTGAGAGGCGTACTAGAGCTGCCTTGAAGGCACACTGGAGACACACTGGAGATACACTGAAGGCACACTGGAGATACACTGGAGGCACACTGGAGATACACTGGAGATACACTGGAGGCCTACTGGAGATACACTGGAGGCACACTGGAGATACACTGGAGGCACACCGAAAACATACGATGCATACACCTCGAAATAAATATTTTTTAAATTTTTGCCCCATTTAACGCCCGCGACGCGCAGAAAGAGGGCAGCATCGTTACGTTTGGAGATACACTGGAGGCACACTTGAGATACACTGGAGACACACTGGAGGCACGCTGAAGACACTCGGAGATACACTGGAGGCACACCGAACACATACGATGCATAACCCTCGAAATAAATTTTTTTAAAATTTTTGCGCCATTTAACGCCCACGACGCGCAGAAAGAGGGCAGCATCGTTACGTTTGGAGACACACTGGAGACACACTGGAGATACACTGGAGACACACTGGAGGCACACTGGAGACACACCGAAAACATACGATGCATACACCTCGAAATAAATATTTTTTAAATTTTTGCCCCATCTAACGCCCGCGACGCGCAGAAAGAGGGCAGCATCGTTACGTTTAGAGACACCCTGGAGATACACTGGAGGCACACTAAAGACACACTGGTGACACACTGAAGACACACTGGAGAAACACTGGAGGCACGCTGAAGACACACTGGAGATACACTGGAGGCACACCGAAAACATACGATGCATACACCTCGAAATAAATATTTTTTAAATTTTTGCGCCATTTAACGCCCGCGACGCGCAGAAAGGGGGCAGCATCGTTACGTTTGGAGACACACTGGAGACACACTGGAGGCCTACTGGAGATACACTGGAGGCACACTGGAGGCACACTGGAGACACACCGAAAACATGCGATGCATACACCTCGAAATAAATATTTTTTAAATTTTTGCGCCATTTAACGCCCGCGACGCGCAGAAAGAGGGCAGCATCGTTAGTTTGATTGTTTGTCGAATGCGGACGTAGCAGCTGGCACTCTAGCAGTCTGCAGTACCGCGCTTATGCGATCGACGTTGTAACGAAACATAACCTTATCGTGATTGGGTGTGAAAAATGTGTAGACCACGCGCGCATGAGTGGTGTGTCCCGAAAGGTTCTTCGCGGCACACCACGCTCATGGTTGGTGTGTCTCGAAAGGTTTTTAGAGACACACCTTCGAGGCACACTTAGAGGCACGGAGGTGTGCGAATAGACACACCCCAAGAAATAAGCTTTCGCAACACGGTTTTTTGCGGCATGCGCGCGCACATTGGAACATAGGCGCGCGGGGAGGAGGGGGAGTAGAGAGAGAAGACGCTGCGAGGCGGTTAGTACGACCAAAATGAATTGGCAACAACACGCGTGTCTTGGATTGTTTTTTTCTCTCGTTCGTTTATATATATACATATACATATTGAAAGTGTGCTTACCTAGTTCGTCGGCGATCGCTCGACTTCCGCGAATTTCACCCTCGAGTATATTCCTCGGAAAAAACGAACTCAGTCAAGCGAGAGTAAGCGCTCAGTTGTCCGTTGGCGATGAACGTGTAGATATAGTTTTTTTTACGTCGGTTTTTCGTTTTCGCGCTCGCTTCATTCTTATGATTTTAATTCGTCGGGAGTACGTGAAAAAACATTAAGCTCGCGGTAATTGATCAGACAATATCGGGTTCACGCGTCGGGCGATTTTTTTGCATTTTTTTTTGTTTTATCTTTGGTCGTGCATCAAGAGGGTAACGCGGGACGCGCGGCCATTTTCATTTTCGTTCGCGCCACCATTTTTATTTTCGTTGGCGCCGCCATTTTTATTTTTGCTCGCGCCGCCATTTTTATTTTCGCTCGCGCCGCCATTTTTAGTCGTTGGCGTTGTTCGGCGCGCGCTGCCTCAGAATTGATTCTCGATCAAATCGTTTTAACGTGAAATTCGTGAGTAATCCATTTATATCCTATGTAAATTTTCCGTGTTTTGGATTGCTTTTTCCCTCGTTCGTTTTATACGTTTATTCATATTACATATATATATTGGAAGTGGCTACCCAGGTGAAAAGGGTGAAGGCGGTTAGTACGACGCAAGCGAATTGGCAACAAGACGTGTGGCTTGGATTATTTTTTTTGCTCGTTCGTTTTGTACATTTATATATGTACATATATACATGTTTGAAGTGTGTTTATTTCGTTCGTCGGCGATCGCTTTGCTTTCGCGAATCTCACCCTCGAGTCTATACCTCGAAAAAAACACGAACTCAGTCAAGCGTGAAAAATCGTTTAGCTGTCGGTTGACGATCGTGGATAGATGTTTTTTTTTCTCGCGCTTCCTTTATTCTTATGATAATAATCCGTCGGACCGTCTTAAAAGAACATTAGGCTTGCGGTAATTGAGCAAAGAATATCGGGCTCACGCGTCGGGCGGTCTTTTTTGTGTTTGTGTTTTTTTTTTCGTATATCGCGACGGCGACAGGGCGCGGCGGCCATTTTTATTTTCGTTCGCGCTGCTCTGCGCGCGCCGCCGCAGAATTGATTCTCGATCGTTTCAACGTGACCCGTGAGTAATCCATTTATATCTACTGTAATTTTATACAGCCGAAAATGTCGAATATTCTCAATCAACGATGATTTATTGACGTTTGTCTGCTTGAAAATGTTTTTCTTCGCAAAGTCCTTATTTCCGTTTTTTTTCAAGGTTATATTTGGCGTGTTTTTTTCGTACGATTCTTGCGAATCGCGTGAGATTACGTAACGTCAAACCCGAAACGGCTGAAAAATGTCTCAGTGTTCGGCGACTGGGGCTTATCGAACTACGTGAGTCGGTACCAGTCTCTGAACAGCGTCCGAGAAGGGTTCGGCTTACGTTTTTCTTCACTGTAAAAAATGCTATTAAATTTAATATACAAAAGTATATTAAATTTCAAAAACAAGTATATGAAACCGAAATCAATATACAAGGTATCGAAAAATTAACAATTTCATCTTAAATTTAATATTTGTATATTAAAATTTAAAGAGTGAGCATTGAAAGTTAATATACCCGTATATGAAAATAGTTTTTGTGTACTTTTTCGCAATTTTCAAATACATTATTGAAAATTAAAACACTTATTTCTTAAAATTGCAATTAACCATTGAAATTTTTTTTCAATATTGTAATGAAATTTAATATACAGTATAGGGAATTTCAATAATAAGTATACGAACTTGAAATTAATATACATGGTATAGGAAAATTAACAATTTCATCTTAAATTTAATATTTGGATATTAAAATTAAAAGATGAACGTTGAAAATTCAAATCCCCGTATATTAAAATGGTTTCTATATGCTTTTTCGCATTTTTAAGATACGTTATTGGAAATTAATACACTTATTTTCCAAAATTACAATCAATGTCAGCGGCCGTGCTAGTTGACGCATCCACCGCTATGCGTCGCATGCGCTCGGACCTCTGTGCCCAAGCGAAATAGGCGTATGACGGTGTTATATACCGGACGGCCAGCGTGCCCAATATACTTACCTGGCGCAGAGGTTATACCGTGATGATTAAGGCGGTTCCTCCAGGGCGAAGCTCTTCCATTGCACTTTTCGGTCGAGCTGACCCTTGTGAATATCCCTAATGTGGATATCTCGGGCGTACAATTTTAGTTGCACTGTGAGAAATTTTTGTATTAAATTTAATTAAAAAAATATAAAGATTTATGCATATACAGGATACTAAATTTCATATACAATGGGTACAGTAATATCCCAATATAAGTATATGAAAAATCAAATAACTTCTTTTAATTTTAATTTACAAAAGAATATTAATTTTCATATCTTTTTTCATGATTCTGCTTTAAAAATCATACTATGTATTGGAATTTTAATATACGAACGTATATTAAAATAGATATATTTTATATGCATAAAAACTTCATATTTTTTTAATTAAATTTAATACAAAATTTTTTTACAGTGTTGTCCCAATAATAGGACACGATCATTACTAAATTAATTTTTACGGGCAATTTAACAGCTGCATAGAAAACTCTATTTATTCCTGAACAAAATGTGCTATGACTCATCTCGAATACCTGTGCAAACTAAAAGCTATACCGAAAGAAATTTTATTGCACTATTTGGTTTTTCGCGTAACGAAAGGTATAATAAAATATAGAAATTTAGGGACAATCGAGGTACAGTTGCAAAAAGTACACTAGTGAGTAACGAAATACAGAGTTTGGTATCTTCTGTTGCAATAACTCATAAGAATGTTGGATTTTACCTAAAATAATAACAGTATTTCTAAGTCTCTGAATCATAACTTGCTATGGTCTCGGATACCGAAAATTACAATAGTGTTTTACAAATAGCGAATCAAAATATGTATTTCACGTTCTGGTTAACTTATAGCAATCGTTCGCTATAAGATTACAAGTACGCTTCGCGTACTCGTTTCATCTTTTTATTGATACAAATTGATATAAATTCATGTACAAGAAATTCATGTTTTACTCAATTTTTTCAATAATGCTGAAAAAATTGCAACTTATTTTCAATTCATTATGAATTCGTGTTAAATTTGACAATTACTTTACATTAATTGAACGTTAATTGGCAAAAAATTATTTGTTTTGAACAAATTCTTAATCGATTGAACAATCAACGTTTTGTGAGAACTAATTACTCATTTCTTATACAATTAGTAATTAGTCTGTACAAACTACTTACTTTTTATGCAAATAGTGATTCATTTGAACTCAATCAGTTGAAATTAATTATTGTTAATCTTGAGAATTATTTTATATTAATTGAACATTAATTTGCAAAAATTGATATGTTTTGAACAAATTCTTAATCGTTTGAACAATCAACGTTTTATGAGAATTAATTACTAATTTTTTATACAATCAGTAATTAGTCTGTACAAACCACTTATTTTTCATGCAAATAGTAATTAGTTACTATTAATTCTTGTTAAACTTGAGAATAATTGTATATTAATTCATCATTTTTTTGAAAAATTATCCAGTTTGAACATATTTATAATATTAGATTAAAAAGTCAACATTTTGCGAGAACTATTTGATAATTTTTTTCTAATTAGTAAATAGTTTGTACAAATTAATAATTTCGTGTACAAGAAATTCATATTTTACTCAATTTTATCAATAATGCTGAAAAAATTGTAATTAATTTTCAATTCATTACGAATTCTTGTTAAATTTAAGAATTATTTTATATTAATTGAACATTAATTTGCAAAAAGTGATCTGTTTTGAACAAATTTTTAATCGATTTAACGTTTTGTGAGAACTGATTACTAATTTTTTATACAGTTAGTAATTAGTGTATACAAACTCCTTTTTTTTCGTACCAATAGTAATTAATTTCAACTCACTACTATTTGTTTGCACAATTAGTAGTTAGTTACAATTAATTATTGTTAAACTTGCGAATTATTTTATATTAAATCGGCACTTACTTGCAAAACTATTCAGTTTGAATTTTGTTTAGGTTTCCAGTTTGATTTTAGAATTCTTTGCGGAATAAATATTTTTCAGACAAAAAGAAAGGTAAAAAATGGACAAAAGTTTATTTTTTCTAATCGAAAGAACTTTTACTGCGATTAATATTTTTCAAAAATAAAATAGGGTCAAAACAATTGTCGAATGCCACGTGGATTCTACCCTTAACTTTTTTCGGGCTTTTCCACTGTCGTCGCTCTCGCGTTTTGTCGCGCGACACTCGAAGTTTGAGAAATATTTCCGCGAGGATCCAAAGCCGAGTTTATTAAAGGCTATTCAAGACGCGCCTCTGAGACATCATTGTTGATACAATTTAGTCTTATTCATTCGCTCCATCCTCGCTCTCTTTCTCTCTCTCTCGCTCTCTCTCTTTTACTCGCTCCCTGATATCTAAATATTTTTAACACTTGTTCCCCCTCCTCTTCCACCCCCTCTTCGTTGTACCCCCACTCTTCATCTCTTTGCAAACTTGGCGCTCATTGACTCCCCCCACTATTTTCCCCTCTTCGTCACTCGCCGGCTGACGAATTGCTATTAAAAGTATAGGAACAAAATAAAACAATTATAATTATATCATTAGTTTCATTATTATATTGAACTTTTTTTTCAAGATGTCGAAATTCAGTCTGATTTTTATTTTATCAGAATTTGATTTTATCTCATTCGAGGTATTATCTGGAACAGTATGGTTTTTTTTAATATCGAAAATTGCAAAAAAACATTTGGAAAATCAACATTTAGTGAGAACTAATTACTAATTTTTCGTACAATAAGCATTTACTTATTTTTATTAATTATTTTTCGGCTAATTGGTATCTATGTTAAACTAATTGATAGTTTGCTCAAAAATAAGTAATTTAACATGTAAATTGAATTAGAGTTTGAATAAATTCCTAATTAATTAAAAAATCAACATTTTGTGAGAATTAATTACGAATTTTGTATACAAACAGCAATTAGTTTGAGCAACCTCCTAATTTTTCATACAAATAATACATTGTTTGAACTAATTGCTAATTTTTTTGGGATTAGTGTCGAGTTTAAATTATTTATTTATTTTTGGGTTAATAAGAAGTTATGTTGAACTAATCAAAAATTTGGTAAATAAAAATAACATAATGGGTAATTGCGTTATAGATTGAACAAATTTATAATTAATTGAAGAATGAACATTTTGTGAGAACTAATTATTAATTAATTATAGAATCATTAAAATCAGCGACTAGTTTGAGCAAACTACTAATTTTTCATACAAATAGTAATGAGCTTGATCTAATTATTAATTTTTTATGCAATTAGTGATGAGTTTAAATTAAACACTTATTTTATAAAATAAATAAATTCCCAATCGACTGAAAAATCAACATTGTGTGAGAACTAATGAATAATTTCTTATACAAATAGTAATTAGTTCGATCAACCTCCTAATTTTCCATACAAATAATACATTGTTTGAACTAATTGCTAATTTTTTATGGGATCAGTGATGAGTTTAAATTAATTATTTATTTTTCGGTTAATTAGAAATTATGTTGAATTAATTAATAATTTGATACAAAAAAAGAAATTTAATGGTTAATTGACTTATAGTTTGAACAAATTCCCAATAGATTAAAAAATCAACAGATCATGACAACTCATTATTAATTTTTTATACAATTAGGAATTAGTTTAAACAAACTACTAATTTTTCATACTAATAGTAATTAGTCTAACTAATTACTTAATGAGTAATTAGTCTCAAGTAATTACTCATTTCTTATACAGGAATTAATTTGTTTAAATTAATTACCAATTTTTCAACCAATGTATAATTATTTCGTTTTTTTCTCCCATTATTGTGCGTTGTTATTTATTGATTTTTTTCGTAGTTGCTGAAATTCTTTTGGAATTGGGATTGAAAAAAGAGTTTTTTTTTTTAAATCTTATACCCCTGAAACTTTCACGATTTTCATACAAATTTATTAATTATTCCGGCGACTCGCATTACCCCCGCTCTATTCAATAGTCAACAATAAAAGATGTTCCCCTCTCTCGATCTTGATCCGCCGTCACCAGCTTCTCTACATAACATCGTCACGACCGTACCACTCGAATTCCCCCCCCCCCCCTCTTCTGTATGTTCCCCCACCCAGCGCCGCGACGCTGCCTTTTCTCCCACTTTGCCTTCCACCCTCCGCGAGTCCGCCCGTACGTTCTCGTTCGTACAATCAAAGGAATCCTATCTTCGCCAACAATACCGAGCGCTCGCCCGATAGCTTTGTACCGCGGGCGTAACAACGGTTGGATTTCTGCGTGAATGGACGGCATCCAGGAATTGCGCGAGAGCGTTGAATTCGACCCCCCCCCCCCCCCCCCTCGCCGCTTCTTTATCGCGATGGACTTCGATAGATCGTTTGCTCGGCTGTTCTCTCCCTCTCTCTCTCTCTCTCTCTCTCTCTCTCTCCCTCTCTTTCCCTGTCTAACGATCTATGGATCTATTTGTCATTTTTTTTTGCTCCGTCCTAATTCCATCTGGATCAGTCACAATTCAGCTCATATTCATGGTCGGCGTGTAATAATAAAAATACATATGCTGGATTATTTATATAGAGTAAGATTTTTTGTGAATATATTAGGGGAGACTTGACAGTGGTAACAATTTGTATTTTGGCTTTTCCTGAGCCCAAAGTATGATGCTTACGTAAATCACACGTATACCCTTGCACAGAGCATTTAATGGTCCACAAAATGGTTCTATGTTGAAGGCTGTAACTAGAATTGAAAAAAATGTATAGGCCTTTATAAAAAGTGTAAGAAATTGTTACAACCGTCCCCTACCCCGGGGCAGTTGTAACAGTCGATGGGGACAGTCGTAACGGTCAATGGGGCTAGTTGTAACATAAGATTTTAACACAAAATTATAACTTTCATTGTGACCAATATTATGTAATATTATCACAACATCGAACATTATCACAGGGATATATATTACGGTCACAATGATAAAATCTTAATACATGGAAATACCCAGGTGGGATTTAACAAATGGCCCGACGTTGGGCCAGTACTAAATGCCAGGCGTACAGGCTTGGCCCAAAGCTGACTCCCAGTATCGGGCCAGCATTATGCCGGTACTGGTTTGTTAACCTCGGCCCAACTCTGGCATGCAATGTCGGCCCAATACTGGTATTACATGGCGGCCCAGCGCTGGCATACAACGCCGGCCCAGCGCTGGCATACAATGCTGGCCCAGCGCTGGCATCAAATCGTGGCCCGGCGTTGGCATTTAATGACGGCCCTGTACTGGCATCCGATGCTGGCCCGACGCTGGCATTCAATCATGGCCTAATACTGGATATAAATAGGTGGATATAAATAAATGTTAATGCGGATCGCATTAAGAAATAATTTTCAAACTCAGACCAGATTATATAAAAATGATTATAGAAATATTTATTTAATATTCAACAAACGTATTTCTGAAGTAAGAAAAAAAACAATTAATTGACGTCTTGATTAAGTGATTCGTCATTTGGCGATTCGTCAAGTGATGAAGAAACTACTACATCCTCGATGTCATCGTTGTCATCTTCGACAATGAAATGCGAATTTTCAAGGTTAGAAAATTGAATCGTTACAATCGGATCCATCAAATCGCGATCATTTTTTTTTTTGCTTTTTCGCCGGTTGTTCTATATCTTCCTCACTGATTATTTTCGGAACGCAATTTAAAAAAAAACGGTATTTTTTCACTCTCGAAATACTGGAACGTGGTTTCAACATTTTTTACGATGATCGAATGACATCTACGTGTGCGAACATAACCTCCTAAACATACCGAGTGTATGGGATAACCGGGCCTGGCCCAGCACTGGCATAACGGCTGGCCCAGCACTGGCATAGCGACTGGCCCAGTGCTGGGCCAGCCGTTATGCCATTGTTGGCCCGACGCTCAGTTTCAGCGTTGGCCCGACGTTGGCTTCAAAGGTTGGCCAGACTTGGCCCGAGGTTACAATGCCAGCATCGGCACACTGCGTTGGGCCAATGCTGGGCCATGTGACAAGCTCTGGCCAATCCCACCTGGGTAGTCGTATCGATTTGATAAAAATCATGAAATAATTGAATAAAGTCTCAGACACACCAAACTTGTCAAAGAAACATGACATATAACCCAAAGATACGTGCCGTGGTTGCCTGTATAGACTTTCCATTTTTGATCTTTTCATACGCTTCTTCCTACGTTGACATGTCGGCACACACAGTTAAAAAAATTTATTTCAAACAAATAAAATTTATTTGATGCAAGTAAATTAATTATTTGTATATTATCCCGTAATTCGTTATTGGGATGAAGTAAATATATTTTTGATAGAAATATCACTCTTCAATGTGAGAAAATATGAAATCCCTTAAAACAATGCACAGTTACTATACGGGAATGTACGGGTTACTAAAATATCAATCCCACTTACTTCAGTCAAGTAAATTAAAATTTGAATCAAGCTTCCGACTACGTGGTTCCAAAAATTGAACTGTTTCATCCAACTCAATGATTGTTTGAACTCATACAGGTCATACTTTGGATTAATTAAATACTTTTCTTGAAATGATTACGAATTTTTGGTGACGTGTATGTTTCCATGGAAGTTAGAAAGTGCTTTCTCTGGATCTAGAAAATGCTCATGCAAATGGAACATCCCATCAGTTTCTTCCAAACCCAAATCTATTGGTCCAATTCAATATTGCTTTAGAGCACCCGTGCAGAATTATTTATTTTCTCCATATATTTATCAGTTTTTACGATGAAAATCAGTTCCATATTCACAATTCATAGTTTCTAAGGGTCAAGTAACAAAAAAATAAATTTTAAGAAAAAAAAACGTTGTCCTCAGTGGGGTTTGAACCCGCGACCCTCGTTTTTATGCATATCCTCAAATTCAATATGAATTAAATTGAAAAAAAATAGATCATTTGAAAGTTCATTAACTTTTCCGACTGATTTAGTTTTCTTGCATATTCGCGGATCCTAGAATATGAACGAGACCAGACTGGGATTTGAAACCTTCCTACCTATCGAGCCTAACTAACGACCTAAGACTGGGACGCTAACCACTATACCACCGACTACTTTTGATATACTGATGTAAATATCATATTTATAGGACACAGAGGCCGAGAAATAAATACGTACCAAAATAGTATTAAGAATTTATTTTCATTACCCGAAGGTCATTTTTTGGTTCAACTTGTATTTTAACTTAATCTAAAAAAATCCAATATTGAATCAGATTAATAATAAACCCAAATAAGAATACCGTGTCATAATATTACATAATTTTTTTTTGTACCGCAAAAATGCACGGTAAGGTGAAAAACTTGAATTACTTGCGTCAAAAATTTTTGGTTAAATCGATCACAAATTTTCGATATACACAGCTAATAACTCGAATGTGTGTTAAATGAATTAAATATTGCGCTCACATACAATAATCTATTCAAATAAATAATATCGATTTTGAAAATGAAAAAAATCCTATTTTAGTATTAAATAATTTTTATTTAGCCTGATAAAACAGAATGTTCCGATGGATCATTTGAAGTAGTTGAATCAAGTTATTTTTTTTTGTTATCCCTGGATATCAAATCTTTGCATCTGGATATATTTTCTTGTATCAAAGAAAAACACAATTGATGTAAAAAATGTAAATTACTTGGTTACAGTATTTTTGGTCTATCCAATCAAAAATATTACACATTCGCAACTAATAACTCCGGTTGGTGTTGACCAAATGAAGTATTACGATGAAAAATATTAATTATTTCCAATTAATATTTGTGCCTTGTTGTTCGTAAAATTCCTGTATTCGAATGAAATAACTGTAACTAGTATCAATGAATTAGATTATTTTGACCAAACAACGGCTACCAAGAAAATGACTTGCTGAGCGCAATTTCTGTTTTTATTCAATGCAAAGAAAAATCGATTTGGCTCAAATAAATGCCACTCAAGCAATTTCGTTTAGTTGAATCAAATAAATTTTTTTAACAGTGCAGGCTCGTTGCGTGATTCTTACCCGTTGCAGAAGCATTTTTGCACACAGAAACTAAAAAAAAAAGGCGCGTTTGACGTTAAATTCTATGTTTAGATGTGAAATTATCATGACCACTGACAGCCGACAAACTGTTACAACCGTCCCCGGCAAAATTGTTACAATTGTCCCCAGACGGTTTTTTCTACTTCAAAGTTAGAATTTGATTAATTTTCTCAAGCTGGAGGCTTTAAAAACCGCGAAATTTGACACAAAAATGTCCAAGGAAGCTTATGAACAAAAACATAATGACTATATGTAGCACAGTAATCGAGATATTCGTGTTTATCGAAAGCCACAAAAGTGTACTTTGGGCCTGACAATACCAATACACCTCTCTGGTCAATTCTGTTTAGTGCGGATGTCTCCTACCCTAGTAACCAAATGTGAGGACCTGTGCGTGAATTTCATTGAGGCCCCGACTAGGCCCCGATCGGTTTTCCCTAACTTACTTCGGGCCCTTGACTGGAAGCTCAATAGGGCTCCTGAATGGACGGTCATGCTTTTTCGACAAAGGCCTTGGAAGGTTGCCAAATGAGGGCCTTTACAACCGCTGCACGTCTGCCATGTCGAATTCACGACAAGCCCATGGTCAATCCCTATCAGGGCCCTAGTGCGTACGTAGTATCGCTATGCGTGTAGATTGTAAAATTGAATTATTTTAATAATAATAACATTATTATTGTTATTTATAATTAATTATTAATAATCAATTATTAATAATATATTATTAGTAATAATTATTATATATCATATATTATAATAATATGTTATAAATAATTCTCCTAGAGAATTTTTACGAAAAAATAGTATAAAGCAGAGGATTTCTATGTAGGAATCTTGCGGGTATGACTTCCTGAGAGGCCTGACTGCGGTGTCGAATACAACCCGTGCTCCCACTTCGGCTACATAAGCATACTATTTGCACATTCCGTTTGCGAGAGAGCGCACGCCATATGCGACATCTCATGGCGAGTCTCGGAACTAACTCCCCGTGAAGTCCGATTAGGCCCTTAAAGGGTTGCCTCGTCACTGCCATGTTTGAAATAATTGGGGCTCCGATACTTTCGCCTTATTTGGGCCAGATTTGGTTCTGTTGTAATTATACCGACTTCTTTAAATATGGGTTGCTCGATCTAAGCCCGACAAGGTCCTTAACGGGTTGCCTCAGGTCAGCCATATTGTAAGTAAGCCTGGCAACCTTGGCATTGCCCTGTCACAGCCCAACCTGGCGGGGTTATGGCAATTCATGACAGGGCATCCGGATTTAAGCCCGACAAGGTCCTCAACGGGTTGCCTTAGGTCAGCCATATTGTAAGTAAGCCTGGCAACCTTGGCATTGCCCTGTCACAGCTCAACCTGGCGGTGTTATGGCAATTCATGACAGGGCATCCGGATTTAAGCCCGACAAGGTCCTCAACGGGTTGCCTCAAGTCAGCCATATTGTGAGTAAGCCTGGAAACCTTGGCACTGCCATGTCGGGGCCCAACCTGGCGGTGTTATGGCAATTCATGACAGGGCATCCACGCTTAAGCCCGACAAGGACCTTAACGGGTTGCCTCAAGTCAGCCATATTGTGAGTAAGCCTGGAAACCTTGGCACTGCCATGTCGGGGCCCAACCTGTCGGTGTTATGGCAATTCATGACAAGGCATCCACGTTTAAGCCCGACAAGGTCCTCAACGGGTTGCCTTACGTCAGCCAAATTGTAAATATGGCCTGGCAACCTTGGCATTGCCCTGTCGGGGCCCAACCTGGCGGTGTAAGGGCAATTCCTGACAGGGCATCCACGTTGATGCCCGACAAGGTCCCGACTTGAGTCAGGGCTTCCCTAGAATTTTCACGCACGGGGAACTGCAAGACGCATTATGTGCCTGCGGGACACGGTGGTACCTACTATAGTTTGGGAGTAATTCGCTATGTTACAACTGTACCCTGTTACTTTTGTCCCTGGTCTCCCCTACTTTGATTAGATCTATTTAGATTTAGATGGGATTTTTGATTCAGTTTAACTTAGATTTTCGAAAATCTGTTTTTAATTTATTTTTTTAGATTTCATAAGTCAATTTTTCTATGCAAATAGATGAAACATAAATTATATCATGTATTTAATTTATTATGAATTGACTGTGGGATTAATATTTTGGGAAAAATTGTTTTTGAGAAAAAAAATGCTAATTAGAAATTTGCTCAGAGCTTCCACCTTTTTTTTGTAATCATTTTCTCGGATCTCTTCAATAAGCGAACAAATTTTTTGATGAAAATATAGCATACTTTCAAACCTTTTCCTCATTAAAAAATATATATATGAGGTAATCCAGCCCAAGTGTGTAAACCCGTTTCCCTCACCCTCTCGGATTTGTGTCATTTTTTTTGATATGATCGCATTGAGTCTAAAATACACCTTCATAATTTTTTCAGATTTGTCCAAACATCCCTTATTTCGAATTTTTTTTTTCAAAACAAAAAAAACGCTATTTTTTAAAAATCTACAAAAATTCTGAAAAAACCGTGACGATATATACAAATTTTCAAGCTATCACCCGTAGTGGGCAGATTTTTTTTCTGTGTTTTCGTGATAAATTCAAAAAAAAAAAATTTTTTTTGAAACGTCATTTTTTAAAAATCTGAAAAAATTCTGAAAAAACCGTGATAATATATAAAAGTTTTCAAGCTATCATCCGTAGTGGGCAGATTTTTATTTCTGTGTTTTACAAGCTATTAACGTTCTCAAAATTCCAAAAAATTCTCAAATAGTTCACCTTGAGCCGATACTAAATTATTTTGGTACTCAAATTTAGTATCTGCTCAAGGTGAGCTACTTGAGAATTTTTTGGAATTTTGAGAAGGTTAATAGCTTGTAAAACACAGAAAAAAAAATCTGCCCACTACGGGTGATAGCTTGAAAATTTTTATATATTGTCACGGTTTTTTCAGAATTTTTTTAGATTTAAAAAAAATGGCGTTTTTTTCAAACAAAAAAAAAATCGGAATAAAGGATGTTTGGAAAAATCTGAAAAAATTATGAGGGTGTATTTTAGACTAAATGCTATCGTATAAAAAAAATGACAGAAATCCGAGAGGGTGAGGGAAACGGGTTTACACACTTGGGCTGGATTACCTCCTATATTTTTCAAATTATGAAGACGAAAAAATCAAGATGGAAAAAGATGTCGATAAACTAATAGAAAAATATTTCCCGAAGGCCTCTTAACGTTTTTAAGCCTTCTATATTCAAATAAAAAATAGAATTTAACAATTCTTTTTAGAACTATCGAAATTAAATTTGCAAACATCGTAATTTTTTTCTTTAAAGTCTCAACATTTATTTAATTATTTTAGATGCCCATAGACAATTATTGTAAAAAAAAGCTAATCAAATTCTTTGCTTCTGATAAACAATTTCAGCATTGCGGCCCAGCAAACACTTCGCCATATTTTAATTAAAAAATAATTAATAAGTTTTAGCTTTCAAAAAATTATTTTCCATCATCTCAATTTGTTATCAAACGTTTTTGATACTAATTGGTTACGTTCCTGAAAAAAACGAGAAATATACACTTTCTTGTGTTCTAATTACTTCAACCCTTAAAATCAACCCTTCGAATGAGGGCCTATCAAACCCAATCCCAATACACCCCAATATACCTTAAACTACCCTAAACTAAGAAAAGTCTGAGTCAACCCATCGGGCAGATTTTCAAAGGCCGAGAAAGGCAGCGGGAAGGGGTGAATAAATTAGGGGGATGAAAAAAAAAGAAATTTGTGTCGGATTGCTGAAAACGCCAGTATCACTTTGTAGCTTCTCTCTCTCTCTCTCTCTCTCTCTCTCTTCGGTGCTTCTCCGTTATCTTCATACGTCTTTTCTCTTCGTCATATTCGTTTTTTTCCACCCCCTAGCCTCGCCCCCGCCCCCAACTCCAATTCTCGGGGACTCTTGTCATTCGCTCACGTCAATTGTCTTGTCCAAAGGTACAGAGAGACTCAACGGAACGAATGAACACACGCGACGAGACGAAAGAGCGAGAATGAATCTTCAACGATCCACTCTTTGAGTCACTCTATCTCAACCCCCCGCCCTTCGCCCCCTCCCCCTCCCCATTCCCCGCGAGCATTGTTTACAGAGTGATGAGTCTTCACACTGGCGCGGTAGAGGGGGGAGGAGGGCACCTCTCTCTCTCTCTCTCGCTCTCTCTCTCTCGCCCCCTCCCTCTCTCTCGCGCGCTCTCTTTCTCTCTCTCTCTTCCGCTCTCCCTTTAGAACTATTCCATTCCATTCTTCCGCGTTCTCGCCCATTGTTCACGAAGAGTTCCTTTATACCGGAATAAAGTATCAAGCGGGGGCCCCCGACACAATGTGCCCCACCATTGCTTTACCGCGCACGCTCTTTTTCTTTTTTTTTCTTTACCTCCCGCTCTCGCCCTACTCTTCCACCCTCTCTCTCTCTCTCTCTCTCTCTCTCCCTCTCTCTCTCTCCATTCTCGCGCCCCACTTTTCTTTTTCATACATTCTTTTCCATTCTCCTTTTCTCTCTCTCAACACTCTTTCCACTCGCCATCTCTCTCTTTCTGCCTTTTTCACCATCACACCGTTGAATGCAAATACCTTTGTTTTTCAACATCATCCCCCCCCCCACCCCTTGTTTTGGCCTCTCTTTCCTCTGCGAAAAATCGAACTCTGGAGAAACTTGAAAAACTTAGCAACTTTTTGAAGAAAAGTAATTAATTAAAAATTTGGCGTTTTTCGAATTTGAAGAAATGCATTTTTTGTGGGTTTGAATTGGTGAGGAAAAATCGAGCGAATTGGGATTTAATTGACTATCATTAAAATTTGCAAAAGTTTTCAACAACCATCAAATAATTCCAAAAAATTTTGGCAAATCTTAGTAAGAGGTTACATTTCATGGAAAGTTGTAAACATGAGGAATCATAATTTGCATTTTCTCTGATAACCGAGCGGATTGTAGTGATGAATGAAGGGTTATCTTCGCTCGTGCAATTTTTGAATTTCTTACCGACCGATGGTAATGCAGTTTTTGCCTTTTCTTGTGAATCCATCGCAGGACATTTTTGACTACCCTCTCTCGGCATAAATGCTTGAATTTGGCTAAAACAACATTTTGGCAAGCTTACAACAAACATGAAATAATTCAAAAAAAAATTTGGCTATCCTCAATGAGTCGTTGAATTTGATGGAAATTTTGAAATGTAGAGCAATAGAATTCGCATTTCCTCGGATAATCCATCAAATTAGAGTGATGGGTGAAGAGTACCTTCGCTCGTGCGATTTTTGAATTTTTTACCGACCGATGGTAATGCAGTTTTTCGGGTTTTTTCATAGATTCATCGCGTGGCTCTGCGAGAAGTGCAAACGCGTGATTTGTTATTTATATTCAGTCTCTTTTCAATGTTGTACACACCTGCGCTGATTTTCCACGGTGAATAAGGCAGACAGTCCTATCTTTATCTTCCTATCTTTATCCGGGAGCCGCGCGGAGCGGGGAGGGGGTTGTCTTTTGAATATACTCGGACGAGGAGCGCACAATCGGGTTCTAATTTAATGTGAAGCCGTTGAATGGTGGCATTAATTAACAGTCGGCGCGCGTGGCATTGAGTCTTGGCTAACCCGACTAACTAAAACGAACGAGGAATGGACGCGAAGAGAGCGAGAGGGACAAAAACTCAACGGCACGAGTCTCCCTCTCTCTCTCTCTCTCTCTCTCTCTCTCTCTCTGTCTGTCTCTCTGGGTATTCTTATCAATTTATACCAACCACCCCCTCCCCCCACCCCCTTAAGGCTCCTTGGGAAATTACGTATTTGATTCTCCATTTCGTCGCATTTCTTTGGCTCTTCTTCCCTCCCCTGATGATTTCGTCCCTTAATTCTCTTTCTTTCAATGCTTCTCGACGAAATAGGAAAAAATATATATCTATATTTAAAAAGTTTCGTAAATATGCATAACGCGACCTTACCATCAACGTGGTCACGTGCGCCGACGAAGATGAAAAAATACAGAAAAGAAAAAAAAAAGATGAGGAATGAAAGAGTCGAAGGGACAAAAGAATGACACGAAGAAAAGCCTTCTCTTCGATTATGTATTGAGCGATATTGCGCTGCGGGGAAATCGCATTGCGCAATTTGCCTAAAAATAACGTTGGTGATTTTGTGAAATGATGAAATTTTTGTAATTTGAATATTTTTTTTTTCAATTTTTAGACTCATTCAGTTTTTGTAATTTTGCATTAACCGAGCTTGAATTTTCTACACGAATATAGTTTGTGATTAGAGTTGTCCTAATAATAATCCTAATGATGCAGAATTTCAAAAGAATTTCAAGGGTTTGAAATTTTTTGAAATTTTTGAGAAATTTTTGAGAATCGTGAAGCTTTTGCAATTTAAACGTCAATCGATTTGTAACTTGCGAAATAAATTATGGTTGATGAAGTTAATTGGCGTTGAATTTGAAAAAAGTTTCAGGATTTTGTAAAATTTTGAAATATTTGAGATATTGTTGACAATCTGTTATTTTGCCTCAATCGAGCTTAAAATTTTATGTAAATGTAGTAATTTTTTAAAAAATCTAATAATAATAATAATAATAATAATAATAATAATAATAACAATAATAATAATAATAAATATTTGGACGGTTGGTGCTAAATTCAAAAAGAATTTCAGGGGTTTCGAATCTTGTGGAAATTTGAAATTTTTGATTATCGTCGAGCTTTCGTTATTTTGCATCAATTAAGCTTGAAATTTCAATACAATTATAATCGAAAATTAGGATAGTTGGTGTTGAATTGTAAAAAATTGCACATTCAGTTTTCGCATGAGTTATCGTTCAAAAACTATAGAATAAAAATTATAGAAAATTATAAAAAAATTATAGAAGAAAAAAAAATCTACCATCGAGGATAAAAAAATGAACATCATAAAAATTTTCACACCGCAAATCCGTTAGAAAACAAAAATTAGACGAAATTCGAATTCGGGAAAAACTTTGAAATGACCAAAAGCGCTGTGTTTCCCAAATTTCATAATGTTGAAGTTTGCATCATTTCGATGCATCGGAAAAAGTTTATTTTTGCATAACTTAACCTAAATAAATAAATAAATTAATTAATTAATTAATTAAAATAATTAAATGAACCAATAATTTATTTATTCAAAAAAAAGTCATTAAAGTGAAAAAAAGTCATTAAAGTAAAAAAAAGTCATTTAATGAATTTTTTTCACCACTATCGCAGTAATTTTGAAATTTGATGATGCTAAAGCTTAAATTGTTGCAAGACAATGGAAATAAGTTTTTTTTAATTAATTAATTTAGGTTAAAATAAATAAATAGATTATTTATTGCGCTCGGAACTTCAAAGCGCAGAAGGGGGTGAAAAGGAAGGAAAACAACAGAAATACAAACAATGGATTCGGGGCTTTCCCTCTTTCTTCTTCTCTCTCTCTTTCTCTATCTGTCTCCTTCTCTGTCCAGAAGTAAACTACGCAGTTCCGTGTCCACGTGTGCATTGGGAGGTTCAAAAAGACACGTTTTTATTTAGAAATTTGCTCTTCATCGTCATTCTTTTGTTTTAAAAAAGAATGCTTTTCATTAAAAAATAATAAACCATACACGAACGGTCTGTATGACTTTTTCACCATTGTCGCACCACCTTTGAAATTTGATGATGCTGAAACTTAAATTGTTGCAAGACAATGGAAATAAGTTTTTTTTTTAATTTATTTATTTAGGTTAAAATAAATGAATAAATAAGCAATTAATTTATTAGGTTAAAATAAAAAGATTGATTTATGTATTTATTTTAACCTAAATAAATTAATTTTAAAAAACTTATTTCCATCGTCTTGCAACAATTTAAGCTTCAGCATCATCAAATTTCAAAGTTACTGCGACAGTGGTGAAAAAAAGTCATACAAACCGTTCGTGTATGGTCTATTATTTTTCAATGAAAAGCATTTTTTTTTAATACAAAAGAATGGCGATGAAGAGCAAATTTCGAAATAAAAACGTGTCTTTTTGAACATCCTTACACCCAGAAAAAAGATCTAGTCGTAGGTACTATAATCGTTTGTTTGATTATTTTTTAGTTACTTTAAAGAAAATTTTCTTTCCATCCAATTTTGAGCGATATTTACTTCCACTATATTTATTTATTTGAATTCCCTGTCATCGAGAAACAGGCGTTAAAGAAAAATTTTATTCGTTGTTACCAAATGCCTATTCACCCGTTATCTCATCCGATCGTATCTGTAGATTTGTCAGTACCCCAAAAATCCGCCAGGTGGCTGCCTCTCGCGCAAGCGAACCTGCCTCTCGATGCCTTTATATCCTTTCCAAGCTCGTCTATGTTTGATATCCTTATTTTTCAGTATGGTTATTTGATACATTGAACATTGCGGCAAAACGCAAGATGGTCGAATCCCCGAAAAGGATTCCCATAAAAAAAGGGTCTTATTTCTATTCCCTTCTGTTAAGGGCGGGGTAAAGTTAATTCGGCGAAAAAAAGGCATGTTTTTAAGATTTTTTTTTGGCGTAACGGATAGTGTTCGTTCATTGAAAAATTTACATATAATAAAGTAACATTTGAACAACATTCTTCTAAATTCGCATTGCAAAATATTCAAAATTGAGAGAGTGAAAATTAAACCCCGAAGGCGCCTCGAAAAAAAAATTGCTTTGCGGTGTACACCATAACTCGCAACAGAATCATCTGAAACAAAAAAATCAAAATGCATTTGTCAAAGGAGATGTTTCTCGAGGTAATGACGGGACGATTTTTTTTTTCGATTTTTAGATTTTTCGTAGCACTTGGGAGCCAAAAACCCGATTTCCGCTAAAAAAAAAATCGGCTAATTTGTTGTTGAAAAATTAGTAATTAAAAAAAAAAAAAAAAAAAGCTCTCGACAATACCTGGTGAATTGTGTGAAGAAGTACTGTGCAAAATTTCAAAGCGATTGGTCCAGTAGATTTCGAGTTATCGTGTACACGGACTTCAAATATGACAAGTCTCAGAAAAACGGTTTGAAAAACGCAGCGTTTGGATTAGCTTAGCGCTTAGCGCTCATTGCACATAAGTTTGAGAACACTTCTCGATTGCATAAAAATCTGAGAAAATTCATGCATATTAAAAGTACTCAAAAGATTAATTTTACATAATAATAATTCCAAAATGTTATTAACAAAATGATGAAAAAAAAAAAATTAGTCAACAAATTTCCCCGCAACCCAATTTGGCAATGGACGCTCAAATATTCATAACTTCGTCAATTTTACTCCTATCGACTTAAAATTTCAACACAATATTCTTGAGATATTATGCACTCATTTAAAAAATAAAAATAAAATGAAACAAAAAAAAATTTACATACTTTACCCCGCCCTTAAAGAAAAGACGAAGCTCTACGGAATTGTAGACTTCATATGTGTAGCTATACATTCAAGCATTGAAATGTTTAAAAACATATATTGTGTAAATATTTTTAAAAAAATTATTTCATTTAAATACATATTTGTTAAGTTTGAAATAATATTTATTAGTATTAAATAAAAATTCATTAGATCGCAATATATTTTCCCAGTAGGTCATTCAAAAAAAAAAAAAAAAAATTCGTTGACATTAATAGAGTTGTAGGCTGGCCAGCAACTAAAAAAATTTATTTGGCTTGACTAGGATTTAGTTAAGGGAACTTTCCAGTGTGAAATTTTCAAAAAATCGATTTTTTTTGCTTTATCGAATAGTATACTGTATATTGTATGGACCTGGCATCGCTGATTGACCGTAAGTAAACGATTTACCTAAAATTTCCTCACTTGAAACTTTGAACGCGTTTTTCTCGAAACAGCATTTTTCAAAACGGTGTCTTGGAGGGCAGAGTTTTAAAGCTATCGAGTTGAATTTTTTACACAATATTCTTAACGTCATTGTTTATCGTGCTATGGAAGCTTTTTTTTTTTTTTGACATCTTCCTATTTTTTTGTAAAAAAAAACTGCCAAAAAAAATGCTAAAATCGATACTTTTTGTTCAAACCGGCGCCATTTTTGCAAAAAAAAAAAAAAAAAGCCTCCATAGCACGAAAGCCAATTATATACCGATCAATTGTTTTTTGTTTCAGATCAAAATTGTGACCCCCAACGTGGACACCACATCCAAGTGCATTTTCTGCAACAATTGTTTCATCATTTTTATAGATATTAATTAATAAATTAATCGATCTTTAAAAAATTGTTTTGTATTCTTCAATACCCAATTAATATACAAAAAAAAAACCAGACCGATTAGATTATTTTTTCTTTAAAAAAAAAAATCGCGAAAAACAGCGATTTTTCGGGCTGTCACACTGGAAAGCTCCCTTAAATGTACTAGATCTTTTTTCTGGGTGTAATGCACACGTGGACACGGAACTGCGTAGTTTACTTCTGGACAGAGAAAGAGACGGATAGAGAAAGAGAGAGAGAGAGAGAGAGAGAGAGAGAGAGAGAGAAACGAAGGAAGAGGGAAAGCCTCGAATCCATTGTCTGTGTTTCTGTTGTTCTCCCTCCTTTTCACCCCATTCTGCGCTTGGGAGTTCCGAGCGCGGAACCAGAGAGGAATTCGCGAGGAGACCTCGGACAGCGTCGTCCGCGTCGTCCTCATGGTTGTCGTTGTCGTGTTGCGGATGTCGGATATGGCGGAAATAGAGAGGAGCAAAGGGGGTTCTCCAACCTCGACGACTTTGTTTAATTGCGCTGACTTGCCCGGTATAAACCTTTTCGTTGCCCACTGGACGGAGAACAATCGTCTGTCCCCCCCCCCCACCCCCACCCCCACCCCCCTTGCCCCTCCATCTTGGCAACAACCCCTTTCAAGCTGTCCGTTTCTCACCATCAGTTTGCACGATGAAGATTCGATCATTTCTCTGCATCGAAATTACGTAATTCCATGGGAGGAGAAATGTGGCGTTTTCAGCCGGAAGTAAAAAATTTTAATAACCCGCTGGAAGATGTCCTTTGTCGAAAATCTGTGACGAAATTTTTCATTGTTTTCCCCATTCTCATGGAAATGGAGAATAATTAAGAGCATTTTATATTTTTTATTATATTTTATATTTATTTTAGATGTATAAATATGGGGCGTTCCATCCCAAATCGGACAGTTTGAAAAACTTTTTTTTTTTATATCCTCAATTTTTTAAATATTTTTTAGTACCCTAAAGACCCTTCATGTTGTATTTTGAGATTTTTTTGATCACCCGTTCGAAAGATATTAAATTAACAAAAAAAACTGCTCTTTTTTTGGTATTTTCGTCGTAACTTCTTTAATAATGGTCCAAATTGAAAGTTTTTTTTCAATTTTTTTTGTTTTTTTTATGGCCTTTTCAGAAAAAAAATACAACAAAAATATTCGACGCGCTTTTGAATGAGTTTTTTGAGTTTTAAACTTTAAATCGCGTTTTTAAAAGTGATTTTAATTTTTTTTTATTTTTATTTTTTGTTTTGAACATCTATCGATTCAACAATTTTTACGACTAGTCCGATCGTGGGATTTCAATAACTACTATTTTTTTTTTTTTTTTGAAAACTAAAAATTTTTTTTTTCATAAATTATTTTGAATATCAGTTTTGGTTACTGATCTTACTAGTCTTAAGGATTGTTGAATAGATAGATGTTGAAAGCAAAAAAAATTTTTAAAAAGTCAAAAATGATACTCACTTTTGAAAACGCGATTTAAAGTTTAAAGCTCAAAAAACTCATTCAAAAACTCGTCGAATATTTTTGTTGTATTTTGTTCTGAACGGGCCATAAAAAAACAAAAATGTTGAAAAAAAGTCCATTTGAATCATTATCGAAGAAATTATGACCAAAATACCAACAAAGAGTGGTTTTTTTGTTAATTTAATATCTTTTGAACGGGTAATAAAAAAAATCTCAAAATTTAACAGGAAGAGTCTCTTGATGGATATTAAAAAACGTAAAAAAATCGAGAAAAAAAAGTTTTTCAAACTGTCCGATTTGGGATAGAACGCCCCATATATATAATATACCGCGGCACAAAAAGTTTCACTGCTCTTTCAAAAATGTAGATAATTCAATTCAACAAGCGGTGTTTCAAATGGGACATATTCACCTTCATTTTGGTTTTTCCAAAAAAAAAAAATTTCTATTTTTTGGGAACCCGGTACGCCCTTTGAAACATAATCATTTTTCGGCTTTTTTTGGCTTTGAATTTTTTTAAAACTGTTCTTCAAATTGTAAACTTGTGGAGGGGAGCATGAGCTTCAATTTCGTTTTTTTTAAAGTTTTGTACGATTTTTGTTCGCAAAAATGTTCCCATTTTTCGCAAAAAAACGACCATATTTATAAAATGTAGCGTAACACTAAAAGTACCGGTTTTTTGTGAAATCACTAAGAGGGTAAAAAGTTGCATACAATTATTCTCGATTCAATGTAATTTTTTCAGAATTTTTTTTCAACATTTTTTTCGAGATTTTCTCTTGTCAACGATATTTTTGAAAAAAAATGTTAAAAAAAAAATTTGAAAAAATTTCATTAAATCCAGAATAATTGTATGCAATTTTTTACCCTCTTAGTGATTTCACGCAAACCCAGTAGTTTTTGAGTTACGCTTCATTTTCTAAATGTGATTGTTTTTTGCAAAAATCTGAATATTTTTGCGAAAAAAAATCGTACGAAACTTTAAAAAAAAACGAAATTAAAGCTTATACTTCGCCCACAAGTTTTTCATGCGATAAAATGTTTAACAAAATTTTCATGGGTCGTGCGCCAAAATTTAATCACCAAAAAAAAATCAAAAAAAAAAACAATCATGTTTCAAAGAATGTACCGGCTAAAAGAAAATCGAAAAAATTTGTTGGAAAAAGCGAAACGAAGCTGAATATGTCTTCTTTAAAATGCCGCTTGTTGAATTGAAATATCTTCATTTTCAAAAGCATATAGTGAAAATTTTTGTGCGAAGCAGAATGGTGGGAAAAGCGCGAGTTAGTTTGAACATTAAAAATTAATAATTAATTAATAATAAATTAATAATGACAATGATATTATCTTCTTTGAAAGACTTCACATGCACTGAACATTTAGATTATCGTCCATAATTATCATTAAAAAATTACAACAATTCACATTATTTTCCTGATAAATATTTTTCACGATAAACAAATACTTGTTATTTTTCATTGAAAGTCATTAATAATAATAATCTACACGATAAATGCATAGACAATCTTTCAAAGAACATGATGAATTTTAAATCATCGATATTGCACAAACATTGCGGATTATTATTAAAAAAAAAAAAATCCAAACAAAAAAAACCACGTTGAAATTGTTCGTAAAAGCGCCAATATTTTTGAAAAATATAACACGTGATCTCAATGCTAAAAATTATTTCCAAAAAAATTTCCAAATTATTTATCCGGTGTATGAGCAGAATATTACTTAAATTATTAAATTCATTACTAAAAATGATTTTCAAAAAAATTTCACAATTATTTGTCTCGGTGTGAAGTGCTCAAAGGAGATAGCTTTGCTATTCTTGAACTAATAAATTATAGATTTATATTAGAAAAAAAAAAAAAATTTCGATACGCACACGTCGACAAGTGCGCAAGAATGTAAATGCACTTGCGCTCAAGGAAAGCCCGGGAAGAAGAGATTTCACACGGACACGCTCGACGAGCACACTAACGCCCACAAAATTTCGAGGGGCTCGCACACTTTGTGTGGGTTCGTTTGCTATAGTGTAGAGTAAAGCGAGAATCGGTTGGGCGCGTGCACTCGCTCCTCCACTCATCCTCTCTCTCTCTCTCTTCCTCTCTCTCACTCCCGTCCGTCTCATTGTGTCGGACGATTGTCTTAGAATAATGGCGGAGTCTCACAATAGTGACTACAATGCTTGCTCGTCTAACAATGCGATGACGTCACGGGAGCGCGAGCGCCAGCGAGCTAACTCCCGGTGAGTGAGGATAAAGCGCTGAAAGCGGCAATAGCGATGGGAGGGGGAAGGCTTGCGGGATACGGAATGGGGAGGGGGGGGGGGGGATGGCTCGTGTGGAATTGCAGAGGGAGAGGAGCGGGAGGGCGAAAGAGTCCAGAGGCTTTATCATTGCATCAGGGTCTCCGTCTTGTTTTCCAATTTTCCAGGATTGGTCATCTCACTGCGAAAAGCTCTTTTTCGAATGGTCCAAAGCCCTTTTCCTTGCCCTCTTATTTGTACGTTGCACTGAGGCGATTTTTTTCCCCACCCGAAATTATGTTGCATATGTCTGGAAGAAAATTCCCTGAAAGTTACAGCCCTTAATATTAATATTAAGTACTTTCCCTTCGCGTGATAAGTTTTTCCATCTATGATTCTCGTTTTTCCGCTGTTATCTCCGGAATGATCTACTTGACCGAAAAAAAGTGAAGGAAAATTTTTCTGAAAATTTAATTTCCTACAAAAAAGGTCCTTCATACCTAATTGCTAAAATCAATATTTCTTGAGATAATGAACCTTAACTTATTTGTGATATGAACATTTTTATGGATTATCGAATCAAAAGTTTCAAATTGTTGATATTCCATATTGTATCACCACTGGTGATATAATATGTGATATGGTGATATGATATGGAATACCAACTATTTAAAATTTTTGGTTCGTTAAACTATACAAATTTTATACCATAAATAAGTTAAGGTTCAATATCTCAAGAAATATTATTTTCGGCAGTTAGGACTAGAGGACCTTTTTTGTAGAAAATTAAATATCCAACAAAATTTCCTTCTATCATTTTTCGGTTAAGTTAATCATTTCGGAAGTAACAGCAAAAATCGAGAATTTTGGGTAAAAATCAACTTTAGGGACCTGTACCATCGCACCAGTGTAAGTTACACTTACACTGTTCAGGACACTTTTAAAGATCGTTCGATTCTACGTCAATTGCGACCAAAATCAATGTGATGGCATAAAAAACCGTGGAGTGGTAAAATTTTGACGAAAAAAGTTTTTATTTTACGTGCATTTTAGATGGGAAAACTTATCAAGCGAAGGGAAAGTACTTAATATTAATATTGAGGGCTGTAACTTTCGGGGCATTTTCTTTCAGGCATATACAACAAAATTTCGGGTGGGAAGTGGATGAAATAAAAAAAGTAAAGAAAAGTCACCCTAACGGTACACCCTTATCACAATTCTTCCATGAATGAACGAAGAATGACAACAAAAAGTTTTGTTGTCATTCGTGTCCATGAGGATTAGGAACTATCTGTATCTCCATACTGACTTCGATATCGAGCAATATGTCATATCATAGCCATTCTGTCACTGATAGTTAAATTCCTCTTTGCCTCGCGGCATTGAACGTCCGGAAACTGATGACACCGTGTGTTCTTCGGCAACGTCAATAACGCGTGACTGATGAAACTGCCGAGAGAGTTCTCGATATCACGAAAAACTAAAACTCACGTCCATCTGTTTTGCTTCGAGTGCGAAAGATGAGCTTAAATAAAAAAAAAAAATTCCTCATACATACTGCCTGATGACGAGACTTCGATCCGCGTGCGATGATACGTATGGAAAAAAAAACGAGCGAAATCCGTCCGTAAATAACGGAGATAGGGCGCTAGTCCCATGGCGTCCCTCCAGGCGGCGCTGCGCGGCGTTTTTCTTAAAACCTGATATTCAAGGCGTTCCCGCGCACTTGAGCCGCGCTCCCACTTTGCGTTCGGGTTCACCGGCATCCTTGGCACGTTTCTTAGCGCATTTTGAGACCGATGCGCGGCAAAAGCAACTGGCTCAAGCCACACGAGAAAGAGAGAACGAGAGGCAACGTGTATAAAGGCGCATTGTGCGATCTTCTTGAGGTTCCTCTCCCGCTCTCTTACTCGCTCACTGTCTCACTCATTCAACACTCTTTGTCGACTCTTTCACAAGGTATTCAACGGGAATGAATGCGCCCTACGGAGCGACACAGTCTCGGATGTAAGACACAAGAAGCATATAGAAGAGTCGCCATTATGCGAAGCTTAAATAACAGGCCTCCCGTCCTACGTATATTCATCCGTATATAGTGCATTTATATACGCACATAATGCTGACTATGTAACGAGTGATCGTGCGTCATACGCACGACCCTGTGTCCCAAAACATTAAGGTGTCTCTCGGTGTGTTTATAATGGGACCCCGGAGTATTCATCAACATAAACAGGAATTCACGTTCTATTCAACGGGGTGGGTATATGAACATTTTACAAAGCATTGAAGAAAAGTTATTCAACGAAGAATACATATTGGCATATATGTGTATGGGGCGTTCCACACCGATTGCACCTGGGTCTGACCCCTCACCTCTCCGATGTTGTCCGCCATTTTTTTATGGTTCTGCAGTACCTCTGTAAAGCACTCAGGATTTTTTTCAGATTTTCTTGGAGCGATTTGACTCGACGATAATTTTATAAACAAATTATTTTTAGCCCGAATTTAAAAATCTGAAAAAATTCCTTTTTTTGATATGAAAATTCCAAGCATTGAGCCAAAGTAGGCAGGGGTTCCCTTCTGTTTGTAACAAACCTTTTCGGAAAAAAAATTCCTTTAAACTAGAAAGAGAAACCTGAATTGAGCGGGCTCTTATACAAACATTTTTTTAAAGACGTTCAATTTATACAAAAATGTTTGGAGAACGACCCACTCAATTCAGGGTTCTCGTTCTATTTAAACAATTTTTTTTTCGAAAAAGTTTGTTGTGAACAGAAGGAAATCCCTGCCCACTTTGGCTCAACGCTTGAAATTTTTCATATAAAAATGGGACTCTTGTGATTTTTGTCACATTTTTTAATTTCGGCTGAAAATATTTTGTCTATAAAATTATAGTCGAGTCAAATCGCTCCAAAAAAATCTAAAAAAAATCCCGAGTGCTCTTCAGAGGTACTACAAAACCATAAAACATTACGGACAAAATCGGAGAGATAAAGAATCAGACCCAGGTCGAATCGGCGTGGAATGTTTCATACATAAACTGATTGCGTTACCTCTAAAAATAATCGTACGCAGTCTTCCTTTCAGGGCGTTAAGTATTACAGTAAAAACTATAATTTTATAAAAATATATGAAACGTTATTTTTTTTTATTTACTTTCTGACGAAATCATAAGTTTTACTATAATTTGGCGGCGTGGAACTATGATTTTATAAAAAAAGGGCATAAAAAATAACTTGTTATTTACTTTAAAAATTGCCTTTTTTAGAATTTCTATCAATTCTATTGATGAATAATTTTCTATTTATTTTTGAAAATAGTAATTTTTTTGAATTTGCTTCCTAATGAAATCATACACTGTTAAAAAAATTTATTTGAACCAAATAAACGAAATTATTTGAGTGGCATTTATTTGAGACAAATCGATTTTTCTTTGCATTGAATAAAAACAGAAATTGTGCTCAGTAAGTCATTTTCTTGGTAGCAGTTGATTGGTCAAAATAATCTAATTTATTGATACCAGTTACAGTTATTTCATTCGAATACAGGATTTCTACGAACAGCAAAGCACAAATATTAATTGGAAATAATTAATATTTTTTTATCGTAATACTTTATTTGGTCAACATTAACCAGAGTTATTAGTTGCGAATATATAATATTTTTGATTGGATAAACCAAAAATATACTAACCCAATAATTTACATTTTTTAGATCAATTGTGTTTTTCTTTGGTACAAGAAAATATATCCAGATGCAAAGATTTAATATCCTGAGATAACAAAAAAAAATTACTCAATTCAACTACTTCAAATGATCCACCGGAACATTCTGTTTTATCAAGCTAAATAAAAATTATTTAATATTAAAATAGGGCTTTTTTCATTTTAAAAATCAATATTATTTATCTGAATTGATTATTGTATGTGAGCGCAATATTTCATTCATTTAACACAAATTCGAGTTATTAGCTGTGTATATGGAAAATTTGTGATTGAATTAACCAAAATTTTTTGACGCAAGTAATTTAAGTTTTTTACCTTACCGTGTATTTTTTCGGTACAAGAAAAAATTATGTAATATGATGACACGGTATTCTTATTTTGGTATTATTATTATCGTTATTATTATTCATCTGATTCAATGTTTAATTTTTTTTAATTAAGTCAAAAGACAAGTTGAACCAAAAAATGGCCTTCGGGTAATGAAAATAGATTCTTAATACTATTTTGGTACGTATTCATTCCTCGGCCTGGGTTCTATAAATATGATATTTACATCAGTATATCAAAAGTAGTCGGTGGTGTAGTGGTTAGCGTCCCAGTCCTAGGTCGTTAGTTAGGCTCGATAGGTAGGAAGCTTTCAAAGCCCAGTCTGGTCTCGTACATATTCTACGGTCCGCGAATATACGAGAAAACTAAATCAGTCGGAAAAGTCGATGAACTTTCAAATTATCTATTTTTTTTTTATGTAATTCATGTTGAATTTGAGGATATGCGTAAAAACGAGGGTCGCGGGTTCAAACCCCACTAGGGGCAAAATTCTTTTTTTCTTAAAAAAATTATTTTTTTGTTACTTGACCCTTAGAAACTATCAATTGTGAATATGGAACTGATTTTCATCGTAAAAACTGATAAATATATGGAAAAAATAAATAATTTTGCACGCGGGTGGTCTAAAACAATATTTAATTGGACTAATACATTTGGGTTTGGAAGAAACTGATGGGATGTTCCATTTAAATGAGCATTATTTAATACCAAAATAGGATTTTTTTCATTTTCAAAATCGATATTATTCATTTGAATAGATTATTGTATGTGAGCGCAATATTTAATTCATTTAACACACATTCGAGTTATTGTGTATATGGAAAATTTGTGATCGAATTGACCAAAAATTTTTGACGCAAGTAATTCAAGTTTTTCACCTTACCGTGCATTTTTCCGGTACAAAAAAAAATTATGTAATATTATGACACGGTATTCTTATTTTGGTATTCTTATTTGGGTTTATTATTAATCTGATTCAATATTGGATTTTTTAGATTAAGTTAAAATACAAGTTGAACCAAAAAATGACCTTCGGGTAATGAAAATAAATTCTTAATACCATTTTGGTACGTATTTATTTCTCGGCCTCTGTGTCCTATAAATATGATATTTACATCAGTATATCAAAAGTAGTCGGTGGTATAGTGGTTAGCGTCCCAGTCTTAGGTCGTTAGTTAGGCTCGATAGGTAGGAAGGTTTCAAATCCCAGTCTGGTCTCGTTCATATTCTAGGATCCGCGAATATGCAAGAAAACTAAATCAGTCGGAAAAGTTGATGAACTTTCAAATGATCTATTTTTTTTAAATTTAATTCACGTTGAATTTGAGGATATGCATAAAAACGAGGGTCGCGGGTTCAAACCCCACTGGGGACAACATTTTTTTTTTCTTAAAATTTATTTTTTTGTTACTTGACCCTTAGAAACTATGAATTGTGAATATGGAACTGATTTTCATCGTAAAAACTGATAAATATATGGAGAAAATAAATAATTCTGCACGGGTGCTCTAAAACAATATTTAATTGGACCAATAGATTTGAGTTTGGAAGAAACTGATGGGATGTTCCATTTAAATGAGCATTTACTAGATCCAGACAAAGCATTTTCTAACTTCTATGGAAACATACACTCCACAAAAAATTCGTAATCATTTCAAGAAAAGTATTTAATTAATCCAAAGTATGACCTGTATGAGTTCAAACAATCATTGAGTTGGATGAAACAGTTCACTTTTTGGAACCACGTCGTCGGAAGCTTGATTCAAATTTTAATTTACTTGACTGAAGTAAGTGGGATTGATATTTTAGTAACCCGTACATTCCCGTATAGTAACTGTGCATTGTTTTAAACGATTTCATATTTGCTCTCATTGAAGATTGATATTTCTGTCAAAAATATATTTCCTTCATCCCAATAACGAATTACTAGATAATATACAAATAATTAATTTACTTGCATCAAATAAAATTTTTTTTTTTTAAATAAATTTTTTTAACAGTCAAGTTTATTTTTGAAGTAATTATTGAAGACCTCAAAACTAGGAAAAATGGGAATTTTCAATCTGATCTCTTTATGCCATTGTAGGATGAAAAATTAGAGATCGGAGAATTCTTTCTTTGAGGAAAAAAAAAATTTCAGACAGTCTCAATCTAAGTCGCGTTTGCGAGAAAAAAATTTATTTTGTTGCTTACTTCGTGCCAAAGCTAAAATACATTGAAATAATGGAATCGTGTCTGATTATATACGGATGCTTTCCACGTGGAAGTAGTAAAGTCTATCGCGTGTTCAGACTTTACTCAGATTTTGAGCGATGGTCATGAGCAAGAAAAAAAAAATTATTTGAAAGAACACTGAGTAATAAGAATTTAGGAAAAAATTCTTCAAAAAAATAATAGATTGATAAATTTGAAAAAATCTAGTCTATAAAACATTCTTCAAAGAGAAGTCATTTTACATACACCTTTTTGCCGTTCACTGTTTTTTAAAATAATTTTTTTGTGTAACTTAAATTTTATTCTAGACGTGTACGTTTACGTCTACGAAGGATAAAATGAGGGTTTGAGTTCGTTATTTTTTCCAATTTATTAAATAGCAATAATATAATTTACCATGCATAATTTGAGTAATAGTACTCAAATTGCAATAGGACGAAAACTTTGATTTCGTATTTTTTCCAACTCAAGTAGTTACGGCTGTTCATGTGAGACAAGTCATTGAATAAAAGATTATCTTATTTTTCAACAGAAAATTGAAAATAAAAAAATAAAAAAACTTGAATTGATTTTTTACAAACTTTAATCAATTTTTATAGAACTTGAATCGATTTTGAAAAAAGTTGCATTGATTTTAAAAAAATAGAAGCGGTTTGAAGAAATTTATATCGGTTTTTTGAAAACTTGAATGAATTTCACAATACTTGAAATCATTGTTTAAGAATCTTAATGCGGTTCGTAAAAAAATGTAATCGACTTGTAAAAACTAAAATTGATTTTTTTTTAACTTTAATCGAGTTGTTAAATTTTTGAAACCAACCTTCCAAACCTTTAATGAATTTTTAAAAAACTTGAATTGATTTTTTTACAAACTTCAATCCACTTTTGACGAACTTGAATCGATTTTTAAAAATAATTAAATCAATTCTTAAAACATCCGAATCAATCTTTAAAGGGTTGGAATCGGTTCTTCGAAATCGAAAACTTCAATGAAGGTTTTAAAAAAAGTTTAATTGATTTTTAACAACTAGAAGCGGGTTTGAAAAACTTGAATCGACTTCTTTAAACTTTAATGCATTTCGAAAAAATTGATTCTATTGTTTAAGAACTTTCAATCGGTTCTTAAAAAACTCATCAATTTTTAAAAAACTTGAATTGATTTTTTTACAAACTTCAAAGCACTTTTGAAGAACTTGAATCGATTTTTAAAAATAATTAAATTAATTCTCAAAACATCCGAATCAATCTTTGAAAGGTTGGAATTGGTTCTTCGAAATCGGAAACTTCGATGAAAGTTTTAAAAAAAGTTGACTTTAAACTTTAATGAATTTCGAAAAAATTGGTTTTATTGTCTAAAAACTTTAAATCGGTTCTTAAAAAACTCCTCAATTTTTAAAAAACTTGCATTGATTTTTTTACCAACTTCAATCCACTTTTGACGAACTTGAATCGATTTTTAAAAATAATTAAACCAATTCTTAAAACATCCGAATCAATCTTTGAAGGGTTGGAATCGGTGCTTCGAAATCGAAAACTTCAATGAAGGTTTAAAGAAAAGTTGAATTGAATTTCAACAACTTGAAGCGGTTTTAAAGAACTTGAATCGACTTTTTGAAACTTGAATAGATTTCGAAAAAATTTATATTATTGTTCTTAAATCGGCTCTTGAAAAACTTGAATCAATTTTTGAAATCTCCATCGACTTTTTTTTTTTTAATTAAGTTTTAACAAATTTTTAATCAACCCTCCGAATGCTTAATCGTTTTTTTTTTTTAACTTGAATCAACAACAAAAACTTGATTTTTTTCAAAAAAACTTGATCGAAGTTTCTTTAAATATCGTATATTCGTTCATACACCTGTTGTTTTCAACAGGTGTACGAGGGTTGCCTCGTTGTGCCACCCTCTTGACTCACCGGGGAATCCCCCGCGTGCTTTCGCTTCCTCTCGACTTCACCCGCGGTACCACGTTGCTCGGTTATTTCAGGGGTAGCTTCTCGCGTGCTCGGGGTTTTCTGGAGGGAGAGCTAACTCTCTATCTCCCTCTTTCGCTCTCCGTGTGGCTTTACACACAACCCCGAACTATAATCATTTGACACGATATTCGATCCTCTTGCTTAATCCTTATTTTGAATGTGAAAACATTTTTCCAAAATTTTAATTGGTGTCACTCCTCAAAAGATTATAGTCGGTAAAAAAAAGTGGGTTTTGCGATCCTTTGCTTATTGAAATATATAGTTATAACCAGAGTTGTGAAAATAGTAATGTAAAAGTAATGCATTACCCATTACTTTAAACAATGTGTATTGGACAAATTTTCCATTACAAATTACAAAAGTAATGTGTAGTGGATGCGTGTTCCATTACAATTAAAAAAAAAGTAATGTGTTACGGATGCATGTGCCATTACAAATAAAAAAGTAATGTGTAATGGATACGTGTTCCATTGCAAGTAAAAAAAGTAATGTGTAATGTATACATGTTCCATTACAGATAAAAAAGTAATGTGCAATGGATGCATGTTCCATTACAAATGAAAAAAGTAATGTGTAATGGATGCATGTGCCATTACAAATAAAAAAAAGTAATGTGTAATGGATGCATGTGCCATTACAAATAAAAAAAAGTAATGTGTAATGGATGCATGTTCCATTACAAATGAAAAAAGTAATGTGTAATGGATGCATGTGCCATTACAAATAAAAAAGTAATGTGTAATGGATGCGTGTGCCATTACAAATAAAAAAAAGTAATGTGTAATGTATGCACGTTCCATTACAAATTACAATTTTTAAAGAAAGTAATTTGCAGTGGAGAAAATTCCATTACAAATAGAAAAATTGCCTCGTAACAGAATCTTGCACATTGCTGTTTCATTATGTTTTTTCGCTCACGAAAAGTTCATCCACAATTATCACAAATGATCCATAAAGTTAAAAAAAAAAGAACACGCACATTAATTAGGGATTCAATAAAGCGACAAATTTTGTATCAGTAACTTGTAATTTTTATTAGATTGCTTATAATATGGGTAACAGCGTGTAAAAGCAAGTTCAATATAAAGTTGGAAAATTTTTGGGGTTGAGTACATTTTCGTACTTCATATTTAACGATGAAGTGTCTGTTTTTTTGCTTATATTTTTTAACTTTATGGATCATTTGTGATAATTGTGGATGAACTTTTAGTTAGCGAAATAAAATAATGAGACAGCAATGTGCAAGTTTCTAATACGAGCACGGCAATTTGTCTCTTTGTAATCCAATATTTTCCACTACAAATTACTTTTTTTATTTGTAATGGCACATGCGTCCATTACACATTACTTTTTTTATTTGTAATGGGACATGCATCCATTATACATTACTTTTTTTATCCGTAATGGGACATGCATCCATTACACATTACTTCTTTTATTTGTAATGGAACATGCATACATTACCCATTACTTTTTGTATTTGTAATGGAACACGCAACCATTACACATTACTTTTTTATTTGTAATCGCACATGCATCCATTACATATTACTTTTTTTTATTTGTAATCGCACATGCATCCATTACATATTACTTTTTTTTATTTGTAATGGCACATGCATCCATTACACATTACTTTTTTTTATTTATAATGGGACATGCATCCATTGCACATTACTTTTTTTATTCGTAATGGGACATACATCCATTACACATTATTTTTTTTATTTGTAATGTGTCATGCATCCATTACACATTACTTTTTTATTTGTAATAGCACATGCATCCATTACATATTCCTTTTTTATTTGTAATGGGACATGCATCCATTACACATTACTTTTTTTATTTGTAATGGTACGCTTATTCATTTCACATTATGCAGTGTAATGGGTAATAAATACAGTAATGCATTATCAAAGTAATGCATTATTTACAACTCTGGTTATAACAGAGTTGCAGCCAATATTTGGGGGTCTTGAAAAAGTTTTCGTATGAGCAATGCCATTTGGAACCAGATAACGAAAAATTTTTAAAAAAACTTAGAAAATTTCATTGATATATAAGTTGACCCTAATTAAAAGAATTACAAGAAAATGGCGGGTGTTTAAAATGAGTCTTGATATTCCTGTAAAAATGGGCATTTTTTATTTCTCAAATCGAAAGTACGAATCGCAATAAAAATTCTTTGATTCGATGCCAGATTTTCACCTCTGGAAGAAGATCAATGATTTTTAGAAAGATCAAGGCACCAGTTTTTCAAATATTTTTTGCATCAACTTTGAAAATTTCTAGAAAATCCTGTTAGAAGTTTCGATATGTATTAAAAAAAATGATTTATTGACTTTTACGACCAGAAGCAACAAAAATTTCATTCGAAAATAAAAATTTTAATCAGACACTAGATTTAGAACATTTCGAGAACATTTGTGAGATGATATATTGTCAAAAAAATCTTATATCAAATTTTTTAGGTCAAGTTGAAAAAAAGTCCTCATAGAAAAAAATCTGATGAAAATTTATGAGAAAGCAATGCCAGATTTTTTCTAAAGTAATTTTGGTTTTCTTTCTAATATTTTCTTTCTTTCTTTCTAATCTTGATTTTCCTAAAAAAAAGGAGCATTTTTTATTCCTCAAGTCCAAAGTACGAATAGGATTAAATTTTTAGAAAGATCAATATGCAGCAGTTTTTCAAATACTTTTTGCATCAACTTCGAAAACGCAGTTTCTATAAATTTCGGTCTGAAGTTTCGATGTGTATTTTTCAAAAAAAATTATTTATTGATCTTTACGACTAGAAACAAAACAAAAATTCCATTCAAAAACCAAAATTTTAATCAGACACTAGATTTAGAACATTTCGAGAACATTTGTGAGATGATATTTTGTCAAAAAAATCTTATATCAAATGTTTTAGGTCAATTTGAAAAAAAAATTTATAGAAAAAAATCTGATGGAAATTTATGAGAAATCAAGGCCAGATTTTTTTCGAAAGTAATTTTGGTATGTGGGCGAGCAAATAGTCCAATGAAATCGAAGCTCATACAACAACCATCACTATTCACTATTCATTGCGGCATATATTTTGCATTAAGTCAGCGATGTTTTGTGCGAGAAAGAGCGAGAGAGTGAGGGGGGAGGGGAGGGGGAGGGAGGGAGATATAGGAACGTTGGCTTTCGCGCCCTTATTCTACTCTTTTGTCTAGGCATCCCTATTCTCTGGGCACATTATCAGGCCTATTGTCCCTCACATTGTTACCTCACCGCCTCTCCCCTCAACGACGCCTCATTGTTTTGCAATTTCCCCCACTTAACCGATACTCGTCCGACCATTTTGTATTTATATTTATATATATTGCGCATTTGCCGCTTGGTGTCAGAAGGGCACGAGTGAGGTTGCCCTTATTCCTGAATCGTCTGACCTGCACTCTCTTTTTTTTTGTCCGCCATTGTTTGTTGGCTCTTGTTGTTGGGAAACCTTTCATGAGAATTCAATGAATTTTCGTAAAAAAAGTAACTCTCGAACAAAAAGAAAACAATGAGGACAAAGGTTAGCAAAAGAAGGAAAGTGTAGTATTTGACAATTGACAAATTTATTAATGAATTCATTTCTTTAATGAAAATTCGAAAGACGCCTCTCGATAAATAGTTTCGAAACGGCTCGACTGATTTTTATGCAATTTTTCATGTATATTTAGTTGATATTTGAGATTAGGTCGTAAAGTATATTTCAAACCTCTAAGTGATTAGGGTGTCCCTATCCACAACATTTTTTTCTATTATGACAGAATAATGTTTGCCTGTTTGCCGGGTTACCATAGCAACGGTTACCATAACAACAGTTACCATGGCAACGGTTACCATAGCAACGTTTACCATGGCACGGATACCATAACAACGGTTACCATGGCAACGGATACCACAGCAACGGTGACCATAGCAACGGTCACCATAGTAACTACTTCCATAGTGACTACTTCGATAGTAACTGTTACCATAGTAACTGTTACCATGGCAACGGTTACCATAGCAACGGTTACCATAGCAACGGTTACCATTACCACTGTTGCTTAGCATGGTAACAACGTTTTCCGGGTCAGCTAGTTTTTTAAAATAAATTTTGACCATACTTCAGAATAAAGATTTTACAATAAATTTCTAATAATCATTTCTATCGAAAATGTTTAAAAAATGCAAAAAACCAAAAACTACTCAAAATTCGTTTGCAATGTCTTGTAAAATTGTTCTGCAAGACTTTAACTCTGGAACGGATTTGGCAACGGTTATCATGGCAACGGTTACCATGGGACGGTTACCATGGCAACGGTTACCATGGCAACGGTTACCATAGCAGCGGTTACTATAGCAATGGTTACCATAGCAACGGTTACCATTACCACTGTTGCTTAGCATGGTAACCAGGTTTTCCGGGTCAGCTAGTTTTTTAAAATAAATTTCGACCATACTTCAGAATAAAAATTTTGCAATAAATTTCTAATAATCATTTCCATCGAAGATGTTGAAAAAATGCAAAAAACAAAAAAATACTCAAAATTCGTTTGCAATGTCTTGTAAAATTGTTCTGCAAGACTTTAACTCTGGAACGGATTTGGCAACGGTTATCATGGCAACGGTTACCATGGGACGGTTACCATGGCAACGGTTACCATGACAACGGTTACCATAGCAGTGGTTACTATAGCAACGGTTACCATAGCAACGGTTACCATTACCACTGTTGCTTAGCATGGTAACCAGGTTTTCCGGGTCAGCTAGTTTTTTAAAATAAATTTTGACCATACTTCAGAAAAAAAAATTTGCAATAAATTTCTAATAATCATTTCCATCGAAGATGTTGAAAAAATGCAATGAACCAAAAAATACTCAAGATTCGTTTGCAATGTCTTGTAAAATTGTTCTGCAAGACTTTAACTCTGGAACGGATTTGGTTCTTTCGCCAAACATTGAGAATATTCATTTCAAGATCGATAATAACTTGGTCTCCCTTTTTTCAACACTATGAAAGACTGATCAAACGATCAATGGTGAACATAAATGTGAACGTGGGAGAAACCGCACGAATACTCGACTTACTTTATCGACGACTGAGAATAAAAATGGCGCAATTTGCGCAACTTTGCTCTCAATGTTTTATTCGCAGCGTCCTTTTGCTCGTTGATGGTCGAAAAATAGACGCATACACGTATGTAAGCACAAAGAATACATGTTGTACGTGCGTGAATAGTTTGACGATGGAGAGAATATATTTCAGAGCTTTCACGACTCTGAATGGGAAAAGCCCTTGGAACTCGACGTAAAATAGACAAAAGCCTCTGCCTCGCTGAACAATTCGTCTATTCTATACCATTCCCTTTTCCACATTTACGTACGAACGAACGAGCTTCGGCGTATGCATATAACATATTCTCTCGCCTTGTGATCCACCACCCCCAACCCCCTTAAAATCCTCCCCCTTTACCGGTGCCACTACCCCCCTCCTCCGGCCTTGCTTTTCCCTTCGCATACCGTCCACCACTTTTCCTATCTGACTTTCCTCTCCATCGTCGCTGCGACTGAGCTTTTTCATCATACACTGGGCAACCACGAAGCAAAAAGCTCCTCCCCGTTCGCCACAGAGAATTTCCGCATGCATCCGCAACATGAAAAACGCGGTGGGAACGCATTCAAACTGGTCCAAAACACTTTGTATGCGAACAACGCGCACTTCCAGTCCGGTGGCGCCCTCTATCTCGTCACCAAAGTTCTCCAACTTTTAACAGGTTCCTCTCTCTCTCTCTTTCTCTCTCTGGCTCTGCTTTTCTTTCGCTTTGTCGAATAAACCTCGATAATCCACTTTTTGTTTGCCCCCCTCCTCCTTCACTCTATATACTCGATTAACCCCCAAACCTAACCTAAAAACCGAATCAACCACCTCTGCGTTCTCATCATCGGTCCAGCTTTGAGGCCTCATCAATAATGTTATTTATATAGACATTAGGGTGATTTTTTTTTAAACTTTTTTTTTCTTCCACTCCCCACCCGAAATTTGGTTGTATGTCTGAAAGAAAATTCCCTGAAAGTTACAGCTCTTAATATTAATATTAAGTACTTTCCCTTCGCGTGATGAGTTTTTCACTTAAAATACACGTAAAAAAAACTTTTTTCGTCAACATTTTACCACTCCGCGGTTTTTTATGCTATCACACTGATCTTGGTCGCAATTTACGTAGAATTGAACGATCTTTGAACGTGTTCCGAACAGCGTAAGTGTAACCTTACACTGATGAGATGATACGGGTCCCCAAAGTTGATTTTTACCCAAAATTCTCGATTTTTTGCTGTTATCTTCGAAAAGATTAACTGAACCGAAAAATTGTAAAAGGAAATTTTGTTGGAAATTTAATTTCCTACAAAAAAGGTCCTCTAGACCTAACTGCTAAAAACAATATTTCTTGAGATATCAATATCTCAAGAAATATTGTTTATATAAGGTTAAATAAGGCTAAATAAGGTTCAAACCTTGACTTTATTATGGTATCAAATTCATATAGTTTATCAAACTAAAAAAATTGTTGATATTCCATATCATATCACCGTATCACATATAATATCACCAGTGGTGATATGATATGAAATATCAACAATTTGAAACTTTGGTTCGATAATTCATAAAAATTTTCACATCAAAAATAAGTTAAGGTTCAATATCTCAAGAATTATTAATTTTAGCAATTATGTTTGGAAAACCTTTTTTGTAGGAAATTAAATTTCCAGAAAAATTTTCCTTCACATTTTTTCGGTGAAGTTGATCATTTCGGAGATAACAGCGAAAAAACGAGAATTCTGGGTAAAAAATCAACTTTAGTGGCCTCGTTCCATGTCACCAGTGTAAGTTACACTTATGCTGTTGAGATACTTCCAAAGATCGTTCAATTCTGCGTAAATTGCGACCAAAATCAATGCGATAGCATAAAAAACCGTGGAGTGGTAAAATTTTCAATTTACGTGTATTTTAGATGGAAAAACTTATCACGCGAAAGGAAAGTACTTAATATTGATATTAAGGGCTGTAACTTCCAGGAATTTTTCTTTCAGACATAAGCAAAAAAAATTCGGGTAGAGTGAAAGAAATAAAAAAAAGTCGAAAAAAATCGCCCTAATAGACATAGATTAGACTGTATGACTCAAACCTACCGATGTCTCAAAGAAAGACTTAACCCTGACTATTGAGAAAACCATTCAAGTGATAATGGAGAAGAAAACCAATTGTAAAACTGCAATGGGAAATCTGAAATTGATCGGGTCACTGCATTGATCAGTAAGGTGGCATTGCAAGTCCAAGAGTCCAAGTCGTTAAAGACGACCTTCAATAGTGGGTGGCTTATGATGAATGGAGGGGTGGTTTTAGAGGTTAAGGTGGAGGGGGTCAACTTAGAGTTGGGGCAGTCTCTGTTAGCTCTTCACACATGAATTGTCCTTAAACCTCCCGATGTCTCAAAAAAAGGCTTAATCCTGAGAATCAAGAAAACCAATTGAGGGATGACGATGAGCTGAACCAATCATAAAATTAGAACTGGGGATTTGAGATTGATTGGGACAGTGCATTGACCAGTAAGTTGCGGGTCCAACGCGAGTCACTGAGACAGAGGGAGAGAGGAAGAAAGAGAGTTGACTCTTTCGTTGGTGAAAGACGATGTGCTTTGGGGGTGGCTCATGGCGGAGGGGGTTAGGTTAGGTATTGGTGATGGCAACAATGGTTCGCGGAGTCTCGACAATGCTGTGCGCGAGCTCGCCCTGACTTTTCTTTGCGTGTCAAATGACTGAAAAGCCGCGTTGGTTAGGCGGGACGGTGAGGGATGAAGGAGGGGATGGGGTTGAAGAGAACAGGGAGGAGGAGGAGGAGGAGGAGGAGGAGGTGGAGGAGGAGGAACGACAGAGCGTGCGGGAATATTGCGGCTGTGGGTTGAGTTCTGGGGGATGCATGCACGGTAAAACGAAGTGGAGGGGTAAAATGGCGACGCTGTATGCTGAAATGTTGAGGTATGGCGCGGGGAGGGTGGTTGAGGCTACCGGCAGGCACCACCGGGGCCATGAAAGGCGCGCTTTGTTTGGAAACAATGCCGATACTCGGCAACATCCTCATCTCCATTCTTCGCCTTGACGGCAGCATCAGCGACGAACGCGAGCCAGAACTCTCGTTCCAACATACATATATATGGGTCATTCCATGTGAAATCGACCAAGGGTTGGAATCGACCCCTTTCAATTTCGATGAAATTTTGTCAGAAGTTTTCGTTCTTAATAAAACGAAGTTTTACCAAAGGAATAAAATTAATTTTTTTTTTCTCGAAAGTTATGCAAGATTTCTCAATTTTTTAAATCTTTCAAGTTTATTTTTTAAATATCTCGAAAACCATTGTAGTTACGAAAAAATCGTTCTGGGTTTGACTTGAAGAGTACCTATACTTGCGGCTACGGAAAAAAAATATATTGCCAAAAACGATTTGGAGAAATATGATGATTTTGGTGAATTTTTTATTTTTAACAATCGTGCAAATCCGTGATCAACGTAAAATGTTTGGTTCCATTTTTTTATATGATACCTTGTACCGATCTTGAAAGATCCTGAAATTTGTAGAAAGGTGTTTGTTGTTTTTTCAAAAATATGAATTTTTGAACTTTTCAAAATCGTGTAAATCCACGATCAAAATTAAATTTTTGGTTCAATTTTTTTTATACAATACTTTGTACTGATCTTAAAAGATCCTGAAATTTTCAGAATGCTGTTTTTTTGTTCCAAAAATATACATTTTTGAATTTTGGGAAGAAATTTTGTGTTTTTACTAAAATTCATAAATTTATATTTTTGAAACAAAAAAAAACACCAGCCTGAAAATTTCAGGATCTTTTAATAATGCTTAAGAAATTTTTTTTAATCAAAATTCAAAAATCTATATTTTTGAAACAAAAAAACACTATCTTGAAAATTTCAGGACCGCGAACGATTTTTTCGTAACTATAATAGTTTTCGAGACATTTAAAAAATAAACTAGAGAGATTCATAGAATTATGAAATTTTGAATCTTGCATAACTTTCGAAATTTTTTTTATTTTTTTCTCCTTAGTAGAACTTCGTTTTATTAAAAACGCAAACTTCTGAATGAATTTCATCGAAATTAAAAGGAGTCGATTTCAATTCTTGGTCGATTTGACATGGAATGACCCATATATATATATACACACACACACTGTATATGTATATACCGGCATTTTCCACCCCCTGCATCAACCCTTGGCACCAAAAAGGAAAGCTTTGCGGAGAAGAATGAGAGTCGCGATATTTTTCAGGGGTTTCACCGAAGCGTTTTTTTTAATTCAGTCCCGATTGATGTCGAAGTTATAAAGCTTGATAAAAAGTTCACCTCCCAGTCTGAATTTTCCAATTTATTTCAATAACTTTTGAAAAACATTTTCGTTTAACCGAATGTCGCCGAAAAAATTATGATTTATGCATCTATCATTGACAGTCAAAAATTAGTACATTACGGTACGAGTGCGTTGAAACTTAATTTTCTGACGAGTGTGAGTTTGCAGCATGAGCCGAAGGCGAATGCTGCAATCACACGAGTCAGAAAAATGTTTCTCGCACGAGTTTCGTACAAAATTTTATTGCACGAGTGCGGAGAGTGCCATTTTACGCACACGAAGTGTTACGCACGGAGTGCAATAAAGTATATTACGATACTAGTGCGATGAAACTTTTTCTGACAAGTGTGTGATTGCAACATTCGCCTTCGGCTCATGCTGCAACCTCACTGTAACTGCAACGAAATTTTATTGTACGAGTGCGCAAAGTGCCAGTTTGAGCACGCGCAGCGTGCGCAAAGTGGCACTTTACGCACGGAGTGCAATAAAATAATGTACATGTGCAAGAAAAATTAGTAACAACAAATGTCTCGAATTTCTGATTTTTTTATACGTATGTTTCGTTCATTTCAATGGTTGCCATCGCACGTTCAGCCACATCGCTGCATAAAGGGGTAGTTTTTTTTTCTTCTCAACGGAGGATGGAAAAGCGTCGCCGAAGGAAAAGCTCATAACAAACTATTGAAAAGCGAACGAATGAAAAATCAATGGGCGAGGAGTTGAGCTTTTGGGGGTTGGGGCTGAGGGGGGGGGGGGTAGTTTGATGGCATGGGCACGGGCCGGTCCCGGCCAAGCTTGTGGTGGTTGGGGGAAGAGAGGAGGCGAGTAGCACGAACGCGAGGAAAAGAGGGGAAGGATTTGTGCAAGAGAGTTGGAAAAGGGAGTGTTCGAATCTGACGTGCGCGAGGGGGTGAGTTTGCGAGGGGGGGGGGGTTTGGTGAATGGAATATTATTGGGGCATCCTTTCACGCGGACTCGACGGAAGCTGGAAGACCTCATCTGGTGGCTGTATGGATGGCGTTCGCTTCGGCAATGCCGCCTATTGAACCAGAGACTTGTTATATACATATATAGATATATTATAGATATTATACATACATAGATGTATGACGTACATGAAGACATATATTTGTGCACACACAGAGATGTAAACTTCCTTTTACCAATGTAGTTCTATTGAGAAAATATATGTGTGCTAGAGGGAAAAAAATATACGTATATATGGGGCATTCCTAGTCGAAAAAGCAACCCTCGTGCCTCGCAACCCCTTTAGAGATGATTTGGGACATGTTGCCTTTTTGTTAGCTTCCCTTCACATTGAAATATATCCAAAAATATATTTCCAGTGTAATTTCGTTATATTTGATATACGTAATATTAAATATATTATATGATATTTATTATTATAATAATTATACTGCCTTAATGATATATTTAGTATTGATATATTATTATTTATTACAAATACCGGTCTCTCGCTCTATTCAAACGTAGCATAATAGGATGAGCTTCATTTGACGACTTTTAACCACTTGGACATATGTATTGGGGAAAAGGGTGCTACAGGGGGTGAGAATTGGGGGTTCATTTTCGGAGGGGATGAGAAAGGACAGAAGGTAGAGAGGATGGTTAGAAACCATTCCTCTTTCTTTCTCTCTCGCTCGTCATTTAATTCACAGTGAGAATTATTAAAGGCATACGAATTATTAAGGGTAGTTTTAACCATCCCTTGCGTCTCGGGTGTAACGGCGACTTTTGTTGGCATTTTCCGGGACAATCACAACAAATCATCCTTTTTCGTGTCCTAAAATAATTCATATATTATGCTCACAAAAAAAAGTTTTTCATCCCCTAAATTACAACCCCTAAAGTACTACACGAATATATTCCTAATTTTGACACGATTTTTTTTTAATTTGCAGCGTTAATTTACGTTATGAAAATGTAATTGAATTCGCTTATTTTTCTTTTCTAACGTTTAATCTTGTTGAAATATTTTTATTAACTGATAACGAAATTTAAAAAATGTGTAATTATATTATAATGATTTCTCAATCATGAAATAATTTGCAAAATTTGTGTGTTTATATTATTTTATTATCGGGACAATCTTAACAAGTCGTTCTTTTTCGTGTCCCAAAATAATTAATACATCACAGTAACAACAAATTTTTTTTTCATCCCCCAAATGACAACCCCTAAAGCAATACGCGAATATATTCTCCATTTTGACATGATTTTTTTTGCCATTGGAGCATTACTTTACATTATGAAAATTGAACTTTTATTTTTTTTTTACTTCCAATCTTGTTCAAAAAAATTTAATCATTAATAACGAAATTTTGAAAAATGTGTAATTATATTAAAATGATTTCTCAGTCATAAAGAAATTTGCAAAATTTGTGTGTCTATTTTATTGTGATGAGGAATATTACATTCACGAAGCGTTCACCTCAATATGAGATTCGAACAAAATTTTCCACTCGTTAAAAACTACCCCATTGTGATATGAAATGTGATTTTAAATATTTCTCGACGCGAAACAAAAGCCTCGTGAAAAAAAAAGTTGACTCTGGTGAAAAGATTATTTATGTTCAACGAGAGTGTCGTTAATGTCAAACGGCTGAATTTCAGATATTTATACCCCTTTTTTTCCTGAAAATTTCATCCCCTTGCGAAGAGGCTCGTACCGGAACGGATCGTATCCTCGAGATATTGAAAGGGTGACTTTTGGACGTACCCACGTTGTCGCATTATACAGTCATCAGTGCTTTCGTCGGGGGATGATTTAACATCGGGAGGGTTGATTTCTCACTTTCTTTCTCTCAGGCTTTGCAACCCCAACCCCCTCGGGAAAATCGTTACTAGCTCAATGATTCATAATGATCTCGATAAGTCCCTCATTCCACGAAGAGATAACGAATTTAACGTTTCAAACGTGCACACTTGGTCCAATAACACGTACAAGGGGATTTGGGAGGGTTGAAATTTGATCAACCCTTTACATCTGGTCCGTGTTTGCTTAACGAAAATTTCGTACGTTTGAATCTTAATCATTTTCACTGCAGACATAAATTATCGTTTGGACATTATTGACAAAAGATAAAAGACGTCCTTATCGAATTTCGTATTTCTTTAAGGGATGATTGCTGACGTCAAAGGACGTTGAAAACTTTTTTTCTCATCTACAAAAAATGATGAAAATTTCGTATTTCTTTAAGGGATGATTGCAGACGTCAAAGGACGTTGAAAACTTTTTTTTTCATCTACAAAAAATAATAAAAATTTCGTATTTCTTTAAGGGATGATTGCAGACGTCAAAGGACGTCGAAAACTTTTTTTCTCATCTACAAAAAATTGTGAAAATTTCGTATTTCTTTAAGGGATGATTGCAGACGTCAAAGGACGTTGAAAACTTTTTTTTCATCTACAAAAAATGATAAAAATTTCGTATTTCTTTAAGGGATGATTGCAGACGTCAAAGGACGTTGAAAACTTTTTTTCTCATCTACAAAAAATGATGAAAATTTCGTATTTCTTTAAGGGATGATTGCAGACCTCAAAGGACGTTGAAAACTTTTTTTCTCATCTACAAAAAATGATGAAAATTTCGTATTTCTTTAAGGGATGATTGCAGACCTCAAAGGACGTTGAAAACTTTTTTTTTCATCTACAAAAAATGATGAAAATTTCGTATTTCTTTAAGGGATGATTGCAGACGTCAAAGGACGTTGAAAACCTTTCTTTTATATACAAAAAATGATGAAAATTTCGTATTTCTTTAAGGGATGATTGCAGATTTCAAAAAATCTTGACTCGTGATTTTTTTAAAAATATTTTTTGTCGGTAATGAGGATTTTGTAATCCCCTAAATTTGCACCCCTATTGATAGGGGGTTGGTGCAGGAATTGAGAATCAATTGACCGTGGAAAAAAAAGTTAATCCCGTGAAACTGAGTTTCGTGATAAAAATGAGTGATAAATGCCGGAAATGAGAGAATGGAGAATTCCCAAATGGCGGCGAATTAAATTTAGTTTCTCGTAGGCTTGGAAATCTATAACCAATTTTTGTCAAGTTATGTATTGAGTCTGCGTGCGTGAATGAGTGAGAGTACTTGGAGAATTACCAATCAAGGGTGCAAGTGGCACTTGATAAAATAATTCGCCGATTTCGACGGTGAACACTGCCGATTTTCGAGCACCCTCTTCCTCCCTCCCTTTCTCTCTCTCTCTCTTTCTCTCGGGGGGAATATAGGGTATCCTCTCCTCTCCCCGTTCATTTTCATTCCGCTTCGTGAAATTCCTGATAGAATACCTCCGAGTACAATAGAAAGGGATGAAAGCACGCGCGTACTCACTTTGCCAATATGCGAATTTCGTCCAATTAAGAAAAACATAAACTTTGTCCGATTGAAATGGTTTTTAATTGGAATTAAGCTCTCCATTTAATATAGACAAATAGTTTTTAGTGGATAAAAAAAGTTCTCCGGTCGTTTGAATTTAACGTCATTCGATTACAATACAGTTTATTGAATGGAAATAAATTTTGTTTGGTTTGACTTGACAATACTCAATTGGGATAAATATTTTTTAATTGGAATTTGAGAAAAGCTCGAATTCTATTTATTGTTATTAATTTCCAAAAGCTTCCCTTTTCATGAAACTAAATTGTTTTTTGTGGAATAATTTTTTTCTATCGATATTTAAGATCAAGCTTTTAATCGATTTTTTGTTAAAGCTTAATGCTAAATTTTTTTTGAAAATTAGTTCTTCTGATAAAATGGATGGCATAATTAATGCTATCAATTTTTATTCCGACAAATGAGAATGAGCAGGTAAAAAAAATGATTTTAAGTAATAAGAGTGGTTAAATAAGCTTTTTCAAAGAACAAAGAAATTCAAAAAAGCTGTTTGAAAAAAAGGTATTTGGAGGTTATAATTTTTATGGATAAAGTTTATTTTTTACGTACATACAAAGATATTGAAAAAAAAGTTTTAAACAATTTTTGTTTAACTTAAAAGCTCCGGACTATTTTTAAAGGATTTTTTTCGATAAAATGGACGTCATAATTAATGCGACAAATTTCTATTCCGGCAAATGAAGTTGGACGGATGAAAAAATAATTAAAAATAATAGGGGGGGTTGAACGAGCTTTTTTAAAGAAAAAGCCATTTACAGATTACCACTCGAATTGGATAAATTTGATTTTTTTCTTATATAAACAGATATTTAAAAAAAAGCCTTCAACAATATTTTTTTGCACACTGAAGCTCGACACTTTTTTCGAAGTAATTTTTTCGGATGAAAAAAGACGGATGAAAAAAGAATTGAAAATAATAGGGGTGGTTGAACGAGCTTTTTTAAAAATCTATTTACAGATAACCATTTTAATCGGATAAATTTAATTTTTTCTTATATAAAAAGATATTTGGAAAAAAGCTTTTAATAATTTTTTTTTAAACATCAAAGCTCGCAACTTTTCTCGAAGTAAGTTTTTCGATACAATGGACGTCATAATTAATGCGACAAATTTCTATTCCGACGAATGAGATTGGACGGATGAAAAAATAATTAAAAATAATAAGGGGTAGTTAAACGAGCTTTTTTTGAAGAAAAAAGCTAACTATAGATTACCTTTCGAATTGGATGGTTTTTATTTTTTTCTAAAATAAAAAGATATTTAAAAAAACAACTTTGAAAAAAAAATTCAATATCAAAGTTCGGAACGTTTTTCAAAGTAATTTTTTCGGATGAAAAAAGAATTTAAAATCATGGCGTGGTTGAACGAGCTTTTTTTAAGGAAAAAAGGTATTTGGAGATTACCATTCCAATTGGATAAATTTTATTGTTTTCTTTTATAAAAATATATCGAAAAAAAGCTTTTAACGAATTATTTTAAACTTTAAAGCTCAAATCTTGGTAATTATTGCGAATCAGGGCTCCAGCTGGAAATCGCTTGAATTTTTTTTTACTAGTCAATATCGATCTAGGGAATGTGTAATTACCGATTTCAAGTGGGGGGAGGGGCAGGGGGAGGGGTAAGAAATTGTTTTGTCGAAATTTTCAAAAAATTTATTGCGAATCGGGGGGTCATTTCCCTCGGATCACCAGATCCTTGCATAACTTTTTTTTTCGCATTGATTCCGCTTCAAAAACAGCCTAATTTTTTAATAGATTTTACTGGCCACTCCTCCAGGAGGCGCGACGATCATTTTTGTGTAAAAAAGGGATAACTGAAAAAACACCATTTTTAAATTCTGCAATTTTTCCCACAGATTTTGGATAAAAAATAAGTAATTTCTATCATAATTAGAAAGTGAGCTGTGGCTGCCTCATATTTTTTTTAATAATTTTATTTTTTTCAGTTTCTAAAATAAAATAAAAAAAATTCATTCTTAATACCTCTTATATGAGTAAAAAAATAAAATAAAAATAAAATATATTTTGGCAAATCTTGATATTTTGCATATTTTTCCAAATAAATGAGAAAAATCTTTTTTTTTTTTCAATAAAATACTTCAATAAAAAGGGATAACTGCAACCAATTTTAAAATTCTGCAATTTTTTCTACAGATTCTGAGTCATAAATAAGTAATATCTATCATGATTAGAAAGTGGGATGCGGCTGCTGCATTTTTTTTTTATAATGAACTTTTTTTCAGTTTTTAAAATAAAATGAAAAAATTGATTCCTATTACCCCTTACATGAGTAAAAAAAATGAAATAAAAATAAAACATGTCTTGGGAAATATGCTAAATATCAAAATTTGCCAACATATGTTTTATTTTCATTTATCTTTAAAAAAATTAGGATGTTTTTGACGTGGAATCAATGCTAAAAAAAAGTTACGCAAGGATCTGATGACCCGAGGGAAATGACCCCACGTTTTCACTTGGAATGCCCCATGTACACATTCTTTAAGTCGTCATTGACCAGTAAAAAAAATCGTCGAGAGAAATACATTTTCTTACCACCCCCCCTGCCCTCCCCCAACTTGAAATTAATCATTACACATTCTCTAAGTCGACATTTACCAGCAAAAAAAATTCAAGCGTTGAGAGAAAGAATTTTTTTTTTGCCCTTTCCGCTGCCCCTACCCCCACTTGAAATTGGTAGCTACATATTCTCCAAGTCGACATTGACCAGTAAAAAAAAATTCAAGCGATTTCCAGCTGGAGCCCTGATTCGCAATAATTACCCAAATCTTTTTGGAAAGTAATTTTTTCGATACAATGGACGTCGTAATTAATGCGACAAATTTCTATTCCAACGAACGAGGTTGGACGGATAAAAAAAGAATTTAAAGTAATAGGGGTGGTTGAACGAGCTTTTTTTTTACTTCCTTCCTTTCAACGGATCGGTGTCGAAAAACGTTGTGGATCCTCTCGTGTCTGTGGGTGTGGTGGCACGTGGGGTTAGGGTGATTACACGCGGGTCTACAGCATATTGTTCGGTCGTCGAGGGTGGAGAGGGTGGAGAATCGAAAAAAAGGGTGGGGATGATCGGCGTGCCGCAAGGGTGGAATTGAGAAAGACGAGTGAGAACATTTTGGGGGGTGTGAGAAAAAAATGGACGGAGGGAGAGAGAGAGAGAGAGAGAGAGAGAGAGAGAGAGAGAGAGAGAGAGAGAGAGAGAATGTTGGTGGGAGAATAAATGTATGTATAGAAGAACAGAGGGAGTAAATGTAAGGGAGGAAAAAGGGCGTGTGGAGAGTTCGATTCGATGATGCGTGAAGCCACACTGTCACCCCTCTCTCTGGTATACCACTGTATAATAGAACCCAAGGAAAAGTGGAGTGGGATTATATATATATATGAATATACCTATATATATATTTCTTTTTTCCAACCCTCGTGATAAGGGATGCACGCTTCGTGGATCTATCACAATACCCACCTTTGAGTTTCGGTTCTATTCACAAAAAAAAAAAAAAAATTAATTTATTTCCATAAATCTCATTCTGATGGATGGTAAAAAAAATCTGCCCAGAAAATAAATTACAGCCATTTCAGTGAACCGATTGAATTTCGGCCAAAGTGCAAGAAACATTTTTTATTGCACTCCGTGCGCAAAGTGCCACTTTGCGCACGGTGCGCAAACTGGCACTTTGCGCACTCGTACAATAAAATTTCGTACGATACCAGTGCGAGAAACTTTTTCTCAACTCAAGATAAGTTTCATCGCACTCGTATCGTAATATACTATTTTGGTTATTTTTTTCGGGCCTTATGTCGATGTATTTTTCCTCCCTGAACACGAATCTAGCAATAGTTTAGAAAGAAATCGAAATTTTTACGAATTTTTATTAAAAACATTTTTGTTCAGTTTTTGTCCCCCATTTTTAGAAACCTCGAAATAGCGAAGTTTAAAGTGCTCATAACTTTACTTCGGTTTGACTGATTTAAAAATTTCTTTTTCGTACTTCAAGGCTGTTACTATAATTAGAAAATGGCGTTTGGTTCACCCAAATAACTTAATTTTTGTAGAAATGAGAGCAGTTTAAAAATCGGCGAAAAAAATGGAAACGGTTCGCCTTAAAAAGTTTGCAAAAATCGATGGTCGAGCTTCCCGAGCTGAAATTTGATTCCGGCCGGGATCAGGACCATCTCAGGCTAGCCTTAATTACAACAACATCTGGCCCTGATCAGGCTACATATCAGGCCCTGAGCAGACTACACTGTAAAAAATTTTTGTATTAAATTGAATTAAAAAAATATGAAGTTTTTATGCATATACAATATATTAATTTTAATATACGTTCGTATATTAAAATTCCAATATAAGTGTATGAAAAATCAAATAACTCTTCTTTTAATTTTAATGTACGTTCGTATATTAAAATTCCAATACATAGTATGATTTTTAAAGCAGAATCATGAAAAAAGATATGAAAATTAATATTCTTTTGTAAATTAAAATTTAAAGAAGTTATTTGATTTTTCATATACTTATATTGGAATATTAATGTACACATTGTATATGAAATTTAGTATCCTGTATATGCATAAAAAATTCATATTTTTTAAATTAAATTTAATACAAAAATTTCTTACAGTGCAACTAAAATTGTACGCCCGAGATATCCACATTAGGGATATTCGCAAGGGTCAGCTCGACCGAAAAGTGCAATGGAAAAGCTTCGCCCGGGAGGAACCGCCTTAATCATCACGGTATAACCTCTGCGTCAGGAAAGTATATTGGGCACGCTGGCCGTCCGGTATATAACACCATCATACGCCTATTTCGCTTGGGCACAGAGGTCCGAGCGCATGCGACGCATAGCGGTGGATGCGTCAACTAACACGGCCGCTGACGTTGATTGTAATTTTGGAAAATAAGTGTATTAATTTCCAATAATGTATCTTAAAAATGCGAAAAAGCATATAGAAACCATTTTAACATACGGGGATTTGAATTTTCAACGTTCATCTTTTAATTGTAATATCCTAATATTAAATTTAAGATGAAATTGTTAATTTTCCGATACCATGTATATTAATTTCGAGTTCGTATACTTGTTATTGAAATTCCCTATACTATATATTAAATTTCATTACAATATTGAAAAAAAATTTCAATGGTTGATTGCAATTTTAAGAAATAAGTGTTTCAATTTTCAATAATGTATTTGAAAATTGCGAAAAAGTATACAAAAACTATTTTCATATACGGGTATATTAATTTTTAATGCTCGATCTTTTAATTTTTATATACAAGTATTAAATTTAAGATGAAATTGTTAATTTTCCGATACGTTGTATATTAATTTCATTTCATATACTTGTTTTTGAAATTTAATATACTTTTGTATATTAAATTTAATAACATTTTTTACAGTGTACATATCAGGCTAAATGTCAGGATAATAACGCTATTACCGGATAGGCTGGGTCAGGCGCCTCATCTGGTCCTGATCGTGCACGGTTCCTAGCCTGATCAGGCGCCTTATCTGGTCCTGATCGCGCACGGTTTCTAGCCTGATCAGGCGCCTCATCCGGTCTCGACCGCTTATTTATTTTATTCCACAAGAATTTTATGTGTATGACGACTATAGTTAAATGATATAGACGTGAAAATAATAAAAAGTAATAAATCTAAAAGAAAAGGTACACGAGAAACAATTTTCGAGGAAGGCATTGGCACATGGGTCATTGGTTTCCGTGCCACCGAAAATTCTCTTCAAGAATTTTTTTACAGTATAGGTACAATACAAGGAAGTCAGCAAAGGACTTTTCGTAAAATGGCTTCTCACGCGGTTTTATTCCTCGCAGTATAGAAGTAACCTTTCGTGCTCGCGGTCGCATATATATAAGCATACTATTCACCTGATCCGTATGGGAGCGAGCGTCCACCGTACTGCGACATCTCGCGGCGAGTCTCGGAACTAACACTCCTGCTCCGTCCCGGATCAGGGAAATATCAGGCTAGCCACATTATTCGGACTCAAGTTTTTTTACCGGTCCTTAGCACCACCTGATCTGTCCCTGCCATGGCTAATGTAAGGCTATCCTGATCAGCCAGCTAGCCGGATCAAATTTCTGCTCGGGTTTTTTTGCCGGTCCTTACACTGTTAAAAAAATTTATTTGAAACAAATAAAATTTATTTGATGCAAGTAAATTAATTATTTGTATATTATCCCGTAATTCGTTATTGGGATGAAGTAAATATATTTTTGATAGAAATATCACTCTTCAATGAGAGCAAATATGAAATCGTTTAAAACAATGCACAGTTACTATACGGGAATGTACGGGCTACTAAAATATCAAACTCATTTACTTCAGTCAAGTAAATTAAAATTTGAATCAAACTTCCGACTACGTGGTTCCGAAAATTGAACTGTTTCATCCGATTCAATGATTGTTTGTACTCATACAGGTCATACTTTGGATTAATTGAATACTTTTCTTGAAATGATTACGAATTTTTGGTGCGGTGCATGTTTCCATAGAAGTTAGAAAATGCTTTCTCTGGATCTAGAAAATGCTCATTTAAATGGAACATCCCATCAGTTTCTTCCAAACCCAAATCTATTGGTCCAATTAAATATTGTTTTAGACCACCCGTACAGAATTATTTATTTTTTCCATACATTTATCAGTTTTTACGATGAAAATCAGTTCCATATTCACAATTGATAGTTTCTAAGGGTCAAGTAACGAAAAAAAAAAATTTAAAGAAAAAAAAAATTTGCCCCCATTGGGGTTTGAACCCGCGACCCTCGTTTTTATGCATGTCCTCAAATTAAATTAAATTAAAAATTAATTAAATTAATTAAATTAAAAAATATATATATCATTTGAAAATTCATCGGATTTCCGACTGATTTAGTTTTCTTGCATATTCGCGGACCCTAGAATATGTACGAGACCAGACTGGGATTTGTAACCTTCCTACCTATCGAGCCTAACCAACGACCTAAGACTGGAACGCTAACCACTACACCACCGACTACTTTTGATATACCGATGTAAATATCATATTTATAGAACACAGGCCGAGAATCAGATACGTACCAAAATAGTATTAAAAATGTATTTTCATTACTTGAAGGCCATTTTTGGTTCAACTTGTCTTTTAACTTAATTTAAAAAAATCAAATATTGAATCAGATGAATAATAATAACAATAATAATAATACCAAAACAAGAATACCGTATCATAATATTACATAATTTTTTCTTGTACCGGAAAAATACACACTAAGGTGAAAAACTTAAATTACTTGCGTCAAAATATTTTGGTTAATTCAATCACAAATTTTCCATATACACAGCTAATAACTCGAATTTGTGTTAAATGAATTAAATATTGCGCTCACATATAATAATCAATTCAGATAAATAATATTGATTTTTTTAATGAAAAAATCCTATTTTAATATTAAATAATTTTTATTCAGCTTGATAAAACAGAATGTTCCGATGGATCATTTGAAGTAGTTGAATCAAGTAATTTTTTTTTGTTATCTCAGGATATCAAATCTTTGCATCTGGATATATTTTCTTGTACCAAAGAAAAACACAATTGATGTAAAAAATGTAAATTACTTGGTCACAATATTTTTGGTCTATCCAATCAAAAATATTACATATTCGCAACTAATAATTCCGGTCGGTGTTGACCAAATAAAGTATTACGATAAAAAATATTAATTATTTCCAATTAATATTTGTGCCTTGCTGTTCGTAGAAATCCTGTATTCGAATGAAATAACTGTAACTAGTATCAATGAATTAGATTATTTTGACCAAACAACTGCTACCAAGAAAATGGCTTACTGAGCACAATTTCTGTTTTTATTCAATGCAAAGAAAAATCGATTTGTCTCAAATAAATGCCACTCAAATAATTTCGTTTATTTGGTTCAAGAGAATGAGCTCATGTTCCAGATTCAAAATTCTATCTAGCCGAAATTCTATCTAGAAAATGAATTACAGCCATTTTATGGAACCGATTAAATTTTGGCCGAAATGCAAAAAAATTCTTTTAATTTTTTTTTTTTTAGACCTTACATGGTTGTATTTTTCCCCCCTGAACTCGAATCGACCAATATTTTTGTTAAAAAATCGAAATTTTCATGAATTTTCATTAAAAACATTTTTTGCTCAATTTTAGTCCCATTCTCAAAAACCTCAAAATAGCGAAATTTCAAGTGCCCTAATTGTGCCAGTTCTGCTCGTTCTCGATTTTTCTCTCAAACCATTCCCAACTTTTTAAGCCTTTTGTCAACTTTCTTTGAGCCATTCCCAAAATATATGTATAATCCAATTCGGATCTTAAACAGCAGGGACAGCAAGTTCCATATAACAATGGCTTATGCCATTTTCGTCGTCATATCTTCGCTATCACGTTGTACGGATCTCATTGTGACCGCGGGGTGGCCAAGTCAGCTATTATGTTTATTAAGTTGGACGACTAGCTATATGCTGAGTGTTAACGAGGGCGAGTGAGAAGAAGGATATCGTAGGATAGCGTTAAATATATATATATTAGGGTGACCGCAATTAAGGTCGAACTTGAATTTTCGAATTCACCACGTAAAAACACAATCAAGATATTTAAAAAAAAATGTGTGCAAAGTTTGAAGGCGTTAAAAAATTTTTTAATGGTGCCTATAAGGAGTTGAATTTTAAATGACAAAACACATGTATTTTGCTGAGATATAACATATTTATTTCTTAAACTCGTAATTGTGGCGAGAAAAATCTAAAACTAAGCACACATATTGTACACACATCGATGTTCAGAACATAATTTTTATAGATTTTTACAGCAATAATTTACGTTGCAAAGAGTTAAAAAAATTCAAAAAAATGACCTCGAGGCTGACTTGTAAAGCGTGTATTTATGAGAAATTATTGCTGTGAAAATCTGTAAAAATTCTGTTTTGAACATCGATGTGTGTACAAAATGTGTGCCTAGTTTTAGATTTTTCTCAGCACAATTACGAATTTAAGAAATAAATATGTTATATCTTAGCAAAATACATGTGTTTTGTCATTTAAAATTCAACTCCTTATGGGCACCATTAAAAAATTTTTTAACGCCTTCAAACTTTGCACACATTTTTTTTTAAATATCTTGATAGTGTTTTTACGTGGTGAATTCGAAAATTCAAGTTCGACTTAAATTGCGGTCACCCTAATATATATATATATATGTACATGTATCTAGGGGAAGAGAGAAGGAGAATTTTTGAAGGGATGCGGGGAGGGGGGTGAGGTTGGTTAAAGCACGGGGGTGGTGGGTCGAGGGTTAGGAAGCAGGGTGTATTGTCCCGCGCATTGTCTGCCCCATTGTGTGACATCACGGCCCGATAACTGCCGATAAGGCAGCGCAACCAAAGCTACGTTCGTGTGCCAAACCCCCTGCCCCACTCCCTCCACCGCCAACCCCGTTCCCTCTCGCCAGATATATAAAAGAAATTATATATACATGTATATGTACATTCTACAGCTATCTATATACATAAACCAAGCAAAAAATAATATATCATATATATATATTTTTTTAATAATTATTATAGTAAATATCATATATGAGGCCTTCCATCCCAAATCGGACAGTTTGAAAAACTTTTTTTATATTTCCTCAAATTTTTTATATTTTTTAGTACCCATCAAAAGACCCTTCCTGTTAAATTTTGAGATTTTTTTGATTACCCCTTCACAAGATTTTATTGAATTAAATTCAATTTTTAAAAAACCGCTCTTTTTTCAATTTTTTTGTCATAACTTCTTTAATAAGGATCCAAATTGAGTATTTTTTTTTCGAAATTTTTGTTTTTTATGGCCTTTCCAGAGAAAAAATACAAACAAAATATTCGACGTGTTTTTGAAGAAGTTTTTTGAGTTTTATACTTTGAATCGTGTTTTCAAGAGTGAGTGCATATTTCAATTTTTTTGAAAATGTCTTATTTTGAATTTCTATCTACTCAACAACTTTTAAGACCAGTTCGGTCGTGGGTCCTCCATAATTAGTATTTTTATTTTTATTTTTGAAAATAATAGAAGAAAGAATGCTATAAATTATTAGGAGTACGAATTTTATAGTATTTCTTTAATTATTTTGAATTAATTTTGACGCACTTTTTTATTGATGACAGATTTTTAAAATTAATAATTAATAATTAATCGATGAGCAAATAACAACAGTTCTAGAATTGTATGACTAGGAATCGAACCCAAATAGTCTACCGAATATTGCTGTCAAATTTTCACCTGAGAAACACTATTGAGATGCAAAAGAAAGATTTTATTTGCGATACAATACATATTCCAATGAGCAATGGAAACGTCGAAAACTTTAAGCTAGCAACATCACACTAAAAATTTGATTTTCTTCGAAACAAAAAGAGCTTAGAAATTTTTTTCAACGGTATTTGAGAACTCAAAAATAGCCCTAAATTCACGAACCCGAACGGATGCGTCTAACTATGGAAACAAGGAGCGCTAATTTTCGTTAACTCGAAGCTAGCAACACTACATTAAAAATTCGATTTTCTTCGAAACAAAAAGAGCTTAGAATTTTTTTTTCAACTTTATTTGAGAACTCAAAAATAGCCTTAAATTTGAGAAAATAAAAAAAAAAAGTTTTCAAACTGTCCGATTTGGGATGGAACGCCCCATACATTTGACAATTATATTTAATTACATATTGTCACCTGGTCTGATCCAGGTTGAAAAAAAGTAAAAAATACATTCGACCTCTGGCGGAAGGTTGAATCAATTTTCGTTGATCCCTGATCCGTCACAAATTACAAAAAATTTATTAAAATCAAAATCTATATTTTTTTTTTTTCAAAATCCGTTTTTTTAGGAACTTTGCTAATCAATTATGGATTATGGATTTTGGATTATGCATTTTGTGTTTCAGACTTGCAGAGCATAACAGTCGAGCATTGAGGTGGATATTGGTAAGTAGCCTTACAACTCTCACCCTTTGCTTTTCACACTATATATATAGATATCCATCGTATGATATAGTATTCATTCCTGATTCGCCTCACCACGTGCTGCACGTGGTGTAACTCGAGCTCACCGCGGGGGTTGAGTGTGAAAGCGTTTAAGCTTTTGATCGATGCGAACAGCGAGAGAAAGAGAGAGAGAGAGAGGGAGAGGGAGCGAAAGATATGAAAAAAGAAGGGTAGGTGCATTGAATTTAAAAAAAAGTGTTGATACAACAGGGGAAGTTCAATGACATATTTTACATTGATTACAATATGAGGGGAATTTGATAATTTATTTAGCAATCATTTTTTTCTTACAAAAAAGCTCTCAGGTCGAGGAGAATTATTTGATATTATTTTATTTGTATTTAAATATTTAATAATTTTTTTCATAAAATGGCTCTAAATTCGCATTCCTAAAAATGGCCTATTTAGAAAAAAAAAACCAAAATTGTCCCGAAGGAAATTTCGTAAATTTATTTGATACAAAAGAAACCCTCAACTAGAGGGTTTGGACAAAAAACTCACCCCTAAGGGATGGCACGAGAAAATGGCAAAAATCATAGCATTAGGATCAAATTAATTAACGTAATTCAGGTAATTAATTGAAAAGGATAAATTTATTATGAAGCTTAAAAGTGTTATTGCGAAAACGCTCGGTGGATATTATTATTATTATTATTATTGTTGTTGTTGTTGTTGTTGTTGTTGTTGTTGTTGTTGTTGTTGTTGTTGTTGTTGTTGTTGTTGTTGTCGTTGTTGTTGTTGTCGTTGTCGTTGTTGTTGTTGTTGTTGTTGTTGTTGTCGTCGTTGTTGTTGTTGTTGTTGTTGTTGTTGTTGTTGTTGTTGTTGTTGTTGTCGTTGTTGTTGTTGTTGTTGTTGTTGTTGTTGTTGTTGTTGTTGTTGTTGTCGTTGTTGTTGTTGTTGTTGTTGTTGTTGTTGTTGTTGTTGTTGTTGTTGTTGTTGTTGTTGCATAAAGGGGAAATTAAAATTAACAGAAAACGAAAAATATTATAGTTGAGATAAAATTGATGGGGCTGCTATAAATGTTTTTGTGGAGTCTGTGGAGGAGGCGAGTAATACGGATATTTTGCGAGAGAATCACAGAGTCCACGAAAACCCAACCCCTCCTTTCCGTAAAGCATCCCCTTGATGCTTCCGCGACGTTCACGACGACAACCGGACCGTGACGGTGATATGAATAACAATCGAAAACTATAACCCTCAAGCGTAATAACGGATGAGGGGGTGTGTGTGTTTTTGTGTGTCGACTACCGACAGTAGGAAACTCTCATCTTTACGAGCTCCCGAGGCATTTTTATGTTAATAAGCTCGCGCTCCGTTCGCGAAATCGTATATACATGAGGCATTCCACGCGAAATCGACCACTTCAGAACCCGATCCCTTTGGATTTGGCTGAAACTTTTTGATCTTTTTCTACCCTATCAAAAACATTTTTCAGAATTTTTTCAAATTTTTTTACCCAACCGATAAAAAGTTATAAATTTTTCAAAAAAATTGGCTTTTCATCTTTCAAATAGCTATAACTTTTATCAAAATTTGACTTGTCAGAATGGTTTTTTTTTTTAAATTCTCGTTTTTTATTGTACTTAAAAAAAAAATACAAAAGAATTATAGAAACCCATCTTCATTGTTTTTTTTTTCAGATTTTTTGAAAAAATCGAAAATTTCTCGATGATTACCATTTTTTATTTCTTTTTATTATATCAAACTTTGACATTTTCTGCAAATCCTCAAATTGTTTCGGAGTGGTGTTTCTTTCTTCTACTTTTTTTTCAATGGAATAAAAAAAAATTTCAACTAAGTTTATTTCTCATAACACCGTTCTGCAAATTTTTGAGGGTGTTCGGAGAACTTCCAAATTAAAAAAAAATAATTATAATAACAAAAATTGAAATTGGTAATCCTCGACAAATATTCGATTTTTTCCAAAAATCTAAAAAAAACGATGAAGATGGGTTTCAATAATTTTTTTTGTATTTTTTTCAAAAACTACATTCAAGAACAGTTTTCGAAAAAAAGTATAAAAAAAATTATTGAAACCCATCTGAATCGTTTTTGTTTTAGATTTTTGGAAAAAATCGAAAATCTCTCGATGATTACCACTTTTAATTTTTGTTTTTATTTTTTTTTCAAGTTTGGCGGTTCTCCGAACACCCTCAAAATTTTTGCAGAATGGTGTTATGGGAAATAAGGAAAATGTTTTTGATAGGATAGAAAAAGATAAAAAAGTTTCAGCCACATCGAAAGGGGTCGGGTTTTAAAGTGGTCGATTTGGCTTGGAATGCCCCATATATATCTATATATATGAAACCACCCTCAACCCCCATCGTTCTTTTCCACCCCCGTCTCATAACTTGACCGACAAAACCTCTATTTTTTTTGCCAAAAATATTAACAATTTTTCGAAAAACCTTATCATCCCCTATTATTTCAAAATATTTGTTCATCCCCCATCATTTCCAAAAAAAAATATATTCATTCCTCATTTTCAACACCACCACTTCGGATTTTTTTTCAAATATAGAATGATCCTCTCAAATTTTCAAAAAAAATACAACAACTTTTTAGGTGCTAACTTGGTACCAAATTGGAATTTTTTTGTGTGCTTTTTGTTTTTCCAAAAATTGTATTTGTAAAGTTATCTACTGTTACAAATTATTCTGTTGCATTACATTTGTTACCTTCGGTTACAAATACAAGGGCTCTGAGTTGGGGGTGGATTCTTGATAACTCACGTTATATAGTGGTGATTTTTTCACGTTCACTTCATTCTTCAATTTAAATATGAAAATATAAAAATTGCTCCTTCAAATAGTAAACTGTTGATATTGATAAGAAAACGTTCCTTTTAATTTAATTTTCGACTTAATTGAGTTACACATACAAGGGCTTCGAATTAGGGGTGGATTTTTCATAATTTCTGTTCACAAATAAAAAAAATGGCTACTTCAATTAGTGAAATGTAGATATATTGATAAAAAATCGTTTTTTTTTAAATAAATTAATTCTGGACTTAGTAAATACAAGGCCTTCGAGTTAGGGGTGGATTTTTTATAATTTCTGTTCACAATTAAAAAAATGGCTACTTCAAATAGTGAAATGTAGATATATTGTTAAAAAATCGTTTTTTTTTTATAAATTAATTCTGGACTTGATGAATTCAGGGCCTTCGAGTTAGAGGTGGATTTTCATAATTTCTGTTCACAAATAAAAAAAAGTGCTACTTTGAATAGTGAAATGTAGATATTGATAAAAAAAATAATTTTTTTAAACTCAATTTTGGACTTCATTCTGGTACAAATATACAAGGGCTTCGAGTTAGGGGTGGATTTTTCATAATTTTTGTTTACAAATAAAACAATGGCTCCTTCAAATAGTGAAATGTACATATATTGATAAAAAATCGTTCCTTTTCCAAATTAATTCTGGACTTAATTCAATTATAAATTCAGGGCCTTCGAGTTAAGGGTGGATTTTTTATAATTTCTGTTTACAAATAAAGAAATTGCTACTTCAAATAGTAAAATGTAGATATTGATAAAAAATAATTTCTTTTAACTCAATTGTGGACTTAATTCTGTTACAAATATACAAGAACTTCGAGTTAGGGGTGGATTTTTCATAATTTTTGTTCACTAATAAAACAATGGCTCCTTCAAATAGTGAAATGTACATATATTAATAAAAAATCGTTTTTTTTCAAATTCCGGGCTTCATTCAGTTACAAATTCAGGGCTTTCGAGTTAAGGGTGGATTTTTTATATTTTCTGTTAAAAATAAAAAATTGCTACTTCAAATAGTGAAATGTAGATATTGATAAAAAATAATTTCTTTTAACTCAATCCTGGACTTAATTCTGTTACAAATATACAAGAACTTCGAGTTAGGGGTGGATTTTTCATAATTTCTGTTTACAAATTTAAAAAATTGCTGCTTCAAATAGCGAAATGTAGATATTGATAAAAAATAATTTCTTTTAACTCAATTCTGGACTTAATTCTGTTACAAATATTCAAGGGCTTCGAGTTATGGGTGGATTTTTCATAATTTTTATTTACAAATAAAACAATGGCTCTTTCAAATAGTGAAATGTACATATATTGATAAAAAATCGTTTCTTTTTCAAATTAATAGTGGACTTAATTCTGTTACAAATATACAAGAACTTCGAGTTAGGGGTGGATTTTTCATAATTTCTGTTTACAAATTTAAATGTAGATGTTGATGAGAAATCGTCTCTTAAAAATTAATTCTGGACTTAATTCAGTTATATAAATACAGGGCCTTCGAGTTAAGGGTGGATTTTTTATATTTTCTGTTAAAAATAAAAAATTGCTACTTCAAATAGTGAAATGTAGATATTGATAAAAAATAATTTCTTTTAACTCAATTCTGGACTTAATTCTGTTACAAATATACAAGAACTTCGAGTTAGGGGTGGATTTTTCATAATTTCTGTTTACAAATTTAAATGTAGATGTTGATGAGAAATCGTCTCTTAAAAATTAATTCTGGACTTAATTCAGTTATATAAATACAGGGCCTTCGAGTTAAGGGTGGATTTTTTATATTTTCTGTTAAAAATAAAAAATTGCTACTTCAAATAGTGAAATGTAGATATTGATAAAAAATAATTTCTTTTAACTCAATTCTGGACTTAATTCTGTTACAAATATACAAGAACTTCGAGTTAGGGGTGGATTTTTCATAATTTCTGTTTACAAATTTAAAAAATTGCTGCTTCAAATAGCGAAATGTAGATATTGATAAAAAATAATTTCTTTTAACTCAATTCTGGACTTAATTCTGTTACAAATATTCAAGGGCTTCGAGTTATGGGTGGATTTTTCATAATTTTTATTTACAAATAAAACAATGGCTCTTTCAAATAGTGAAATGTACATATATTGATAAAAAATCGTTTCTTTTTCAAATTAATAGTGGACTTAATTCTGTTACAAATATACAAGAACTTCGAGTTAGGGGTGGATTTTTCATAATTTCTGTTTACAAATTTAAATGTAGATGTTGATGAGAAATCGTCTCTTAAAAATTAATTCTGGACTTAATTCAGTTATATAAATACAGGGCCTTCGAGTTGGGGGTAGATTTTTTATAATTTTTGTTCACAAATAAAAAATTGTTAATTCAAATAGTAAAATGTAGATATTGATAAGAAATAATTTCTTTCAACTTCATTCTGGAATTAATTCAATTAGAAATACAGGGTCTTCGAGTTAGGGGTGGATTATTTATAATTTCTGTTTACAAATAAAAAATTGCTACTTCAAATGGTGAAATGTAGATATTGATAAAAAATCATTTCTTTTAACTTTATTCTGGAATTAATTCAGTTACAAATATAGGACCTCCGAGTTAGGGGTAGATTTTTTATAATTTTTGTTCACAAATAAAAAATTGTTAATTCAAATAGTGAAATGTAGATATTGATAAGAAATAATTTCTTTCAACTTCATTCTGGAATTAATTCAATTAGAAATGCAGGGTCTTCGAGTTAGGGGTGGATTATTTATAATTTCTGTTTACAAATAAAAAATTGCTACTTCAAATAGTGAAATGTAGATATTGATAAAAAATCATTTCTTTTAACTTTATTCTGGAATTAATTCAGTTACAAATATAGGACCTCCGAGTTAGGGGTAGATTTTTTATAATTTTTGTTCACAAATAAAAAATTGTTAATTCAGATAGTGAAATGTAGATATTGATAAGAAATAATTTCTTTCAACTTCATTCTGGAATTAATTCAATTAGAAATACAGGGTCTTCGAGTTAGGGGTGGATTATTTATAATTTCTATTTACAAATAAAAAAATGCTACTTCAAATGGTGAAATGTAGATATTGATAAAAAATCATTTCTTTTAACTTTATTCTGGAATTTTTTCAGTTACAAATATAGGACCTTCGAGTTAGGGGTAGATTTTTTATAATTTTTGGTCACAAATAAAAAATTGTCACTTCAAATAGTGAAATGTAGATTCTGATAAGAAATAATTTCTTTCAACTTCATTCTGGAATTAATTCAATTAGAAATACAGGGTCTTCGAGTTAGGGGTGGATTATTTATAATTTCTGTTTACAAATAAAAAATTGCTACTTCAAATGGTGAAATGTAGATATTGATAAAAAATCATTTCTTTTAACTTTATTCTGGAATTTTTTCAGTTACAAATATAGGACCTTCGAGTTAGGGGTAGATTTTTTATAATTTTTGGTCACAAATAAAAAATTGTCACTTCAAATAGTGAAATGTAGATTCTGATAAGAAATAATTTCTTTCAACTTCATTCTGGAATTAATTCAATTAGAAATACAGGGTCTTCGAGTTAGGGGTGGATTATTTATAATTTCTGCTTACAAATAAAAAATTGCTACTTCAAATGGTGAAATGTAGATATTGATAAAAAATCATTTCTTTTAACTTTATTCTGGAATTTTTTCAGTTACAAATATAGGACCTTCGAGTTAGGGGTAGATTTTTTATAATTTTTGGTCACAAATAAAAAATTGTCACTTCAAATAGTGAAATGTAGATTCTGATAAGAAATAATTTCTTTCAACTTCATTCTGGAATTAATTCAATTAGAAATACAGGGTCTTCGAGTTAGGGGTGGATTATTTATAATTTCTGTTTACAAATAAAAAATTGCTACTTCAAATGGTGAAATGTAGATATTGATAAAAAATCATTTCTTTTAACTTTATTCTGGAATTAATTCAGTTACAAATATAGGACCTTCGAGTTAGGGGTAGATTTTTTATAATTTTTGTTCACAAATAAAAAATTGTTAATTCAAATAGTGAAATGTAGATATTGATAAGAAATAATTTCTTTCAACTTCATTCTGGAATTAATTCAATTAGAAATACAGGATCTTCGAGTTAGGGGTGGATTATTTATAATTTCTGTTTACAAATAAAAAATTGCTACTTCAAATGGTGAAATGTAGATATTGATAAAAAATCATTTCTTTTAACTTTATTCTGGAATTAAATCAGATACAAATATAGGACCTTCAAGTTAGGGGTGGATTTTTTATAATTCACGTCCAGTGACTTATTTTTTACATTCGAAAAGCTGTAAATCGTACTCTTCCAATAAACATTGTGAAAATAAGGGTAGGCGATGGAAAAATGGATCCAAATGAAGGTAGTCGAAAATAAGGCTTATGTAGTCTGCTCATAAAAAATATATATGTATATAGATAACACGTAGATATACAGTGATGTTGGCAATACGTATAGCAGGCTCTATCAGGACCGTTTTGTGAGCGGTGAGCAAAAGATGCCTTTGAATCCTTAATTCCCTTTGAAACTCTCATTCTGGCGGGAACGAGCGGTATTATTCGGCTGAATGACGTATTGAGCGAGTTTTGTATGCCATCCCGGAGCACGCGATATATACATATATATATACATCATATGTATATGGGTCATCTCACGTCGACTCAACCACCGTCAGATTCTCACCCTCTCGCGTGGTCAACGATTTTTTTCTCACTACTAAACCGAATCTGACGAGCATTTCAAAATTTGTCAATTTTTTCCATCAACAAAAAACTACCCTTATTCAATAATCCCCAAAGAAAAAAAACTCGCATTTTTTATACAAAAATTTATGAAGCATCTGCATTTATTCTTCTCCCCTTGAAACGGACTCATTTTTCGCTCGATTGAAAATTTTTTGGAAAACTCAAAAATAACAGAAAATATTTTAGGACCATTTTTTTCCATGATTTAATTGTTTAAAAAAATTAATTCGAATAAAATCTGTCCACTGTGGCTTTGAATTTGTAGATAAAATTTTGGATTAAACATTTTTTTAAACATTTTAATTACGATTTAAATTGATTTATTTTTTTTTGCAAATTGTTTTATCAGTGTTGACGGTTTGAGAAAATTAAAATTGATCATCAGCCCCACAACAGTTATAGAACAAAAATTGAAATTAAATTTTAGAGGTTTAGGTTCGGACGTTGGGACAGTCGACACGGAATACCCCATATAGGCGCTCTCGTGCTCATCGCGTTTCGTACGTTCGTGTATTGCTCCAAGCAAAAAGTTTCCCTCTCTCTCTCCGGTGTCTCTTCACTTCCTCGTTCGCTTTCACTCTTGTCCATCATCATCACAGTTTCGTTATAGGTTCCCACCCCTTTCTGCCTTTTTCATTCCCTTCTTTATTCCCTTCGCCCCCCACTTTCATCTTTTTTCTCTGATTTTCTCTCTTTCTCTCTATGCTTTTACTCCTTTATCTTCATTCAACATTCCAAAGATTTTCGATGCTAGAAAGAGAAAGAGGCATAGGAGAGGTAGGGGATGAAATTCAAACCCTTCCTTTCACCCTTTCAAAGCTTCCATCGTAGAGAAATTTGTCTGTGATGAGAATATATATATCTTTCTCTCTCTCTCGTTTCAACAACCTGGACCATTGATCAACGAGGAGAGACAACTTCGTCGAGCTTAATTAGAATCCGAAATTTTTTTTTTTTTAGCAACGTAACTCTTTTGTAACTACTTTGATGCAGAATTTTTGTGGATTTTACATAATCGTGGTATTCACGCAGAATTTACTTTTTCGTGATTACGCGAAGATATTTTTATGGGGACGATATTTTTTCTTGCTATTTCAAGCTGTATTGGAAATATTCGATGGTTTTTTCTCGTTATTGTATTCATCAAATTTTAGGGGTGGTTTTTGCACGACTGCTTTATGGATATTCGTCAAGTACGTTTTTCTCATTATCTTTTTGTACGAAAAAATTACTTCAATTTTTCCAAATCCATTTTTTTCAAATCGAGATGAATTTTTCTGCTCCAGTCTGAGTTCCACAATCTTCATCCCCTGAGGAACAAGAGAGAGGGTGAAAAGAGACATTTCCTACTCTGCACGGAGAGAAATAGTTTTGTCACGACAGCAAAAGTTGGTTTGCTAACCATTTATTTGTTGTACATAGCAAATCGGTATGCACATATATCGCGTGCCTAATGCCAAAAGGGCCTATAAAAGTTATAGGCCCTTTTGGCTTTGCAAAACCAAAAGGGCCTATAATTTTTTTTTTGCGCCAATCGTTTTGCCAACATTTTCTAAGCCTAAAGACAAAAAAAAATTTTCCAAAGCCAAAAGGGCCTATGTCTCAAATTTTGGCTTTGGGACATTGAAAATTTAGTGATCTAAAGCCAAAAGGGCCTATAATTTTTTTTTTTACTTTCCGCTAAGAAAATTGAAAATTTTTTTTGGAAAATTTTTTTTTTTTTTTTGAAAAAAAATTTTTTTTTTTTTTGAAAAAAATTTTTTTTTTTTTTAAAAAAAGAAATTTTTTTTTTTTGAAATTTTTTTTTTTTTATATGGAAAAAAAGTTTAAATCATTTGTTATTATTTATTTGTTTCAACAATTTGTTATTGTTTATTTGTTTAAACAAATAAACTATAACAAATTGTTTAAAAAAAGAACAAATTGTTTGAACAAATAAACAATAACAAATTCTTTAAGCAAATAAAAAATAACAAATTGTTTAAATAAATAAGAACAAATTGTTTGAACAAATAAACAATAACAAATTCTTTAAATAAATAAAAAATAACAAAGTGCTGAAACAAATAACCAATAACAAATTACTTCAACTTTTTTTTGCAAAAAAAAAAAAAATGAAAACAAGTCAAATAATTTAAACAAACGTTTAAACAAATTGCTTAAACAAATAAAAAATAACAAAATGTTGAAACAAATAAACAATAACAAATTATTTAAACTTTTTTTTCAAAAAAAAAAAAAAAAAATTTTCCAAAAAAAAAATTTTTTTTTCCAAAAAAAAAAAAAAAAAATTTCCAAAAAAAAAAAATTTTTTTTCCAAAAAAAAAAAAAATTTTTTCCAAAAAAAAAAATTTTTTTTCCAAAAAAAATGCTCTGGTATGCAATTTCTATTCAAAACTTTGAAAAATTTTAATTTTTTTCATAGGCCCTTTTGGTTTTAGGCTGACAATTTCCTAAAACCAAAAGGACCTATGTCTTAAGATAGGCCCTTTTGGTTTTAGTACATCAAAAATTTTTTTTTTACAGATCTTCACGTTTCAAGCAATTTTAAGAAGAATGGCAAAAAAAAAATTTTTTATAGGCCCTTTTGGCATGGACCCCTATCTTCTTGCTGTAATAGGCCCTTTTGGCATTAGGCACGCGATATAGCAAATCGATATGCACATAAAGCAGATTTCTTGCTCTGGCAGCAAACGAGCATTTGCTACTGTGACAAAAAATGCAAATCCGCAAATCTAGCTAAATAATATGTAAACGTAACAAATGATTTGCTAGTGGTGCATATAAGCTTTGCTCGCGGAACAAATGCGAGCATAGGCGATTTGCAGTACCAGCAACTCGTTCATTTGCTGGGGCATGAAGAAATTTTAGCATATGTCATTTGTTAACCTAACTCATTATGTTTGCTAGCGAAGCCTAACACGATAACCTATTCGCATAAACGAACGATTGCCGATTCCTCGATATAATCTCCCAAAGCCATGATAGGCAGTCACGATTATGTCTAGAATGAATTTGCAGGTTATGTACTCTCTCAGGGCTAGGAAACGCTCGTGTTAAAAATCTTGCCAGCGTTAGTGGCGCCCCAAGCGACTTGGCGGAGTTCTGGGGAACTAACTACACCGGGATATATATCTGTATGCATAGCTATATATAGCTATATATAGCTATTGAAATATACTATTTGAAATGTAATATACATGCATAGTAACTTAGAGGAGACATATTAATTTTAATATACGATGTGAAGTTTAATATACATACCCTGGTGGAACTTTATTTTAAAAATTGATAAAAAATGGCAGAATATATCGAATATGATAAATTCGTACAGATTATTGCACCTTTTGATAAAAAAAATATTGACAATTTTTAACAAAAATTATTACTATAGATCAAGAAATAAATGATATAAATGAACAGATACTGTATTATTTTATCAGAATTAGTATGAAAAGTGTCAATAATTCTCAAAAAATGTTAAACATTTTTATGAGAAATTTTCATATTTGGATCAATTCTGTGCTGAACAAAATTACATAATATAATATAATCTCGCAGACAACGGCAAAAAATGCAATATAATCTCAAATATAATCGAACATATTATGACATTTTACTATATATTTTGGGAATAGCTATCTTTCATAAAACGTCTTGTTATTGATATAACCAAATAAATAGTATAAGAATATGTCATAATTTGAGAAATATATTTCTAATTTTTTATGATACTTACTGACATTCATTGTAATGATCAGTAATCATATCAAATGACAATTAATATGATATTCTGATAAGTAATTTTAAATTATGCATTATCACATGAATAGTTGCAAAGTAATCATGCATTTTGTGTTCTAATGCCAGTATAGCACTGTTATTTTATTGTTATTAAGTAATTTTACTTTTTATAGGAATGTTTGAATATTCAGTCGGTGCTTGCAGAATTACAAATAAAAAACATTTTATTTGTAGTATTTTTTTCATATTTATTATGAATCAATTGGAACTTTTTTTAAAAATTGATAAAAAATGGCAGAATATATCGAATATGATAAATTCGTACAAATTATTGCACCTTCAACATTTGAACATAATCTTCAGTATTTGATATAAAATTATCCAAAATGATTATTTATTTGACATTTCCCTGGTGGAACTGTCTGGTCACATTTTGTGAGATTTGAACATATTTGTTCAGATTTTTTCCAAGATTTGAACAGAAATGGATCAATTTTGTAAAAAATGTGTAAGAAATCAACAAAAATTGCCCAGTTATGGAGTTAGATGGGCAGGAATTGAAACTAATTTTTTAGAATTTTATGTCAAATACTGAAGATTATGTTTGTCAGTTTTTGATATACTATTATAAAATTTTTTGTTAGCGGAACCTTCTGGTCACATTTTGTGAGAATTGAACACATTTGTTCAGATTTTTTTTCAAGATTTGAACGGAAATCGATCAATTTTTTCGAAACTTGACGAAAAACCAAAAACTGAACAATTCGAGTCAATTTTCGAAAAAGAAGAAATGTGAAAAAATCGAAAAACTTTATTTAGGAAAAAGATTGCAAATCAAAAATAAAGATGACCATCATGGCCAAATTCCGTTTTGGCACGGCGTTAAATCTTGGAAAGATCCCATTTTGTGAGATTTGAACATATTTGTTCAGATTTTTTTCAAGATTTGAACAGGAATTGATAAATTTTGAAAAAAATATGTAAGAAATTAACAAAAATTGCCCAGTTATGTAGCTAGACGACCAGGAATTGGAACCAAAAGCCCATATTTGACATTTACTAAGAAAATATGGGCTTTTGGTTCCAATTGCTGGTCATCTAGCTACATAACTGGGCATTTCTTGTTAATTTCTTACCAATTTTTTACAAAATTGATCAATTCCCGTTAAAATATTTGAAAAAATCTCAACAAATATGTTCAATTCTCACAAAATGTGACCAGAAGGTTCCACCAGGGTCACAACAAAAAATTTCCTAATATATCAAAAACTGACGAACATAATCTTCAGTATTTGACATAAAATTATAAAAAATGATTATTCATTGTTTGACATTTACTGACAAAATATTGCTTTCGGTCCCAATTCCTGGTCAAATAGTTACATAACTGGGCAGTTTTTGTTAATTTCTTACACATTTTTTACAAAATTTATCAATTTCTGTCAGAATCTTGGAAAAAAACTGAGAAAATATGTCCAATTCTCACAAAATGTGAGCAGACAGTTCCACCAGGGTAGTATTGGAAAATCAACAATTTTGTCTTAAATTCAATATTTGTATATTAAAATTAAAAGAGTGAACATTGAAAATCAATATCCCCGTATATGAAAATGGTTTTTATATACTTCTTCGCAATTTTAAGATACATTATTGAAAATTAATACACTCATGTCTTAAAATTACCATCAACCACGGTAAACAATGTCTTCAAATTTAATATAAAAAAGAATATTTATCAGAGCGTCGCGGTTTTTTTTTCAAACAGTTTTAAGAATTTACATAACGAATAAACGGTCAGGGGCTCTGATATTAAGTTATGAGGGGTTACTTATCTTATGCGGGGTCAGGAATCCTGAAATTAAATTTTGGAGCTTCACATAATCTACGAGGGGTCAGACATTAAGTTATGAGGGATTACTTAAGTTGTGAGTATTCACTTAAGTTATGAGGGGTCGGGTATTCTGGAATACAGTTTTGAGAGTTCACATAACTTATGAAGAGTCAAGGGTTCCGAAATGAAGTTATGAAAAGTTACTTGACTTATGAGGGGTCAGGAATCCTGGAGTCAATTTTGCGGCTTTACTAAACCTACGGGGGGTCAGGGGTCACGAAATTAAGGGTTATGAGGGGTCACTTGAGTTAGGAGGGGTCAGTTAAGTTCTGAGGGATCAGGTATTTTGGAACAATATTTTGAGAGTTCACATTACTTATGAGGCGTCAGGGGTCCCGAAATAAAATGATAAGAGGTCACTTAACTCATGAGAGGCCACGGTTTTGTTCAAATATGTTCTGAGTGTTTACGTAACTTATGAGGGGTTAGGGGCTCTGAAATTAAATTATAAAGGATCACTTCATTTATGAGAGATCAGGTATTCTGGAATAAAGTTTTGAGAGTCCACGTAACTTATGAGGAGTCAGGGGCCCGGAATTAAGTTATAAGAGGTCACTTAACTTATGAGAGGTCACGGTTTTATTCAAACCAGTTTTGAGGGTTTATATAACTTATGAGAGGTTAGAAGTTCCGAAATTAAGTTATGAGGGGTAAAGTAAGATCTGAGGAATCACTTGAGTTATGAGGGTTCAGGTTTTCTGGAATAAAGTTCACATAACTTATGAGGGGTCAGGGGATTCGAATTCGCAAATCAAAAACCAACTTTCATGGGTAATTGCTTATTCAAAAGCATATACTATTATTTTTTCGGCACTCCAGCATTCATATATCATACAAGTTGAGGGACTTCACAAGTAGTCGATAGCGTAATAGGTAGCGAGTTAGGTAGATAGGTAGGATAGTAGGTAGGGTCGAGGGTTCGATTCCCGGTCTCAGAGAGAAATTAGATCGGACTATGCACTAATGAAGTTAATCGCGTATATTAATTTTAATATACATTTTTTGAATAATAATATACCCGAAATTGCAATTTCAATGGCATGTATATGATTTTTCAAATGCATCAGTATTTTAAAATTCAATTCCATACTTTTATTCCTCAAATTCGGGTCCATAAATTTTCAATACTGAAATTGAAATTTCATACACGGTATCCGCAAAAAAACTTCCTACACATGTATATTAATTTTAATACAGATTTTTTAAACAGTGTATATCTATATATAGATATATATCCCGGTTTAGTTAGTTCCCCAGAACTCCGCCAAGTCGCTTGGGGCACCACTAACGCTGGCAAACTTTTCTCCATAAGTGTTTCCTAGCCCTGTACTCTCTCTCGCTCCCGCATGATTTTTATTCTTAGCGCTGTTTGTCGACAGATTTTGAGGTTATGTCGAGGTCTTAAAACCACTGCGAATGTAAGATTTACATACACGATGACATCCTAACCTCTATAACTGGAGAATTCGCTTTTTGACACAGATATGTTTTCTTGTGATACTGTGATAAATCATAACCTGCATTATAAATAAATTAAAAATTCATACCTATATGAAATAAGTCAAATTTTTCTTTCGGAGGACAACTAATATTCATTAAACTCCTTTCGTGCGAAGGAAGTTTTATGCATTTCAAAGTTACCATTCGAAGAACTATTTTTCGCAAAATCCTCTCTGCAGATTCTAAATAACTTGAAATTGTTTTCTCCGCTTAATGACAAAATATTAATTTTGTCATTGGGCGAAAGGAGTTTCATGCATTTCAAAGTTTCCCGTCGGAGAACCATTTTTCACAAAATCTCCTTTGCGGATTCTAATTATCTTGAAATTGTTTTCTTCACTCAATGACACAATTCATATTTTGCCAAAATTCATATTTTTCCATTAAGCAAAGAAAACAGTTTCAAGATATTTAGAATCCGCAAAGAGGATTTTGTGAAAAATAGTTCTCCAAAGGGAAAGTTCGAAATGTCCAAAATTCCCTTCGCCCAATGACAAAAATCATGATTTGCCATTAAGCGAAGAAAACAATTTCAAGATATTTATAATCTGCAAAGAGGATTTTGTGAAAAATACTTCTTCGAAGGGAAACTTTTAAATGCATGAAACTTCCATCGAACGAAGGGATTTTTATGAATATTAGTTGTCCTCCGAAAGGAGGACTTGTTTCATATACATATGAATTTTTAATTTATTTATAAAGGTTATGACTTGTCACAGTATTACAAGAAAATATATTTGTGTTAAAAAGCGAATTCTTCAGGTACAGAGGTTAGGAACTTGCGTCATCACATAAAGTCCTATATACAATTTACGACGGAATGATTGCAAATAACACCGATGCAACTATTATATTATTTCAATGAAATGTTTTCCCAAGTCGTCGGTAGCGTAATCGTTAGCGTGTGTGTATAGGTAGTTAGGTAGGCAGGTATCAGGTTCGAATCCCCATTTAGGCAGCAAATTTTCTTCGACAGAATCAATTACCTACCCATTCCCTATAACAGAATATCTACAATAAACTATTTTGAGAAAGTAAAATAATATTTTTAATTTGTTTTAGAATTTTTTTTTCTCCCGTAGGTTTTGCTGACGCAAAAAAGAGCATAGCGGAGAAAACATATGTCAGTCGTTAGCAAATCAGTTTGTTCTCCTAGCAAATCAAACGACGGCCATGTTGTTTCTCGGCGCAGGATTCTCGCACATGCTTTGTTGCCGTAACATACCGATTTTGCTAGGGACCAGCAAGTGGCATTTTCTAGAATAGCAAATCAAACTGTAGCACGCTATACTTGTAACTGTAGCACTGTAGCTGTGCTGTCCTGACAAGAAAATTTCTCTCCGTGTGGTACACTTCACTTTCAACGCCACTTATCGCCAAGAAAAACACTATTTTCCCTGCCAATTAAACGTCCTCCGAAAACGTATCGAGCAAATCAACCCCCTCCAAAAATCCAAAATCCACCCCTAAGCTCCGAGCGCTCAACTTTCACGTACGCTTGACATTTTCTCCAACAAGAATTTCCCTTCAACCTTCTTTGACGCTGAATTTTCGCATCCTTCGTTGCACGCTGAGAATGGGGTGCGGGGGTGGGATGTTGGGGGTGGGATTCCGAGGGTTGGAAATTCGTGACAAATGGATAAAAGGGCCGGGTGAGTGTACGCAGTGGTTGATAAAGGGGAAAAAAAGTTGGTGCGAGTCGCTTCATCGAGGCGCGAAAGAGTTGTGGGATGGTGGGTAGAAAAAAGTGGGATGGTGTGTACATAAAAGTGGGATGGGGTGGGGGTACGAAAATAGTGCGGAGGTTCTCTCTCCCCCATATTCGTGCATTGTGGCACGTTCCATCGCGTTCTCAACTGAACTGAACTCGACTCGACAGTGGAGGGGGGGGGGGGTTGCACAATGGTTTTCGCGAGTGGGAGATTGGGGGGAGGGGTGGAGGACGAAGGGGTTGTTGCAAAAGAGGTTGGGAGTGGGTTTGGGGGGTGGAAGGAGCGGGAGGGGGGCAAAGGGGTGTATGAATAAGTATAACAGACAGACACCGGTACAGAGACAGACACAGGTAGTTCTCTCTTCTCCAACCTCACAGGCCGCAGTATGTGAATGAGGAACCCATTTGATAACACGCCTCCACCAGCCATCCAGGTCCATTGTGTCGCTTTCTATTCAGCTGCTCTATGCCCTCGCTATACATTCCCTCCCCCCCCCCCCACTCTGCAGCTCTTTCTCTCTCTCTCCCTCGCTGCACTCACTCTATCCAAACCACCCCCAACCGACCCTCGTTCTTTTGCACCCCCTCCAGCTTCTTCGATATCAACGCGAAAATCGCCCCCACAGTGTTGAAAACATGTCTAAGAGAATTCTTTATTTTATTGAAAAAATCCAAGTTTTTTTTTGGAATTGGGACACGCTGGTTTTTTTGGGGATTGAGAAGAAAAATTTATCTTGAAAAGGTTGGAGGTTTCTTATGGGGAAGCGAAGATCAAGTTATGGGTAATGTTGTATAGTTGAACTTTTTGAAATAGTCGAGGTAGGAATTTTTTGAGTTGAATAATTCAACGAGTAATTGGATGGAATTTCTTTTTTTCATATGATAATAAATTGTGGTACCGCAAACTGCATTTACTTTTTACAAAAAAGAACTGAAGAATGTGGTAATAACAACTATGAAAATTGTAACGTAAATTGAGAAAAGGGTTACCGGATAATTTTTTCGTTAATAGTTGCGGTTCCAATATTTTTGGTAGGGATTACTATCGAATGTAGGAGTTCCTCACATCATAAATATTTTTTACTATAAATCATTCACTATAAGTGTTGTAAATTTGTTCTTCTGACAAACTACTAATGGTAAAAAAATTTTAATTTTTAATGGAAGTATTTTTTAACATAGTAATTGCTTTATGATAAATTATAGAAATTTATAGGAATTGAAACAAACAAGAAATTGGGAATTACAACTATGAAAATTGTAATTTTAACTGAAAATGTTATTACTGGATAATTACTTCGTTTATAGTTGGCGTTGCCATATTTTTAATAGGGGTTACCATAAATAATTCACTATAAATATTGTTAATTCGTTCTTTTGACAAACTGCTAATTTAACTAGTAGGAAAGGTACATTTTCAATGGAAGTATTTTGTGCCATAGTAATTGCGTTATGATAAATTGTGGGAATGCGGAAGTCCTGAAATTTATAGGAACGGACAAAAAAAAATTTGGAACTAACAACTATGAAAATTGTAACGTTAACTGAAAATGTTATTACTGGATAAATACTTCGTTTATAGTTGGCGTTGCCATATTTTTAATAGGGGTTACTATCGAATGTAGGGGTTCCTCACATTATAAATATTTTTTACTATAAAAAATTCACTATAAATATTTTTTATTCATTTTTTTGACAAACTATGAATAGTAGGAAAATTTTAATTTTTTATGGAAGTATTTTTTGACATAGTAGGTAATTACTTAATGATAAATTATGTCAAGGCGGAACCCCTGAAATTTATAGGAACTGAAATAAAAAAGAATTGACAACTATGAAAATTGTAACATCGACTAAAAATTACTGGATAATTACTTCGTTGATAGTCGGGGTTGTCATATCTTGAATAAAGGTTACTATCAAATGTAAGGATTCCTGATACCATAAATATTGCTTACCCCAAAATAATTTATTATAAATATTGTAAATTCATTTTTTCGACAATTTACTAATTTTACTAGATGGAAAATTTTAATTTTTAATCCAATTATTTTTTGACATTGCAATTGCTTTTTGATTAATTATGGTACTGTGGATCTTCCGAACTTCATAGAAACTAGAATTCAAAAAATATCGAAATCTTGATTTTTTTTTGAAAATTGAATTTTTAGTAAAACGTTAAAATAATGGACATTGTGAATTCACGAACGACAGTGCTGCCATTTTTTTACTTGTTTTTTTATGTTTTGCTTTTTTACAATTCTGCTCAGAAAAATTAATTCAAAAATAAACAAGTCCAATCAGCCTGAAATTTTTTTTTTTTTAATAATCAATTTTTGTAAATTATGTAAATTGTTTCCAAGAAAGAAAAAATGTTGAACAAAAAAAGAGCGAATTTTCGTGAAATGCCCCATATGAAAACTGCAATGGTCATGTTAACCAGCGTGCCAGGACGAAATTTCTCTCTCTCTCTCTCCCTCTCTCTCTCCCTCTCTCCCTCTCTCTCTCTCTCTCTCTCTCGCCCATATCCCAGAACGTTGTACAGCATCCGTATAACACATACATATACATATATATCTATACATATACACCGATAACAATGAGTCAGAGACAAAGCCCAGGTACAATGCTGATGTTGAACTCGACTGATTTCGACGATTTTTGGGCCTTTGCATGTGCATCGGCTGCGAACTGTTCTCTCTCTCTCTCTCTCTCTCTCTCTCTCTCTCTCTCTCTCTCTCTCTCTCTCGTTGACAATGATTCCCGCATACGTAATCATCGCTATGGGTACACGGGGTACATCGTGGACCCCCACACCTCCCCCAAACCTCCCAGTGGTTATCATTTTCGTCGTAGAATGAAAAATGAAATATTAAAAATTTTGAAAAATGGACAAAAAATATTTTTCTCAATTTCTCAACACTTCTCAAAATTTAATTATTTTTTTTCAAAATGAATTTATTTGATGATGTCCTTTTTTTGTTATTTCCTTAAAGATTGAAAATCCTTGATTCGTCGAGAATTCCCATAAAGCTTTAGTTATTGAGGATTGAGGGACATTGTTTGAGAATCGCTGGACGCACCTGAATAGATACATTATGCCGGGGCCGGCCTATTGACGGGCGATTGTTCCCTTAACAATAACAACAATATCTGAATAGTCGATGTGCGAGCACATCCCCGCGCACTCACGCACTTTGGAGCAAGCCGGTGAGAAAAGCTCGGGCATGTGTATATATATATATGAGGCATTCCACGGTATTCGATCAAAATCTTACCTCGATGATTTCGATTTTCCTCTAAATTTTTTATATTTAAAAATATATTGAAATACATTATCCGAAATTTTTTCAGAATTTTTTGGCCACGCGTTTTCTGGATTTTATTTTTTTTGTCCAAAAAAAGGACAACTTTGTAAAATCTGAATAATCTAAAAAATCTAAAAAATTTAAAAAGTCTAAAAATCTAATGAAATATTTAACAAATTTTGGGCTTCGTTCCAAAATGGAGATTTTAATACTCTGTGAGTGAAATTCAAAAAAATTGCAAAAAAAAAAAAAATTTACTCATAGAGTATTAAAATCTCCAATTTGGAATGAAGCCCAAAAATTTTGTTATATTTTATTAGATTATTCTGAATTTTTCAGATTTTACAAAGGGGTCCCTTGAAAAAAAATCCAAAGAACGCGTGACTAAAAAATTCCGAAATAATTTGGAACATTTTTTTTCAGTGTGTTTTTTGATATAAAAAATTTAGAGGAATATCGAAATCATCAAGGACAGATTTTGATCGGAATCTTGTTTTGATGATTTCGATTTTCCTCTCAATTTTTTATATGAAAAAACACATTGAAAAAAAAATGCACAAATTTTTTCAGAATTTTTTGTTCACGCGTTCTTTGGATTTTTTTTTTTTTTAAGGACCCCTTTGTAAAATCTGAAAAAATTCAGAATAATCTAATAAAATATAACAACATTTTTTAGCGTTATTCAAAAATGAATATTTTAATACTGTATGAGTGAAATTTTTATTTTTGCAATTTTTTGAATTTGACTCACAGAGTATTAAAATCTCCATTTCGGAACGAAGCTCAAAAATTTTGTTATATTTTATTAGATTTTTCTGAATTTTTTCAGATTTTACAAAGTTGACCTTTTTTTCGAAAAAAAAAAATAAAATCCAAAAAACGCGTGGCCAAAAAATTCTGAAAAAATTTGGGATAATGTATTTCAATGTGTTTTTTTATATAAAAAATTTAGAGGAAAATCGAAATCATCAAGGTAAGATTTTGATCGAAATACCGTAGAATGCCTCATATAAATATACGTGTTCACACACATGTGTGAATACTCACTTTTGATGAAGGTGCTTTATATCGTATAAGGGAGGAGAAGTGTAAGCAAGAGTTGGGGATAGAAGAGAGGAAGAGAGAGAGGGGGAGAGAGAGAGAGAGACGGAACGGAAAATTGTGATTTAATTGACTGATCAGTTGATCGATTATTCGATAATTCCATTAATTGATTTTTAAATTAATTTATTATCTTTGGAATTAATGGATTATGCCAATACATTGAATGATTAATCGATTATGCAAATGTGTTTAATAATTAGTCGATTAATTATTAATCAAATACTGGATCTGTCGATTATCAATTAATTATTATTATTATTATTAATTAACCGATGATGTAATTACACTCCAACAAAATGTGGAAGTTTTAGGGCTGGACTGAAATTTCAATTCTAAAAAAATCTTACCTACACTGGTAGCAAAATTGGAGATTTTTATTTATTGTTCAGGTGGTTCACGGATTATTGAAAACAACGATTAATCGCTTATTCGATTGATTGATTTTTCAATTAATTTATTATCTTTGGAATTAATTGAATATCCTAATTTAATAATTGATGGATCAACTTAATATTCGAACACCCGATTTTTCGATCGTTAATTAATTGATGACTTAATTACACTGAAAAGAGAAAGTGGAAGTTTTAAGTGAGAATTAAAATAGCAGTTAAAAATCTTAAACGATTCTGATGGTATCGAGCTTGCAAAATTTTATTTATCGATCAATTATCAATAAATTTTTGAAAAAATAAATTGATCGATTGTTTGATTACTTAACCCGTAGTAAAAAATTCCATTCGTCGCCATTGAAAAATCCCTATTCATTCCCCATTGCCGAAATAACCAATGGAGATGAATGCCGAATTGCCTAAGGGGATTTTCGCCATTGAATTCCCCATTTGAAACGGAATGGGGATTATCTAATGGGGATTCAATGGAGACAATCCCCTTAGGCAATTCGGCATTCATCCCCATTGGTTATTTTGGCAATGGGGAATGAATGGGGATTTTTCAATGGCGATAAATGAAGTTTTTACTATACGAAAGAATCTCCATTGCTGTTCGCCACTCATTCCCCATTGCCCACAAAACCAATGGATATGAATGCCGAATTGTCTAAGGACATTTTCGCCATTAAATTCCTCATTTGAAACGGAATGGGGATTATCCTATGAGGATTCAATGGAGACAATCTCTCTAGTTAATTCGCCATTCACTTCCATTGGTTTTTTGGGCAATGGGGAATAAATGGGATCATCAATGGAGATTCTTTCATATGATTGCTATATATACATGGAATTACGCATTAAATAATCAAATGATGTAAGTTATCAGTAAGTAAGGTTAATCATAATGCTAATATTAGCATAACGACCAATAATTATATACGCATTATATATATTATTACATTTAATAGAAATTATTGAAGCTCAGAATTGAGAAAATAGATTTTAAGTGTATTCAGATGACGATTGATAATGAAAGTATATACGTTTCTCCTCTCACGAATCGGGTTGAGAAGGACTGATAAAATTATGTGTATATGTTAAAAATAAACGGTTTTAAAAATCATTTATCCCAAACGTACGCGTACTTGATGAGCAGTTTATAATATATTTTTTTTAAATTACTTCCGAATAATTTCCGAGCTTATGCTAATATTAATTGACCATCGATATAATCATCAGCATTTATTACAATTGAAGAAAATATTTGGTTCATATATGAGAATCAGCGACATCTACTCTTACATAATTTTATTAATTCACCGCCGTTTGAGAAATTCGCATTCGGAAAAATTCTCATCGATCGATGGGTTCAATTGTTCAGCATTGAACCTCGAATATGAATTGCAGCATCGTTAACGAATGCTGCTCATCATTCGATCAGTCATCAATGAAGTGACATTATTGATAAATGTTGATCTTTGTATAATTCGTAGTTACTTATTATTCAATGGGTATCCTTGGTAAATGCTGATCATTTCATCGTTAGTCGCATTTGGGTTCCAATGAACATCTGTGGGAAATGCTGATCTTTAAGTTCATCCGCATTGACTTTCCAATGGACATCATTGGGTAAGGCGGATCATTTCGTTCATCAGCATTTACCTTCCCATGGACACCATTGGGCAATGCTGATCGCTCGATACATCCGCATTGGCTTTCCAATGAGCATCATTGAGTAATGATGATCATTCGATTCATCCGCATTGGCTTTCCAATGAGCATCATTGAGTAATGATGATCGTTCGATTCATCCGCATTTGATGTTCAATGGATACCCATTCACTGATAAATGGTCAGCCCTGTACGCCATTGAAAAATGCGGAAATCTCAATGGGTCCCCATTCATTGTCCAATGGAGTCGTATGAGGACCATTGGTTGCCATTGGCGATTCAATGGAGTTTTTTACTACGGGAATTGTACAATTATTTTCAAAAACCTCAAAAAAGCGAAATTTCAGGTCTTAAAAAATTTGCAAAAATCGATGGTCGAAATTTAAAAATGTGTCAAAAATAAAAAAATGTTCAGAATCGGATGAAGCACGCGGGGTTTTGAAGGTTGAACGATCACAGAGAGAATGAGCTCGTATCTAAGCCCCGATTTTATCTGGAAAATAGATTACCGCCATTTTAGTCAACCGAATTTTGGCCAAATGAAAAAAAAAATGTATTTAATTTTTTTTCGAGCCTTATATCGATGTATTTTTTTCCCCTAAACACGAATCTACCGATAGTTTTTTCAAAAAATCAAAATTTTGATGAATTTTTATTAAAAACCCTTTTCTTCTATCCTGGCCCCAACAATTGAATAATTGTAGTTAGTTTTATGCACGAACAAAATTATTTAGACAAAAAGAGGAAGCAAGTAAAAAATAAATATAACGGAAAATTATGAATTAATGAACTGATTAGTCGATTGATTATTTGCTAATTTAATTGATTGATTTATCGATCATTTGAGTATCACTTGAAAAAATCGATTATTTCAATGTATTAAACGACTGATCGAATAATCAAATACTCGGCTTTTATTATTATTAATTAATTGGCGATTCCATTAGACTCAAATAAATTATGAAATTTTTACGTTTAATTGTAATTATGATAAAATCGTAAACTATTTTAGTAGTGAGCTCACACAATTGATCCGCTTTTCTGCTATTTATGTAGAAAACTTGCAAAATTTTACTTATCAATAAGTTTGACAAGTTACGGTCAAGTTTAACAGAATTTTGAAATTATAACTTTCGCATTACTTTTCGAACGACGGCTTTTCCATATTGCAAAAATATTCTCAATGACTTCTGAATGATTGTGTCTAAAACCACACTGAGAGCAAAAATTACTAGAACCAATGAAATAAAGTTTTGAAGGTGAAAAATTATTTTTTTCATTCTTTGCCAAAACATATTAGATTATATCTTCACTTGGTTAATTTTTTTCAGTCAATTCCATAAATTTCTGTTTCAATAAACGAATTTAGTTGAATCCAACAATATGTTATCAGTTATATGTAATATGTTGTTTGAATCAACAACACATTTTATCATTCAAAACATGCGTGTCTTTTAATACAGGAAGCACTGAGAAAAAAATGTGTTGAATCAACAAATTAATTAGTCCAGTCAGCAGGAAAAATGATTGATTCAATCGAATGCGTGTTTATTAATTGTTGCTAAACATTTTATAGAAAATATGTAGCCCTTGCCAAATAATGTAATATGCATAGTTTAGTGACCCCAAAAAGAGATAAATAGAAAAAAAAGACAAATCTGCGCCAATTCTCCGATCTAATTTCTCTTTTCAACCGAGATTCGAACCCTCGATCCTACCTACCATCATACCTATCCTACCTAACTACCTAACACGTTACCTATTACGCTATCGACTACTACTGTGCACTTGAAAAAAGTTAGGAGTTATGAAGATGCGAATATAAGAAAACATTTCAAAAACCAGTTTTTTAAGTTTTAACAATTTATGTATACTATTAAAGTATACTATAGAAATGATAGTTCTTTGCTCGAAGGAAATAAAAATTTCATCATTTCAAACAAATATTCTATTGGAATAAAATAATGTGTTATTTATTTTACTACAGCTTCCTTTCAAATAATCACAATCAATTTTATATCCAATAAATATTAAAAATACTACAGAAATATTTTTAGAAGTAAAATAATAATGAATTTATTGCAAAGAAATAATTTTATTCGAAAAAAATAATTTTGTATTGAAGTCATTTTTTAGATCCAAATAATCTCACGTTTATGATGCCATAAATAATTTTCTTCGAAAAAAATAATTTCGTATTGAAGTCATTTTTTAGATTCAAATCATCATCATTTTAGATTCAAATAATCCAATGTTTATGATGCGCTAAATGTAATTAATCTAATGAATACAAATTTAATCAAATCTATTTAAATGCAAATATTTTTTGAAGTAAAATAATAATGACTTTATTGCAAGAAAATAATTTTTTCGAAAACAATAATTTTGTATTGAATTCGTTTTTTAGATTCAAATAATCTCATGTTTATGATGCGATCAATGTAATTAATCCAATGAATACAAATTTAATCAAATCGATCATGCATTTAATTGTTACTGTTAAATAAGAGTTTAATATAATGGAGTAATAGATTCGTGAAATTATTGTTTTTAAATGAAGAGTAATTTTCTTGGTTCAACAAATAAATAATCGAATTAATACTTTCATTTAATAAATAAATTCATTTTCTCAAATTGAGTAATTTTTTCTCTCAGTGCAGTAATCCAACTTTCAGTTCATTTTCCAAAACAAAATTTTTAATCTGCAATAATAAATTATTGTGTAGAAGAGACCTATATTACCGACAGTTGGTTCTCTGTTACTAAACAGACGAATCTACCGTGAGTAATATACCGTCTGTCGGTAAGATAGATTTCTCATGGTAACGTAGATTTCTGTACTCTGCCCCTGTTTTTTTCTCTGAATTTTTCTGCGACAGTATTTACCGCCGGTAATAATATTTTCTGTATTTCCACGCTACATTTATTAACATTTATTGACAAATTAAAAAAATATATTTACATCATACACTTTTTGAAAAATTTCAAAAATTTTCCACAATTACATTTTGCCAGTAATTGAATCTCGCTAAATTAATATTTATTTTTTTGCTTCGACAAACCGGAAGTAAAGTTGGAGTCAGGTCAGTCTTTTTTTTTTTTTTAATTTGACGACATTTTTTTGTTGTTTTATTGTAAAAAATATGTATAATTGTCTATTAACGATGTAATAACAATGGTCAATTATGACACCGTGCGAGGGCGGTTTACATTCGTTAAAAAATATATATATGTATAAATGTATAATGTACAATACAAAAATAATATTAGTACGAGTTCAACGAAGTGCCTATTACATTCACAATGTCAATGTACTTTGTATATAGTGCACGGATCGTTTGTACAAAAAAAAAATTGTCATCTCAATTTCTTTTTTCCCCACGAGCTCAAAAAAACAATCTACACATATCTCAAATCGTTTTTATGCTTTTTTTTAAGCTCACGGATAATTCTCAAAATTTTGGGCCTTTTTTTTTTTGCCCTCGTATGTTCATCGTTCGAAAGTAAACTTTCGCGTCGTTAAACTCGATTAGATTTCGCGAAAGGCTCGTCGAATTGCAGCGAGGATTCGGAAAAATTAAAAATAAGTGTACAAAAAAAAAACATTTTTCCACAATTTTGGACGAAAAATTACACTTAAATAGTTGAGTAACGAGATACTACAGTTGCAGCTCGTTTCCGGTTCCATGGGCTTTTTTTTTCATAGACACAAACATTCGATTTACAATTTTTGGAACAGTAAAAAATTTTTTTCCCGCTTTGAAAAAATATACACATAGTTAAATTATCACGAAGGATCACATTTTTTTGGCGAATTTTTTCAGTCTTGTTTATCTTTTTTTTTTTGTTTACGCTTCATTCTTTGGCATCAGTCTTTTTTTGTCTTCTTATCCCGCAATATTAATTTTGGACTTTTTTAATCGCACTTTTTCAATCACGTTTATCAACGCCCTTTTATGGAACCGGCTGCCGCTCATGACTTATCACAGATATCGTTTTCCGTGACGTCGTTTTATTACTCACATGTCTGTCGTCGCTTTCGATCTTTTTTTTTCTCGTTCGAAACGCGTTTTTACAAATTTTTTTTTTTTTTTCCATACTCGTTTCGATTTTTTTACGAGTCTTCAAATAGGTACGGCGATGGTTCGGTGAAGCCACAGTCTCGGCAAAGTCTCTGGGAAAATTAAAAAATAAATTAAATCACGATTTCTCGAGTGAACAGAATTTATTGGCAAACAAATTTTGAAAAATTTGATTTTTTTTTCTCAATTAAATTTTTTCAAATATCGATCTCGAATATTTGTCGATCGATTGATTGGAATTTGATGGAAATTGAGAAATCGATTGGAATTAGATTTGAAAAATTGTATATATTTTTTTTCAATTAAACCTTGAACCATCTTCAAATCGCTGAGCACTTTTTCTCCAAATAGTTTATTGGATTATTTTGTAAAATTGAGCTTCAGTGAAAATTTAAATTTCCTCGTAATTTTGCAAGTATTGATTTCAAATATTGGCAGAGTCTCTGAGGGAATTGAAAAATAAATTAAATCACGATTGGGTGAGTGAAAAAACATTCATTGGTGAAAAAAATTCAAGGAACCTTATTTTTTTTTCTCAATTAAATTTTGAACCATCTTTAAAATAGTGGGATTTTTTTTTTCAAAAAAATCGATTGCATTCAGGGTTGCGAAATTTTTAATGAAAAAGTAATGCATTGACCATTACTTTTTTAATGGCTAATAAAAATAATTTCCATTAACCATTAAAATTTGATGGTTAATGGTTAATGGAAATATTTTCCATTAACCATTAAAATTTAATGGTTAATGGAAATTATTCCTATTAACCATTAAAATTTAATGGTTAATGGAAATTATTCCTATTAACCATTAAAATTATTTCGATTAACCATTAACCATTAAATTTTAATGGTTAATGGTTAATGAAAATGCAAATGCATTAAAAAAAGTAATGCATTATTAGCAATCCTGCCCATTACAATATAGTGTGTAATTGAAAAAATTTCCATTATTCCATATAAATTGCAGTGTAATGTGTAATGGACAAAACTTTGATTGCAATTTTGAGAATGGAAAAATATAGATGAATAAATTATTGCAGTTTTGGCATTACATTTTATTGATTTAGAACTTAGATTTTCAGGTACCTTAAATTCTAAAAAAACATCTAAATTACAATTCTAGAAAGCATCTATATCATAGATGCTTTTTAGAATTTAAGGTACCTGAAAATCAAAGTCCCAAGTCAATAAAAATGTACTGCAAAATTGCAATAATTTATTTATCTATATTTTTCCATTCCCAAAATTGCAATCAAAATTTTGTCCATTACACATTACATTGTAATAACAATATAGATGCTTTTTAGAATTGTAATATAGATGTTTTTTTAGAATTTAAGGTACCTGAAAATTCTAGTCCTAAGTCAATAAAATGTAATGCAAAATTGCAATAATTTATTCATCTACATTTTTCCATTACCAAAATTGCAATCAAAATTTTGTCCATTACACATTACATTGCAATAATAATATAGATGCTTTTTAGAATTATAATATAGATGCTTTTTAGAATTATAATATATATGCTTTTTAGAATTTAAGGTACCTGAAAATTTAAGTCTTAAATCAATAAAATGTAATGCAAAATCGCAATAATTTATTCATCTATATTTTTCCATTCCCAAAATTGCAATCAAAGTTTCGTCCATTACACATTACATTGCAATGGGTAATGGAAATTTTTTCTATTACACACTACATTGTAATAGGCAGGGTTGCAAATAATGCATTACTTTTTTAATGCATTTGCATTCTCATTAATCATTAACATTTAATGGTTATTGGAAATAATTTCCATGAAAATAATTTCCATTAACTATTAAATCTTAATGGTTAATGGAAATTTAATAATTAATGAAAATAATTTCCATTAACCATTTAAACTTAATGGTTAATAAAAATAATTTCCATAACCATTGAAATTCAATGGTTAATGGTTAATTAAAATGCAAATGCATTAAAAAAAAGTAATGCATTATCTGCAACCCTTTTTGCATTATATTAGAAAATTGAGTTTTAGCGATTATTGAAATTTTTAATAATTGTAAAAATAAAATTTTTACCACTGGATAATCCTCCTCGAGTGCATCGACGCCGAGTCGATGGTAGACGGATTTATTGGCCGCAAATAATTTGACGTCTTCGCGTGGCATCGTCGGACTCATTATTTGCCACGATGGATCCTTTAAATTTCCGGCGAGATTCAGTATGTCTCGTTTTTCGTAAAACACCCGCAAAGAATTATTACCCTGAAAGAATTTCATGACAAATATATAGTTCGGTTAAAACTGAAAGAATTAAATTTAATGTATTTAAATAACTCAAAAATTTTGAAAAAATATCCCGCCCATTATTGAATTTGAATTAAATGATCACATTCATTTTTTTTATCAATGGATAAAATTCGAAATAAATCAATAAACTTGGCTTTGATGACCAAAAGCAATTTGCAGACATTTAAGTACACAAAAAAAAAACGATTGGAACAGAAAATTAGTCACAGTATTTTTAGGAAAAGTCAAAATTGATTAAAAATCGTTATTAAAAATTAATTCATCTATCACGAATCATTACTATTATTACTTAAATATTTTGAAATCCCAAAATATTTAATTTCAATCCTTCAAGAAATTATCGACAAATTCTAATTCAGTCAATAAATGGATGAAACTAAAGATTGGCCATACATTTTTTTGGGGGAAAATTATTCCGGGAAATTTACCGCAGACATTTTTTTCCCAAACATTGAAAAGATCAGGTATGAAAATTTTTTAATTTTCTTTTTTTTCATACAAATTAGCGTTTCCATTTTAGGGAACGTACCCATACTACGTGACCCATTTTTTACCATTTTTTACCCCCCCCCCCCCCCCCCCCCCCGGTGACCACCCGTAGTATATGCCAAGACCCCCCCCCCTCCCCTCTAGTTTTCACGTAGTAATTCATAATTATGGTTTTAAACCATTTTTTGCAAACACAATTAGTAAAAAAATTAAAGGAACAGCAAAATTTGTGAGATTTTTAAGCGTTTTTCAAAAGGCTGTGACTGTGTTAATTTTGGTCAAGTTAAAAAAAAAATAGCATTTTAAAGCTTTAATCTACTAGTTTCGGAATATTGAGTCAAAAAACATTTTTGGGCCTCACCCTCGACGTAGTCGAAAGAAATATCATGGCAAAAATTTTTTCGAAATTTTTGGGTCTTTCAAAAAGTCGCTGGGCTCCAAAAATTTTCTTCGAGCTTAACCAATCTATGGATCGTTTAGCTGGGTTCTTTGGCTTCAATTTGCTTTTTTTGATTTTTGTTTTACGATCATTTTTCGCTGAGATTTCGCATAAACGAAAAAACAAATTTTGATGCTTAATTTTGACTTGAAAAAGTCCAAAAAAATAGCTTTTTTTCTTGTTGTTGAAATCTGGCACAACTTTGCAGATATAGCGAAAAATACCAATGTTTTCAGGTTTTTTTTTAGCTCAATGTATACCTTGAAAACATGTCAATTTTTAAAATAATCGGTCGAGCCGTTTTTTGTGACCGAACCATCGAACTTTTGAAAAAGTTGAAGGAACACGTTTATTGATCCTCAAAGACCAATTGATGGTGTTAAAAATGAAAAAAAAAAGTTTTTCTTTTTTTGTCTCTCAAATTTGCATTTATTTAATGAGCGTGAAAGCTAAAAAAATCTAAATTTGGAAAAAAAAATTTGTTTGGAGCCCAACGACTGTTTTGAAAAAAGCAAAAATTTCGAAAAAAAATTTGCCGTGATATTTCTTTCGACTGCGTCGGTGGTGCCCAAAAAAATGTATTGCCTCGAGGTTCCGAAACTGGAAGATTCAAGCTTCAAAATGCTTTTTTTTTTTAATTTCCGATCAAAAATAACAAAGTTACGGCCTTTGAAAAATCGCTGAGAAATCTCGCAATTTTTTCTGTTCCTTTAATTTTTTGACTGGATGTATATGAGCTCGAAAAAGTGCGAGATTTCCCTAGAGGATATTGATTACGTGACAAAAACCTAAGCCCCCCCCCCCCCCCCGCCCCCGTGACCAAGCGTGGTATTCTGAAGACCCCGCCCCCCCCCCCTTAAGAGCGTAAAATTTCAAAAAATTGATTATAATATTTCATTAACGATCAATATATTTTTGGTCGAATTATTATTTGATGTTAGAAAAAATGCACAAATTTTTCACCGTTTTTGAGGCTTTTGAATTTTCATCCGTCGTTGGTGTTTCGGGCCTCGACGAGATCGGCGATAACGAGGGTGTTCCGTCGTTGCTCGAACCGATCGAACCGTTTGATCCTCGTGACAAAGGTAGGCTCGATATTCCGCTCGATTCGCTCTGAGTACTCGGCGATGTCGTACGCGAAATATCGGGCAGGCTCTTTCGATCCATTTCAATGGGAGCAAGTAGGGCCATTATGCCCCGAAAATCATCCTTATTCAAGCCCGCGAGGGACAGTGCCATTGCGAGCGCCATTTTTTTTTTCCAATCACAAACTTTCCCTTTCGCTCACCCAAAACTGAGGAAAAAAAAAATAATGAAATTAATAGAATAATTAAAAAAAAAAAAAAATTTAATATTTTTATTTAATCAATTTTCCCTGCACAAACGACTCGTGGGAAAAATCGACAATTATTCCAAAAGGCGTTCTCTCAATGGCCGAATATTGTTGATTTCCTCCTTTACCATTTTTGTTCTCGCTCTTTTTCATCCATAACTTTTATCACGAAAAATTTGCAAGAAAATTCTGACAATTGGAAATAGTTCACATTGATCCGAATATTTTTCTTCATCAGAGACGCTAAATCGACGAATTAATTAAATTTAATCTAATGTTTTTCAGTGAATCGATTATCTTTGTAATTAATTTATCATCCTAATTTTATAATCAATGAAATACTTTAATGATCGAGTACACACTCAAAAGTGAAAGTGAAAATTTTATTATTCGATCGATTGATTATTATTAATTATTATTAATCAAATAATTATTCGATTAATTATGAATTAATTGACTGATTAGTCGATTGATTATTTGATAATTTAATTGATTGATCTATCAATCAATTGATCATCATTTGAATGAATCGATTATTTCAATATATCAAATGAATAATCAAATAATCGATTTTTTTTATTATCAATTAATTGGCGAATCCATTAGACTCGAATTAATTATATTTAATTGGAAAACACTCGATGAATAATTTTTCATGATTTTCTCTCTACTCACAATGATTTCCGATCGATTTTAATGTTCGACACAAAACCGTCAAAAATTATCGAACACGGAGAATACGAAAACGGAGACAACGCGTCTCGCGACATCAACAAGACAGACTAAATGTGTTTCTCAGCGGTCGTTCGTGCGATTAATTTCTTTTTTCCCTCTTCCACAGATTGTATACATTTTGTGTATTGTATTCACGTGTCTATATACATATATATATGTACACAAACAGATCCAATAACGACCTTGTATAAAAGTACCATTTTGGGCCGAATTTTACACTCCTGAAATTTTTATAATCCTGATTTTTACCTATTTCACACAATTAATTATCGATCGGTTCAATTAATCAACGATATGTCGTAATAAAAATTGAAATAGCGGTAATTCGAATAGTAACATTTTTTCAGAGCACTTATAATTTTTTAGCTCCGCGAATCGAGCGATGAATTTTTTTTTTTTTTGCAAAAGACATAAAAAATAATTATAAATATTTGACATATTTGGGATTAATCATTTATGAATCAGAGAAGTTTCCGTTACTGGTATCTTTTGGGGGAATCTGTCTTACTGACCGCCGATATAAACATAGTTTTCTATCTTATCGACCATCTCGGTCGGTAAGATGGATTTCTGTCTCGCTGACTACAGATATTATCGACAAGTTTGCGTGGAGGTTGTCAGAAATGTCACCAGATGGCTTCGACCGTTGTCGACTTCCGATGGTTTCAACGAGGCTGGTTTTACCTCAATTATTTGACAGAATATCCGGTGATAAAGATTGAGCAGTGTTTCAAATCTTTGGTTCTCAGCATCTCTTTATTTTGCATTATATCGTGAATTAAAAAAAAAGATAATGAATTCGATTGAGTTGATAAAATTAAGGAAAAAGATGATTGAGACTTTTAAGTGAGACCCAAATCGCAAATGATGAGAAAATTCTGCAAATTTGGTATTTTACGCGCTTTTATTTAACTCATACTGTTTGTATGTTGTCTGCGTCAAATTTTGTAATCGATTTTTCGACCACTTCCAGTCGACCGATTAACTTGAAATTTGGCAGGTGTGCAATTTGACAAAAAAACTAAATGGCGGCTCCAAGATGGCGGACGAGATTTGTGATTATGGTCCGATTCTGTTCAAAATTGGAATGTAGGGGTTTTTGAGGTCGGAGATTATGAATTTGTTGTAAAAATTAATAAATCATTAATTAATAATTAATTAATTAAGACTTGGACTGTGCGAAGTTAACGGGCAAGAAGCCATGTAATGCAGAAGCTTTGAAAGAAATGGAAAGACTAAGATCCATATCACGAGACTAAGGAGACTTGACCATAGAATAAATTGCATGTGCAATAACATGACTATATTAAAACTTGACAATGTAATAATAATATAACTATTTACTATTTGTTTGATATAATATGACATAGGCCTCTCGGATATTTGACAAGCCTAAAAAGTATAAAATAATATTGAATAAATTTTTTTTTTTAAATCACGCTTTTATTTTTAGTCATAAAGATTTTCGTTTACATTTAGCAACAAAGGAAAACTTATTTTGTACTTTTTAGTACTTTTTTTCAATGAAGTATTTGAGTGGTCGTGTAAGAATTTCACGACGATTTGGAAGCTCGTTATCAAATAATTAAGATTAACAAATTAAATAAAATTAAGTGTAGTCTTATGGAAACTGATATAACTTTGCGATAAGTTTTTTTTTGACCTCTCAATTTTGTAATATCCACAATATACTGAAAGCAATGGAAAGAAAACGAAGTTTATTGATAAATTTTTTTTTCATTTGTTTAAAAAATTGTATTTAACAAAACGTTAATTTCTTAATAACGAGCTTCCTAATCGTCGTGAAATTTTTACACCACCTCTTAAATACCTCATACAAAAACATACCAAATTTTCAGAATCTTCTCATCATTTTTTAGTTTAACCCTTAAGGAGGTTGAAGCCCACACGGTAATTTATATATTTAAAATATATGCAAAATTGCGTACGAAATATACTCAAAATTTAATTACCGTATATAAATGAATGTATTTTAAATATATTTTTTATAGATGTGTAATATATTTATTTGGATAGATTTTGCCGCTTTTCGTATATGTACGTATATTTTAAATTAGTGCTGGGCGATACAGTATCGATATCTGGAATATCGATACTCTTCGACCCAAATATCGATATTTTGTATCGATTCTTGGCGTTACGATATTTTCAAGTATCGATACGCAATACATAAATATCGAAATTTCGATACAACCGATTTTTATTGAGTTTATGTTACCGACTGTGGCAAAAAATTACCGGTTTCGTTACCGACTGAGGTACGAACGACAGTTTTTTGTTACCAACTGAGGTAAGAAACTACAGTTTTTTGTTACCGACTAAGGTCAAAAACTACTGCTTTTATTTCGAACTGAGGTTTTTTTGCATTTTTATTTGAGTATCGATATCGGTGATATCGATATCGCATTCCCGATATTACACCTGTATCGATACTCAGACCACCAATACGTATCGATACCAAATATCGATACATTCATCAAATATCGCCATCACTATTTTAAATGTATTTAAAATGTATTTCAGATATATATAAAATAAATTTAAAATATATTTTAGATATATGTAAAATGTACGACACATACATTCAATATATATTTTATATGTATGATGCATACGCCTGAAATATAGATTAAATATATGTTGCATGTATTCCAAATATAGTTGAAAAATGGGCTGCATACATTCCGAATATGGGTTGAATATCCGATACCTGTGTAGAAATTTCCGAAAAATCGGAAATTCTCTAGGAGAATCAAATACAAAAGTACGAGTTCATGTGAAGCCGGCAAGAACTCCTTATATGGCTTCATTTACGCCGGACTTCTGTTAATATTCCGTTCTCGCGCCCGCCTTTATAAGCATACTCGTCGCATCCTCCGTATGGGGGTTCAGCGGGTGCCGCTTCGCGACATCTCGCGGCGAGTCTGGAAACCATCGCGACGCTGCCTATACGTTACGAACATGTGGCAGGCGCCCGATCGCTTGTTCTCGCGGAATAAACATTATAATGTAAATAATAATGAAAAGTGTGAACACAATAAACTTAAATAATTAAATAAATATTATGTTAGTTAGTTAGTTATGTTACCATATATGTTGCATATATGGTAGCATATATTAAGAATATATGTAGAATGTATAGGAGATACATGTAAGTCACACCTATCTCTCATATATGTTGCAAATATATCAGCATATATTAAGAATATATGTAGAATATATATCAGAATATATTAAGAATGTATGCTAATATATATGCAACATATACGTGTAGATTAAAAATATATGCACATATATTCGAAATATATCCACATATATTTTGCGTATATTAAAAATATATAAATTTCCGTGGGGGTAATGATGATAGAATTGTGAAAATTTGGTATGTTCTTACATGAAGTATTCAGGAGGTCGTGTAAAAATTTCACCACGATTAAGAAGCTATTTATTGAACAATTAACATTCAAAAGTTTCATAGCTTCTAAACAACCTTAAGTTTTTTCACTAAAGCTGAAAATTTTTGAAATTTTTGGAAAAATGGAAAAATCTCCATTGGAAAACCTAAAAAATTAGAATCAAAGCGTTTCATATTTTGCATAGGCTCTTTTTAAAAATTAACAGTGCGAACGTGCCGATGAATAAATTCAGATGAGACATGGCCGATGGTCGGAAAAAACCTGGGAAACCTGAAATTAAAGGGGATGTCAGGAATTTGAAAAATTGCGAGAGAAGTCAGGGCGAACGTTAACCAGAAAAGAGCCTGACTTTTACCCTGACATTCTTTTTTGAACCTTCTTTAAATATATAATTTTTAAAAACCACAAAATAGTTTTAAAAAAATTGCAAAAATCGATGGTCGCACTTTAAAAATCTGCCAAAAATTGAAAAATGATCGGATTGGGATTAACCAAGCGAGGTTTTGAAGCTTGAACGATCCTGAAGAGAATAAGTTCAAAGCGGAGTCAAAACTTCATCTAGGCAAAAAGTTACAGTTATTTTAATGAACAAGTTAAATTCTGGATACACAAAAAAAAATTTGGATTTATTCTTTTCAAACCTTATATTGATGTATTCTATTCCCCGGAACATGAATCTACCAATAGTTTTCTCGAAAAATCAAAATTTTCATGAATTTTCATCAAACACATTTTTGCTCAATTTTAGGCCCATTCTCAGAAACCTCAAAATCGCGACCTTTCAAAGGCTCATAACAGTTCGACCGATTCCAAAATTTATTTTTCGTACTTGAAAGCTGTTACTGAACTTAGAGAATGGCGTTTGGTTAATTCCTATAAAAAAATTATGGTCATTTTATTGAATCGATTCAATTTTGGCCAAAATGTGAAAAAAAAATTAAATTAATCTTATTCAAACGTTATATGGATGTATTCCCCCCCCCCCCTCCGAAACACGAATCTACCAATAGTTTTTTCAAAAAATCATAATTTTCATAAATTTTCATCAAAAACATTTTTGCTCAATTTTGGCCCCATGTATTCAATAACGATTTTACGAATGAATTCTATTAGAAAAATCAATTCTATTGTTCTTCGGCATAGCAGTATAAAAGAAATTTTCATCATCAGGAATTACAAGTATAATCAATCAGTTTTCCGGTCTTTCGTCATCGAGTATTCGTCCTCAAAGTGCTTGAATCGGCACAATGTACTTTAATGTACTTCATCGCACTTCATTGTACTTCATTGTACTTCATTGTACTTCAATGTTCAATTAATTGAAGTAGCAAGTATACTCGGATTCCCTAGACTGATTGAAAGTACTTCAAGCATAAGTAATTGAAGGATCAAGTAATTGAAGTACGTTGATTGATTCAATGTTTTTCAAGCATAAATACAAAGGTAGGGGATATGTGTTAAAAATCATCCCCTTAGTCAAAATGATCACCATTGATTTTGTCCAATCTGCTATCACAATCATAAAAAATCGAAATTCTGTTGGCTGATCTAAGCCGAGGACATTTTGTGCAATAAAAATGTTTATTTTTTCTTTATTTTTAGTATTTAGCTATTGTTGACGTATATTATGGTGTCTCTAAAGTTTATAAATTTCTATTTCAATTAAATACAATATAGTCAGGGATCAATAAAAAAAAAAAAATAGTCAGGGATCGTTTGACCCCATGGGGAATTATTTTACCTCGGATTAGGGGGATCCTTTTGTAAAAGTTTGGAAGAATTATTAAAAAATTGAAAATTAAAACGTATAATACTTTTTAGGATCATAAAAGTATTGAGGTAAATGTCCCAATTATTGACCAGGTCCCAATTATTGAACACTGTCTCGTATTTTTATTATTTCTCATTCACCTGCATGCATTTACTTATTTATAAAAATTTCATTACATACATGGAACTTTTAGCTATCGAAATGTTACCTCACTTGTGCAAAAAAAACTTTAATGGATAGAGAAAAAAATTATTTAATCAGCAACGGTGACCCGATTTGACGTCTCGTGGTAAATGCTTATCGTTTTTTCTAAGAAGCGCCGCTTCACGCGTAAAGGCATACAAAATGCAAAAACTGTGGCATCTCAAAAAGTAACGGCGTTTCAGGTTCCTCAGAAAATTTCTTACAGATAACAATTTTTTAATTTTTTTTAAAATTAATTATTTGTCAAAAAAATACGGTGTTCGATAATTGAGATATAGAAAATGCAGTGTTTCCCAATTATCAAACACTCGAATTCTCCGAGATGGCGTCATTAAACCCATCAAAACATCGGGACAGTAAACGCGTGACAGATCGTGTGAACTCGAACAAAAACTGTAAGTTCCTGAATAAACTTACCTCTATTCTTTTAATAATAACTCTAAGATCGTCAAACATATTTTTTATTTGTATTTTCGTGCAATAAACATAAAAAGAAAAGTAAAAAGAGAATATAACCAAAATGTAACCTAAAAATACGAATGTAATGTTCAATATTTTTTGCTCTCCGATATTTCAGTCGAAAAACAAGAAAGCTGCGACAGAATCAAACAAAAACGGAACAAAAAAACGAGGAAGCCGAAAATAAAAATAAAGTAAAGTTCGAGTTGAAAAGCAAAAATAAACCAATTGCGAATGAACCAAAAACCTTTCAAAAGAGACTAAATATATATTTTTGTATTTTTTCATGATTAATAAAAGATTATTCAAGTGTTTGATTTTGCTTTTATTTCTTAATATTGTACCCAAAATAATATTTTCAGAACGGAAAAAGAATTCTCGAGAGTGATCGATAATTGGGACGTGCCTATTCAATATTAGGGACGTATAGGCACTTCCAGTATTCAATAATTGGGACATTCGCACGCTTCACACTGTTATTCTTTTTTTTCATTCGAAATCATTTAAAAGCAATTCAAAGGGTGATTTTTCGAAAGTAAAAATATCAAAGTATCATTTGAACATGAAAGCGATGGTTTTTTTTCCTTGTTTTTATATTTTTTTTCTCACCGAATTCAATCCCCAGATCCTTAGCTGTTCAATAATTGGGACATATACCTTAGTTAAATAATTTGTCCTTGATTTCAAGGACATCATTTTGGCAACTTTTTCCCTACTTAGACTTTACTATAGATGTTCCAATACTTTTGTACTGATAGTACAAAACAAGTATCGTTAAATATGGAATTACCGTCAAGCTCCGATAGATTCTGACACCGTCATCACAAGAGATGCGATTGTTCGAGGTGACTGTAAGAAGAGATGAAAAACTATCAATCCCTTTGCATAAACATACGGTAAATACATGAATAATGTACACGGCGTGGACATGTAGAGTGGGTGGTTGATTCGCGTGTCCTAGTCGACCGATCTGCGCGGCCCTAGCAACCGCACATGCGCCCTTATGGCACTTTTGAGGGGGGGGGGGGGGTTGCTTCTCCCAGGTGGTTGGGGATTGGCCCCGGAGTAACACCCCCTCATAATGGGTTCACCCGTCCAAGAGCGAGGCCGCGAGGCTGAGAGAGTAAGAGAGAGAGAGAGAGAGAGAGAGAGACAGAGAGAGAGAGAGAGAGAGATCGGAGTATAACCTCGGCGGGTGCCGACGTGGTAAAGCGAGATGAGAGAGGGTTAACCCGGAGGAGAGAAGCAGAGAGAGAGAGAGGGTGAATTGCGAGGGGATGAAAGAGGCCAACGGAAGCCATATTGATTTCCCTATGTTTCCCCCGTGTTGTTACTATAGCTCCCGTTGAGGGCGCGATGAAGTACATATATACAACCCTCTCTCTCTATATATATACCACACGGGACATGTATTTTTCATCCCCCAAAGTCCGGAGGGACGCAAAGTCCATGTTTGGACGAGCCTTCTACGCCCTTTTGGTCCTGAGCCAACCTTATGTACAAAATTGTACATAAGTGAGGTCATGTATACATCGAAGGTGCACCCACCACCCTCCTGGACGTGGCAAACCCTCAGCCTTCTCTACTCTGCCATCCAGCAGAGCGTCCGAACTCGCGCAACCATCCCCTACCTCACAACCTTCGACGCACAATGTTCTCTCTCTCTCTCCCTGTACCTTTTTTTTCCTCCTGCTTCTTCTTCTTCTTCGTTTTTTTCTACCCTCTTCTGTTCAATACATGCCCAACCTCTCGTTTTCAACGAGTGATCCAACCAGGTCGTCGTACGTTTTACTCTCCCTGTGTATATCGACTGCGTTGTCATAAGGGCGCGTTCGGCACACTTCGAACAGATCGCGAAATTTTGTTGATCACAAGCCCCAACCTCCCTTCGCCGGAAATCAGTTTTTCTTTCTCGATTTTAATAACAAAAGTTGGAAAACTCGATCTGGGGGTGGTTCAAAGTGTGGACCATTATTGGGGGTTGTTGGGCATTGTTTTGTTCAAGTTTAGGGACTTTTTTTTACATCGATGAAGGGCGAAACAGTCTGGAGAGTCTCGTTGGCATTAATCTGATCAATTTGCAATTAATGCAGCAGATTTTGTCGGTTTATTCTTCGATTTTAATAACAGAAGTTGGAAAACTCGATCAGGGGGTGGTTTAAAGTGTGGACCATTATTGGGGGTTGTTGGGCATTGTTTTGTTCAAGTTTAGGGACTTTTTTTTACATCGATGAAGGGCGGAACAGTCTGGAGAGTCTTGTTGGCATTAATCTAATCAATTTACAATTAATTCAGCAGATTTTGTCGGTTTATTCTTCGATTTTAATAACAGAAGTTGGAAAACTCGATCTGGGGGTGGTTCAAAGTGTGGACCATTAATGCGGGTTGTTGGGCATTGTTTTGTTCAAGTTTAGGGACTTTTTTTTACATCGATGAAGGGCGGAACAGTCTGGAGAGTCTTGTTGGCATTAATCTGATCAATTTGCAATTAATGCAACAGATTTTGTCGGTTTATTCTTCGATTTCAATAAAAAAAGTTGGAAAACTCGATCTGGGGGTGGTTCAAAGTGTGGACCATTAATGCGGGTTGTTGGGCATTGTTTTGTTCAAGTTTAGGGACTTTTTTTTACATCGATGAAGGGCGGAACAGTCTGGAGAGTCTTGTTGGCATTAATCTGATCAATTTGCAATTAATGCAACAGATTTTGTCGGTTTATTCTTCGATTTTAATAATAGAAGTTGCAAAACTCGATCTGGGGGTGGTTCAAAGTGTGGACCATTATTGGGGGTTGTTGGGCATTGTTTTGTTCAAGTTTAGGGACTTTTTTTTACATCGATGAAGGGGGAAACAGTCTGGAGAGTCTTGTAGGAATTAATCTGATCAATTTGCAATTAATGCAGCAGATTTTGTCGGTTTATTCTTCGATTTTAATAACAGAAGTTGGAAAACTCGATCAGGAGGTGGTTTAAAGTGTGGACCACTATTGGGGGTTGTTGAGCATTGTTTTTTTCAAGTTTAGGGACTTTTTTTTACATCGATGAAGGGGGAAACAGTCTGGAGAGTCTTGTTGGCATTAATCTAATCAATTTGCAATTAATTCAGCAGATTTTGTCGGTTTATTCTTCGATTTTAATAACAGAAGTTGGAAAACTCGATCTGGGGGTGGTTCAAAGTGTGGACCATTAATGGAGGTTGTTGGGCATTGTTTTGTTCAAGTTCAGGGACTTTTTTTTTACATCGATGAAGGGCGAAACAGTCTTGAGAGTCTTGTAGGAATTAATCTGGTAAATTTGCAAGTCATGCAGCCGATTTTGTCGGCGAAGCTCGAAAGTGCCGATAAAGTAGAAGCCTTACCGACTGCTTTATCGACTTTGTCCGAGTTTTTTCGATGTCTTGTTGGCACTGCTGTCAATTTGTCCATCTGGACGGAATTATTCATTACAAATGATCGAATCGCGTGTCCTGGTGCCATAAACAATCACTTTTTCGTTAACCATAATTACCGGAGTGTATTCAATCACGAAAAATGATGGCCAAAGGGGATATATCTCGCAAGATGAGCGATTTTTCGTCGAATATTCGCGTTCTCTCGTTTCTCGATTTACTCGTCCATTCTGGCCCGTATATAAATACACGAGAGCTGGAAAACATGAAATATGACGGTCGATGTGCTCGATGTGCGTGGGTGGTCCTGAATTTCATATATGAGGCATTTCGCGACGAGTCGGCCACCCCATTTTTTGAAATCGCCAAGAATCGCATACAAATTTTTAGAAAGTAGTTCCAACTATCAAGGAAAAATCGTGATTTTTTTCAGATTTTTAAATTACATTTCTTAGCCAGAAAAAAATACAAAAAATTTGTTTGTCCCATTTTGTAACTCGAAAATTATTCATCGTACGAAAAAAAAGTACAACATAAAATTTCGTATTTTCAACAAGCTTTTCACTGAAATTTTTTACAAACTCCTCCGAAGGCTCTACATGCCATTTTCGGAGCAAATAATGTTTTGATATTTTTTTTCTCAGAATTGACGTCTTCGATTCGTCTGTAGATTTAACAGTTTTTTACTTGATATATTTGCAGACTATAAAAAAATTGGCGTAGTGGAGAATCCATTATTTCAAATGCATTTTTATTGATACAATCTATCATTATAGAGTGATTTAACGAAATAGTGTAGATATTGATATTTTATCACTATTAATCGTAGACAGGAAAAAATAATAAAATAATCTCGTTTTGATGCTGCGAAGACGATTCCAGGAACAAAGCAGTGTCGTTGCTTCATTCCCAAAAATCATACACAGATCGAAATAAAAAAGTACTCATTGGCCATAGAAACGTCGGTGTATCCAAAGAAGGTGAATTAATTCTTTTTTGCAATCGCGAGACGCGAGTATTCTTTGACTCCAATTTGAATAGACTTTATCGGCGTCCATGGGTCCATTGATAAAGTTTATTAAAATGTACAAAAAGATATTTAAAAAAATAAAAATGAAAAAAGTTTAAAAAAATTGAAAAAGTACCAAAAATAAACAAAAATACGGGCTTTAGAAAATATCTATGAATAGTCTCAACCCTGTTGATGCACAGAGAAATTTGTGTATGTATTTGGGATCAAAAACGCATGAGAAGGAATGGATTCTCCACTGAGCCAATTTTTTCATAGTCTGTAAATATATCAAGTAAACAACTGTTAGAACTACAGACAAATCGAACATGTCTATTCTGAGAAAAAAAATATCAAAACATTATTTGCTCCGAAAATGGCACATAGAGCTTTTGGTGAAGTTCGTAAAAAAATTCAGCAAAAAGTACGTTGAAAATCCTAAATTTCATGTTGTACTTTTTTTTTCGTACGATGAATAATTTTCGAGTTACGAAATGGAACAAGAAAATTTTTTGTATTTTTTTCCGGCCAAAATGTGTAATATAAAAATCTGAAAAAAATCACGAATTTTCTTGACAGTTAGAACTACTTTATAAAAATTTGTAAGCGATTTTTGGTGATTTCAAAAAATGGGCTGGCCGACTTGACGTGGAATGCTTCATATATATATATATATATGTATATGTAACGTTTATTCGAGCGATTCATGTCTCTCATCATTACCACATCGGAGGGTGCCTACCCTCGCGAGAGGAGTTAATACCACGGACTTGATTGTTAGAAACAAGTTTTCTTCTCCCTTTTGCCATTTAGTCAGTCCTCAATGAGGATTCGTTGTGCATTTTGAGTGAAAATGTTTAGTTTAGTGCTTTCAAACCTTCAAATTTTTTAATTCTTAGCAAGGTTCTTTCAGTTCGAAAAACCATTCTCAAATGTTGCAGTTTTTTTTTATACTTGAAAAAATTTAAGTAAATATAATATTGAAAAATGGGGTACTTTCCCAGGTGATTGATGCGAGAGTCCAGTTCGTCTTAAGTTTGAAATCAAAAGTAGCCACCACAAAAAAATCAGGTACAAAATTAACCTGATACACGAATATCTATTTACAAAAATATCGAAATACAAAAATATCCAAACACACTAGTGGAAAAAATTAAAGGATCAACCAAAATTCCCGAATTTTTAGTGGTTTCTAACAATGCTGTATCTCAGTGAAAAATAGTCGTATCGAGGTCTAAAAAAAGCATTTTGAAGCTTGAAGTTTCTAGTTCTCAGATATTTTAGCAACAAAACCCGTAGTAAAAAACTCCATTCGTCGCTATTGAAAAATCCCCATTCATTCCCCATTGCCAAAATAACCAATGGAGATGAATGCCGAATTACCTAAGGGGATTTTCGCCATTGAATTCCCCATTTGAAACGGAATGGGGATTATCTAATGGGGATTCAATGGAGACAATCCCCTTCGGCAATTCGGCATTCATCCCCATTGGTTATTTTGGCAATGGGGAATGAATGGGGATTTTTCAATGGCGATGAATGGAGTTTTTACTGTACGAAAGAATCTCCATTGCTGTTCGCCACTCATTCCCCATTGCCCACAAAGCCAATGGATATGAATGCCGAATTTTCTAAGGACATTTTCGCCATTGAATTCCCCATTTGAAACGGAATGGGGATTATCCCATGAGGATTCAATGGAGACAATCTCCCTAGGTAATTCGCCATTCAGCTCCATTGGTTTTTGTGGGCAATGGGGAATAAATGGGATCATCAATGGAGATTCTTTCATATGATTGCTATATATACATGGAATTACGCATTAAATAATCAAATGATGTAAGTTATCAGTAAGTAAGGTTAATCATAATGCTAATATTAGCATAACGACCAATAATTATATACGCATTATATATATATATATATATTATTACATTTAATAGAAATTATTGAAGCTCATATATGCAATTTCCGAGATAAAATAATGAGCGTATAGAATCAGTTGCATATATATATTTTATTTACTTATCATTATTAATTCATACACTCTTTTTAAGAATCTATCGACTGATTATTTTGATCATTTCATCGTTAGCCGCATTTGGGTTCCAATGAACATCTGTGGGAAATGCTAATCTTTCAGTTCATCCGCATTGACTTTCCAATGGACATCATTGGATAAGGCGGATCATTTCGTTCATCAGCATTTACCTCCCCATGGACACCATTGGGCAATGCTGATCGCTCGATACATCCGCATTGGCTTTCCAATGAGCATCATTGAGTAATGATGATCATTCGATTCATCCGCATTTGATGTTCAATGGATACCCATTCACTGATCAATGGTCAGCCCTGTACACCATTGACAAATGCGGAAATCTCAATGGGTCCCCATTCATTGTCCAATGGAGTCGTATGAGGACCATTGGTTGCCATTGGCGATTCAATGGAGTTTTTTACTACGGGAATTTTCGAAGCTACAGGTTTGACGCAATTCTGAGAAATACCAAGAAAAAAAAATTTGCCAAATTTACATACCTTTTTTTTTTGGGGCGTTTCCCAAATTTGAATCAATGCTCTACAAGGATTGACGACGGTTTTTTGGAAAAGAAAAATTTTTCCATCCTTGTCATGAATTTCAAAAAACAGGAGAAAAAGGGCTATTTATGGTTTTTTAGGAAATCAACGGCCAAATTGAAAATATTGACAAAACGACTAATGTTCAGCGTGACTTTTACAGCTCAATATACCCACAAAATCCCTGTAAAGTTCAATTTGATCTATCGAACGGTTTTTTTTGTCTCAAGCAATCAAATTTTTGAAAAAAATTAAAGGATCATGTTTATTGCCCCTCAACACTTCATAATAATTATTAAAATGAAAAAATGCTTTTTTTTCGAGCATTTCCCTCATTTTTATTGCAAACAGCGTTTAAATTTATGAAAAAAAAAATTCGAGCATTATGTTTATTGCCCCTAAACACTTCATAATCATTATTAAAAGGGAAAAAAGCAAAAAAAAAATTGTTTTCCACTACACTGGAGAAATGCTCCTAAAATATTCTACCTCAAGCTAGATTCTAGCTCAAAGTACAGCTAAAGAATCTCTACTTCCGTTTGTATTCATATAAGTTTTGGGTAAGATCAAGTTATTACCTTAAATAAAAAATACATTCTATTTATTTATCCTTATCGATTCATTTGTATCAACATTATCACGTTGAAACGATTATTTTAATCAAATTATCACAAATTACTAATTAATCATTACTTATAAACAAAGTTACGACTGCAAAAAGCTACACTGAGAAAACAGTTTATTCGTAGTGAAGAAATATATTTAGTTGGCACTTTTACTTAAATATTCCTTAACTGTCACAAAATTTATTAGTCGTTAAAAAACATTTTATTTGTATCAAAATAATTTATGAATTGTTAAATATTCGTTTCAGTTGTTAACTGTTAAAAAATAATCGATTTCGCCATATTCAACTTTATATTTGTTAACGAATCCTGGTACATTGTTTTCCCAGTGTAGATTTAAATTGATATTTTACCCTTGCAATTCAAGAATAATACCAACAAATTATTATTATTATTATTATTATTATTATTATTATACATTCTTAGCCGGATATTTACACATCCGGATATTATTTATGAGATATTTTTGTATTTAGATATTATACAGATGATTATTTTTGCACATAGAATATCTTTGTCACGTTGTTTTTGTGAATTTCAAATTTTTTAATTTTAACGAATGGATCAATCGTCGGAACGATATAAAATTTATAACAACAACAACATTAACAATGAATGATGATAAAATTATTTTTGATAAAGTATTTTGAAAATTGCAAGAGTTATTTGCAATTTTCAGCAATAAGACGAAATGAATAAATGATAAATAATTATACCTTACTATTCATTTTATTTAAAAAAATCGAATTATTGTAAAAAATTACGTAACGCCATTAGAGAACGAAATAGAAGGTTGGGAAAGGCTATTGATAGCGACGAAATATACATATATATTAGGGCGATTTATTGTTTCGACTTTTTTTAATTTTCATCCCTCCCCACCTAAAATGCTGTTGCATATGTCTAAAAGAAACTACCCTGAAAGTTACAGCCCTTAATATTAATATTAAGTACTCGCCCTTCGCGTGAAAAGATTTCCCATCTAAAATACACGTAAATAAAAAACTTTTTTCTTCAAATTGCTATAACTCCACGGCATTTTATGCTATTATATTGTCCTTGGTCGCAACTTACGCAGAATTGAACGTTCTTCAAAAGTGTCCTGAGCAGCATAAGTGTAATTTACACTGGTGAGATGGTACGAGTCACTAAAGTTGATTTTAACCCACACTTTTCGTTTTTTTGCTGTTATTTTTGAAATGATCAGCGTTATCGAAAAATTGCAAAGGAAAGTTTTGTTGGAAATTTAATTTCCTACAAAAAAGGTCCTTTAGACCTACTTGAGAAAATTGATATTTCTTGAGGTATTGAACCTTAATTTATTTGCGGTATGAAATTTTTACGGTTTATCGAACCAAAAGTTCTTAATTGTTGATATTCCATATCATTTCGCCACTGGTGATATGATATGTGATATGGTGATATGATATAGAATATCAAAAAATTGAAACTTTTGGTTCAATAAACCATAAAAATTGTATACCAAAACCAAGTTAAGGTCCAATATCTCAAGAAATATCAATTTTCGCAAGTAGGTCTAAAGGACCTTTTCTGTAGGAAATTAAATTTCCAACGAAACTTTCTTTTGCAATTTTTCGATAACGTTGATAATTTCGAAAATAACAGCAAAAAAACGAGAAGTGTGGGTCAAAATCAACTTTAGTGACTCGTACCATCTCACCAGTGTAAATTACACTTACGCTGCTCAGGACACTTTTGAAGATCGTTCAATTCTGCGTAAATTGCGACCAAGGACAATATGATAGCATAAAATGCCGCGGAGTTATAGCAATTTGAAGAAAAAAGTTTTTTATTCACGTGTATTTTAGATGGGAAATCTTTTCACGCGAAGGGCGAGTACTTAATATTAATATTAAGGGCTGTAACTTTCAGGGTAGTTTCTTTCAGACATATGCAACAACATTTTAGATGGGAGTGAAAAAAATAAAAAAAGTTGAAAAAAAATCGCCCTAATATATATATACATATATAATCTGTCGGTGACTGATAAACGACTATGATACGCTATTATCATTTATTATTATTATTATTATTATTATTATTATTATTATTATTATTATTATTATTATTATTATAAATTGTGTCCAACAAGGTTGCTAGATCCGAGAGAAACTAAAGATTACCTTATGGTGGGGGGGAGGGAAAGCACACCTGGGTTGTCCACGTGCACGTTTGTATATAAACTTGGTTCCATCCGAGAGATATCAGAAACAGAGCATTAGAGTGATTCCCTCCCTGTCTCTCGTCCATCAGCTGCAAACTTTCCCAGAGACACAATCTTCATCCCCCTTTCGTCATCGCACATCCAGCGGCACTGAGGTCCTTTCAAATTATCTCACACGTCCTTGGAAAAGTATTATATGGGACATTCCATACCAAGTCAACCTGGGTGTGACCCTCGACCTCGCTGATTCCGTTTGCGATTTTTCATATGATTCTTCCAACTCAAAATAGCATTAAGAATTTTTTCAGATTTTTTAAATCAAATTTGAGTACGTTATGATTTTTTGAACATTTTGATCGAAAACCTCGAGGGCCGTGATTTAAAAATCTGAAAAAATTCTCAAAAATCCGGTGTCAAAAATAAAAAATTTGGACCCAGAATTCATGATTCCACCTCGATTTTAGGTTTTTATGAAGAAAACGTAAAAAAAATAGGTGCAGAAATTAACCAACTATTTATGGAAATTGTTGGTTAATGATAAAAATATTTAAGCCACTTTTCAAGGTGGATCAATTTCTGCATCTATTTTTTTTTACGTTTTCTTCATAAAAAACTAAAATCGAGCTGGAAGCGAAAGCCTGGACATCATGAATTTTGGGTGAGAAAATTTCATTTCTGACACCGGATTTTTGAGAATTTTTTCAAATTCTTAAATTACGACCCTTCAAGTTTTCGAAAAAAATGTTTAAAAAATCATAACGTACTCAAATTTGGTTTAAAAAACTGAAAAAAATTCCGAATGCTATTTTGCGTTGGAAGAATCATATAAAAAATCGTAAACGTAAACAGCGCGGTCGAGGATCACACTTAGGTTGACTCGATAGGGAATGCCCCATATACATGTGGAAAAACATATTGACAAGAATGATAAGATGGCACAACGATGAGAAATCTAATTTGAAGTAATTGCATTGCTTATTCTAATTTGAACGATTCCTCTTTGCGCAGTTTTCACGCAATGATATCGAGTTGGATAGAATTTTTAAAAATTCAAGAACGATTGTCGTAAAATTCCAAAAGTTCAGAAGCTTCCAGAAATTTTTAGAAATTTTCAAAATTTATAACATTAATTAAAAATTTTTTTTCAAAAATTTCATACAAACTGCCCTTTTTTAGTGTATTTTTGAAAATTATTAGAGCTCGATAATTAAAAAACTACGAAATTTCAAAAATTCACGAGTATTTGTCGAAAATTTTGATTTAGAAATTTATTTTTTCGAGTCCAAACCCTCGAGCAATTCTTTACAAATTTGATAAAATTCATTTGTCATGTCTAATACATTTGAGCTCCATTATTTCAAAATTACGAAGAAGATTTATAAATTTTTTTGGAAAATTCCAACATTTAACAGACACAAAAATTATTAAAGTTAAAAAGAATTTTTTTCCAAGATACGATTTTAACCAATTTTGACTGTCTCAAACTTACAAATAATTAATTAAGTTCAAATAAATATATTCAAAATAAACAAAATTTATTCAACTCTGGGCCTGAAAGAGCCTTAAGTCCATTCATCAGGCCCATTTTTAAATAAATCGTAAAAATTTATTTCAATCCACTAAAACCCATTCTCAAAATACTAAAACATTTTTAAAACACTAAAACTCATGTTTAGAAATATTTTTCCAAAAATATTAATGGCAAATTCATCGGTCATTCGAATTCCCAGGATGATTTTTAAACGCAGTGGGAAACCGGGGTGGTCCATATTGCCCCAAATTGGCTCTAATACGTGATATCGGAGTGCGGAAAATTCGAGGGAGTAAGAAAAGGCATTCCGGGAGTGAGAATGAGACGGATATGTACGGTGGGAAATCTTGTGTGGTTGTTACCTAGTGATGCATGGCTCGGTAATAGCTACAATACAACCAGCTTACAAGAGGGGGGGTTTCGGGCTCGCGCAAACGCCGGAGAATTACATTTACATGTATAACTATGTGGTCCAAAATTTTCCCCTCCAAAAGGGCGTAAATTCGATGATTGTTAACCTCAATTGTAGAAGTTACGTCCATTTGCCCGTTAAACATCAATATATCTGTATATCTGTACATATATATTAGGGTGGTCCTTGTTTCGGACTCGGACGAATTTTTCATCAGACGCCCCCCCAAATTGACTTCAAATAATTCGAAAACAATACCCTAATTTTTTCAGTTTTTTATCCAGACTCCTACCCCTCCCGAAAAGAGGGTAGATTCCCCATTTGAAATACACGTGTTTCGGCCATATTCTCAGGATATATTTTATTCCAAGTGTAACATTTTTTCAAAAAATCGGTAACTTCGAGATTTTAGTGTTCATCGGTCCTACTATTTGAGGAAAAATTCACATTACCATACGGGTCAATTTAGAGGATTTGCAATTCGTCTAAAATTCTAGTACGGGTCAATCTAGATGAATTGCAATTCGTCCAGATTGATCCGTATGATAGTGTGTATTTTTCCTCAAATAGTAGCACCGGTGAACACTAAAAGTTTGCATTTACAGATTTTTTACAAATTTTTCCACTCAATATAAAGTATATCCTGAGAATTGGCCGAAACGCGTGGACACCGCGACCTCGATTCTCGGAACCTCGATCTTTGCGCAATTGCAGCGTAGTGGGAGAAGCGCCAAGCCAATTGCGTCAGGCCGCCGTCAGCCACCAGCGGCGCAGAGACGGTTCTGAGCAATGTGCGCAACCCCACTTCTTGCAAGAGCCGGTCCCGCACAATTTCGATAATCGAGGTCGCAGTGTATTTCAAATGGGAAAATCCACCCTCTTTTCGGGAGGGGTTAGAGTCTAGATAAAAATCTGAAAAAATTAGGGTATTGTTTTTGAATTATTTGCAGTCGATTTGGAGGGCGATTGGTAAAAAAAATCGTCCGAGCTCTAAATGAGGACCACCCTAATATATATAGGTATATGTGCGTGTATATCGTATAGCGGAAATCCCACAGTAACAGCAACAGCAGAGGCGCCCCGACCGACTTGAGATTTATTGCCCTCCAGCGGATTGCGGATTCCCAGATTCCCCGGTTTGTCCTTATAAATGGCTCCCTATTAATTGACCCGAAGCTCTCTCTCTCTCTCTCACTCTCGATCTGAACCCCAGAGAGGGATGAGCCAGTCTGAGGGAAAAAAAAAATGTGATAGATAAACGACGACAAGATGACAAAATTGCCATAGAAACAGAGAAAGAAGCGAAAAAATGGCTTTCGTTTTCATCAGGTTAACTCTTTCAAATGAAGAGCTTTTTTTTCATTGACTAAATGGGCAATAAAAAAAAATTGGACTTCGATAATTGGTTAACCACAGAGTTATCGTCTCGCGAATTTTGAATTTTTGAATGAGTGAATTTTTTTGTCGATGAAGATGAGTCGAATTTGGGGTTTAATTCATTTTATAGTTTGAGAAAAAAAAATTGCGAAGAATATATTTTTTTCGTGTGAAAAAATAATAGGATTTTCATTGAAAATATCATGGGAAATAAAAAACTGATGAAACTATTCAGATTGGAATGGAAATATTTTTTTTCTGCTTTTTTTTCGGGGCAGCTTTCTCTTTTTGTTGAAACATTTGTTTTCGAGATTTTTACAGTTTAATTTTATCAAAGATTCAACTGATTAATTTTTTTTTTTTTTTTTTTTAATTTAAAAAGTTGGTTGATACTTGAACTTTTGCAATTTTTGGGCCCTCGTGATAATTTTTTTTCTTCAAAGGCAAAAGCATTTCGATTTGTTCAAATTTAGAAATTTTTTAACCATTTATTTTCATGATTCATTGATAAAATGAATTAATACGTAAACACTAAAAAAAAGGTTTCTGGATTAAAAATGTCCAATTGAGAAATTTAATGATTTTCCAAGGGAATAAACTTTGTAGTAAAATTCACGATGAAAATGCACAATTTATTTGAATTTTAATATTGATTTATTTTTTCAAAAATATTCATCAATGTTATAGTTTCCTTACATTTTGCTCCAATGAGTTAAATTTTTCTACGCAAATTACCACGTTAATAATGTTATGAAATTTTCGAACCCAAGTTATAATCAAATTTCAAAATAAATTAAATCCCAAAAAAACTTTTTTTTCCACTAATAATTTTGCCTTTACGTACAAAGAAGCAAAAATTTAAAAAATCGGACGTAGAAAAATGTTGTAACAAAGAAATGCTGGGACAGCAAATTTTGATTTCCACTATTTTTGTCATTGAATTCCCTCGTGGATTTTTTGGATGGCAAAAAGAAGTTTTTGCAATGCCTGTCCCGAAAGTGCGATTTTCGATGGGTGTTTGACGTGCGGAAAGTGGCTAATTTCTCAACGATGCTTAACATTCCCGCACTTGTGCGGGAATGTCACAGATTCCCGAACTTGTGCGGGAATAACTCTATTTATAGCTTACTTTACCCCATTGATTTACGAAAAAACGGATTTTTTGACAGTTGATCGTTTTTTGTTCTACGATTTACACCGATTAAACAAACTTGAAGGTAGCGGAATTCATGTGACACGTAACGTCAACTTATGACAGTCGCATTTTCTGAGGGAATACGGAATACAGAATGGATGAAGAAAACGAGCGCCCAAGAGCATCTACACCCGTGGAACTGATTGAAGCCGCTATATCGGCCGAAGAGAAATTATTACCGAAGAAATCAAAGGACAAATATTTGAACATCTATGCAAAATTCATGGAATGGAGAGTGTCTAAAAAAACAACCTCATTTTAGCCCCCATTTTAGGGAACAGGGATGGTGAATTAATTAATTAATGGTAATTAATTAATTTCTATTAATTAATTAAGAAATTAATTAAAAATTTGATTAACAATCTATAATATTACTATTAATTACTATTAATTAATTAATAGTAATGCTCAATTAATATTAATACTCTAAATTGTTAATTATAATTTTGATTATTGATAATTTTTTATCGATATTGTTTTCCCTTCGATGAAAGAAAAATGCAAGTCGTCGAACTTGGTTCAGTTTGTGAAGTATATGAATTTTCCCTTCGACTCGATCCACCCCTCCGACCATCAATCGACAAACAATAATGCACTTAATAGCCGGGGCACGCACAGCAGCATCATGCGATAATTTACCCACGGTCCATGGTAACCTCACTGCTAGTTTTTCCCTCGTTAGTGAACGTTGCGTGGGAGGTGCTCGTGTCAAAACACTCGTATATTAGGTATTAAATAGCTCGGAGAGAGTAACCAAACACACGCGATCAAACCCCTCCTTCTTCTAATAGATTCGATAAATCGTTCGATTAGAAAAACCCCGAGTAATTTGTCACGTCAACCCAGAAAATTATTTCCGAAAAATGATATTGACTATCACAGCAAATTTTTTTGATTAATAGTTTTAGTGACAGTGAATTTTTGGTCCAAACAGAAATTGGATATTTTTTATGCACTTTGTGCTTCGAAAAAAATTAAATAATTTCTTTATTTTAATTATTGAAATATTTACATTGTTTTTTTGGTTTTGTTTTGTGAATTTTTATTTTTTTATTTGTTCCTCTAGAAATATATACAGATTCTTGTATTTTATAATATGAGGCATTCCACGTCAAGTCGGCCACACCATTTTTTAAAATCACCAAAAATCGCATACAAATTTTTGTAAAGTAGTTCTGTCAAGAAAATTCGTGATTTTTTTCAGACTCTTATATTACACATTTTAGCCGGAAAAAAATACAAAAAAATTTCTTGTTCCATTTCGTAACTCGAAAATTATTCATAGTACGATAAAAAAAGTACAACATGAAATTTAGGATTTTCAACGTACTTTTCACTGAAATTGTTTACGAACTCCTCCGAAAGCTCTATATGCCATTTTCGGAGCAAATAATGTTTTGATTTTTTTTTTCTCAGAATTGACATCTTCGATTTGTCTGTAGTTCTAACAGTTTTTTACTTGATATATTTACAGAATATTAAAAAATTGGCTCAGTGGAGAACCCAATCCTTCTCATGCGTTTTTCATCCCAAACGAATACACAAATTTCTCTGTGCATTAACAGGGTTGAGACTGTACATAGATATTTTCTAAAGCCCGCATTTTTGTTTATTTTTTGCACGTTTCAATTTTTTTAACTCTTTTCATTTTTATTTTTTTAAATATCTTTTTGTACATTTTAATAAACTTTATCAAAGGACCCATGTACACCGATAAAGTCTATTCAAATTAGAGTAAAAGGCTACTCACGTCTCTCGATTGCAAAAAAGACAAAATTCACCCTCTTTGGATACACCGACCTTTCTATGGCCAATGAGTACTTTTTTAGTTCGATCTGGGCATGATTTTTGGGAATGAAGCAATGTTCTGCCTTGTTCCTGGAATCTTCTTCGCAGTATCAAAACGAGATTATTTTATTATTTTTCCCTGCCTACGATTAATAATGATAAAATATCAATATCTACACTATTTCGTTAAATCACTCTACAATGATAGATTGTATTAATAAAAATGCATTTGAAATAATGGATTCTCCACTACGCCAATTTTTGTATAGTCTGTAAATATATGAAGTAAAAAACTGTTAAGGGGGTGTTCTTGTGTAGAAAGGGAAAAATTTAGGGATTTTTCAACATGCTATGAAAAAAAAACTTAACATGTTTTTGCATTCATTTTTGCACCACATATTTATCGATTCTTCAACATTCGACAAAAAAATTGGCGAAAAAAAAATTCAATATCTTCACGGATATCGGTTGATGAAGTGGGGGTGGGAAAAAAATGGCCTCTTCGTGTTGACATGATTGCGGGCCTTCTATACATCTCAAAAAAAAAAATATATGTACTTCATCAGGAAGAATGCCATAATGGCATTCTTCCTGATGCCCCTACCTCAGGCAAAAAAAAATTCACAAAATGGCGGCTGTTTGAAAAAAAAATCATTTTTTGCCGTTTTTTTCAAAATTGTGAATTTTTTAAAAATAGTTGAAAACAAAATTTCGGGATAAATCTGGTAGGGGCGATAGAGGGGTGTATAAAGAATGTCCACAAAAAATTTCAACCAAATCGGTTGATTACAACTGGAGATATCGTGTCAACCGTTTCGAAAAAAGTAGTTTCGAGAAAAACGCGTTTGACCATGTTCTAGTGTAGAAAGCCAAAATTTAGGGATTTTTCAACATGCTATGAAAAAAAACTAAACATGTTTTTGCATTTATTTTTTCACGACATATTTATTCATTCTTCAATATTCCACAAAAAAATTGGCGAAAAAAAAATCCCATATCTTGACAAATACCGGCTGATGGAGTGGGGGTCGGAAAAAAACGTCGGTTATTTCCACCTCACTAATTAGTGCTATAACTCCGTTAATATTTGGAATTTCTAAATTTCCTTTGGAGAGTACATTCTTGAGACATCAAACACTGAAAATATGCAAAAACATCGATTTTTCCAAAATTCTACACAAGAACCCCCCCTTACAACTACAGTCGAATCGAAGATGTCAATTCTGAGAAAAAAAAATCAAAACATCATTTGCTCCGAAAACTTCAGTGAAAAGCACGTTGAAAATCCTAAATTTTATGCTCTAGTTTTTTTTTCGTACGATGAATAATTTTCGAGTTACAAAATGGGACAAACAAATTTGTTGTATTTTTTTTCTGGCTAAAAAATGTAATTTAAAAATCTGAAAAAAAACACAAATTTTCTTGATAGTTGGAACCACTTTCTAATAATTTGTATGCGATTTTAGGCGATTTCAAAAAAAGGGGTGGTTGACTTGACGTGGAATGCCTCATATATAAAATTTAATAATAAAAATATAATTTATTTATTTATAATAATTAATATAATAATTCAATAATAATAATAATAAAATTAATCTAATTTAAATTCACTTTGGAGGAGGGTCTTTGCTAATTTTACAGAGGTCTGAAAAAACTATTTATATCACTCAGTACAATAATGGACGCTTTTACGTCCGCAAGCAGACTCGAAAACGTCCATATTGTACCTCGTGATGTAAAATATTGTACATCACTCGGCGTAAAAGCAAGATAAGTCCACATCTAATGATTTTAGAAAAAAAAATATTTTCTCAATTCACGAGGGAAGGGTTGTCGTGGGATAAAGGGTGGAAAGAGAATTTTGGTAATAATAACGTAAGATCGCCAGGGTCATAACCGTCCATCGTGAGTTTTGCTATAACACGTTCGCAGGAGCATCCTCATAACATGTAAAACACCGGGATTACCAAGGAGGACGAAAGCCCCAGGGTCCATTTTATCGAGCGCTGGTCAGTCGTTAGTTTCAAGCTTCGATGGACCTTTGCATGGTGAAATAATTTTCAAAACCATCGTAAAAAGACAAAATCACATTATTTTGAAAAAAAAAAATCCTAATTAGAAACCCCCATCTAATTTACGATAAAACATTAATTTTGCATCCTCACAAAGGAAGCCTTATTTTCGTAAACTTTTTTTTTGCCCTTCATTGAAGACAATTTTTGTTTGAATTGGGTACGTAGATTTTCATAGACTTTCCTCATTTTTCCAGAATTTTGAAATATTTTACTAAAATATTTTTCATGTTCAAATTTAGTGCAATTTTCAAATTCTTGAAGAATTCGCCATGTAACTTCTTCAATTCTCAATAAATATTACACCACATTTTTTTCAAAATTAAATTGCAGAACCTCGTACCTCAATTTGTAAGCAATTTACATTTTAAATATTCAAAAAATTATTTTCACCAGTTTTACATATTTTGATCAATTATCTCCATAAATTACTAATTTATTCAATTCAAATCCGATGTTCTCGACTCATTATTTTTTTTCCCACGGTTAACAATTAATCCAATCAAACATTCATTTGCAATAACCAATGCTTGGAAAAATTCTTTTGTGCGAAAATTTTTTGGATCTTTATTTTGATGAAAAATAATTGAATGGTTTGCGAATACGAGGACCACTGCCCTTCGGTCAGTTTCGTCGACCGTTGGTCAAGAATCATCCCTTCGTTTAATTGACGTTCATTGTTTCGAATTTCTCATTTTAATATGCAAATACAGGGTCTGAATTTTTTTAATAATCAACCATAACGGTTTATGGTCAAGTTACCATATATATGGTAATGGTCATTTGTGTGGTCACTTTACCACTTTGAAATAGTGGTAAAATGCCGTTGTGTCCAGACTTTTGGTTGAGGTCAACCATCGTGTTTCTCTTTGGGTTTGGGTTGAAACGACGAGGACAAAAATATATACACCGAGGGCGAACGAAATGAGAAGGAAAGCTTCCGGCAAAGTCCGCGCTTGAGAGTGGACATTGCGGGGCAATATTCTCGGCGGACCCCCCGTCGAAGTAATATCGCTTTATTAACCCACTTCGGGAACGATCCTTAACGAAGGTAAATCGCGCTCTGTCACACGAATTTTCATATATGAGGGATTCTCTGTCAATTCAGCCACTTTTTTTTCGACAATCTCAGATGTGCCCCACACGAATATTTATATATTTAAAATATATGCAAAATTGCGTACGAAATATATTCAAAATATAATTACCGTATATAAATGAATGTATTTAAAACATATTTTTTATAGATGTGTAATATATTTATTTGGATAGATTTTGCCGCTTTTCGCATATTGACGTATATTTTAAATGTATTTAAAATTTATTTCAGATATATATAAAATATATTTAAAATATATTTTAGATATATGTAAAATGTACGACACATACATACAATATATATTTTATATATATGATGCACACATCTGAAATATAGATTCAATATATGTTGCATGTATTCCAAATATAGATGAAAAATGGGCTGCATACATCCCGAATATGGGTTGAATATGCGATACCCGTGTAGAAATTTCCGAAAAATCGGAAATTCTCTAGGAGAATCAAATACAAAAGTACGAGTTCATGAGAAGCCGGCAAGAACTCCTTATATGGCTTCATTTACGCCGGACTTCTGTTAATATTCCGTTCTCACGCCCGCCTTTATAAGCATACTCGTCGCATCCTCCGTATGGGGGTTCAGCGGATGCCGCTCTGCGACATCTCGCGGCGAGTCTGGAAACTATCGCGACGCTGCCTATACGTTACGAACATGTGGCACACTGTTAAAAAAATCTGTATTAAAATTAATATACATGTGTAGGAAGTTTTTTTGCAGATACCGTGTATGAAATTTCAATTTCACCCACACAACAAAAATACGTCCCAAGTACGTCTTTCGGACATCACGTCAATTGTCCCGTGATGGTAATGGGATGGTCCCATGAGATTCCCATGGGCTCTAAAGTGTCCGCAGTGATTACCGGAATGGGATCGCCCCATTGTCGTCCCGGGATGTCTTCGGGACGTCTCTTGGACTGTAAATACAGCAGAGTGGAGATATCGATGAGATATTATCGAGACTTCTCAAAGACGTCACCAAGTATTCCAGAATTATCAAACGTCCCAAGTACGTCTTTTGGACATCACGTCAATTGACTCAATTGTCCCGTGATGGTAATGGGAGATGGTCCCATGGGATTCCCATGGACTCTGAAATGTCCGCAGTGATTACCGCAATAGGATGGTCCCACTGCCGTCCCGGAATGTCTTTGGGATGTCTTCGGGACATCTCTTGGACTGCCAACACAGCAGTGGATAATTATTTTTATTTCGATTTAATATTAATTAATTTCAATTAATTAATTAAATTTCAATAAAATGGGTACAGTACAGAGGGAGATAGCAAGTACTCCTTGTAATATAGCCTCTTATGAGGTCTGACTCCTTTCGGTGTCAAATGTCCGTGTTCACGCTCGGCTATATAAGCATTCTATTTGCATGATCCGTATGTGAGAGCCTTTGCCATCTCGCGGCGAGTCTGGAACTAACGCCGTGGAATGGCTGACCTATAGACATCTCTAAGAGAGTCCGCTGGGATCGTCTACACACGGTTACGGCAGGATATCCTCAAGACATCCCATATTAATCTCGCGTAGAACAATGTCTTACCGGCACCTCCCAGAGACATCTCTATGAGAGTGCGCTGGGATCGTCAAAACACGGTTACGACAGGATATCCTGAAGACATCCTATATTAATCTCGCGTAGAACAATGTCTTACCGGTACCTCCCAGAGACATCTCTAAGAGAATACGCTGGGATCGTCAAAACACGGTTACGATAGGATATCCTCAAGACATCCTATATTAATCTCCAGTAGACCAATGTCCTACTAGTACCTCCCACAGACATCTACAAGATAGTGCGGTACGATCGTCTACACGCGGTCACGGCAGGATATCCTAGAGACATCCTATATTAATCTCGGGTAGAACAATGTCCTTCCAGCACCTCCCACAGACGTCTATAATAGAGTGCGTTGGGATCGTCCAATTACGGTTGCGACAGGATATCCTCAAGACATCCTATATTAACATCCTATATTAATCTCGAGTAGACCGATGTCCTACCACTACCTCCCACAGACGTCTATAAGAGAGTGCGTTGGGATCGTCTAATTACGGTTGCGACAGGATATCCTCAAGACATCTAATATTAATCCCGGGTAGAACAATATCTCACTGGTTCCTCCCATAGACGTTCATAAGACGTACTATCTTGGTAGGACACGAATGGGACTATCCCGGGATGGTCCCGGGATCCATTTTGCTGTGTGGGCAGTATTGAAAATTCATGGACCCGAATTTGAAGAATAAAAGTATGCAGTTGAATTTTAAAATACTGATGTATTTGAAAAATCATATACATGCCATTGAAATTTTAATTTCAGATATATTATTATTCAAAAAATGTGTATTCAAATTAATATACGTGTTTATTTTAAAATCACAATACATGTCTGATTTTCATATTCATTTCATGAAAATTACGTTACCGTAGCTGAATTAATTGTTGTTAAACATGTTATAAAAAATATATAGCCCTTGCAAAATAAATTAATATTCATAGTTTACCGACCCCAAAAAGAGATTCACAGAAAAAAAACAAAAATCTTCACGAATAGCCCGATCTAATTTCTCTCTGAGACCGGGAATCGAACCCTCGACCCTGCCTACCATCCTACCTATCTACCTAACATGCTACCTATTACGCTATCGACTACTTGTAAAGTCCCTCTACTTGTATGATATATGAATGCAGGAGTGCCGAAATAATATAATAGTATATGCTTTTGAATGAGCAATAAACCATAAAAGTTGGTTTTTGATTTGCGAATTCGAATCCCCTGACCCCTCATAAGTTATGTGAACTTTATTCCAGAATACGTGAACCCTCATAACTTAAGTGATCCTTCAGAACTTACGTTACCCCTCATAACTTAATTTCGCGATCCCTGACCCCTCGTAGATTATGTAAAGTCGCAAAACTTAATGCTATGGTCCCTGACCCCTCATAACTTAATTTCGGGGCTTCTGACCTCTCATAAGTTATATAAACCCTCAAAACTGGTTTGAATAAAACCGTGACCTCTCATAACTTAATTCCGGGGCCCCTAACGCCTCATAAGTTATGTGGACTCTCAAAACTTTATTCCAGAATACCTGATCTCTCATAAATAAAGTGACCCTTCATAATTCAATTTCAGAGCCCCTAACCCCTCATAAGTTATGTAAGCCCTCAAAACATGTTTGAACAAAATCGTGGCCTCGTAAGTTGAGCGACCTCCCATAACTTGATTTCGAGGCCCCTGACCCCTCATAAGTTATGTGAACTCTTGAAACTTTATTCCAAAATACCTGACCCCTCATAACTTAAGTGACCCCTCATAACTTAAGTTACCCCTTATAACTTAATTTTGTGACCCCTGACCCCCCGTAGATTTTGTAAAGCCGCAAAATTAATTCCGGGATTCCTGACCCCTCATAAGTTGAGTAACTTTTCATAATTTCATTTCAGGACCCTTGACTCTTCATAAGTTATGTGAACTCTCAAAACTGTTTTCCAGAATACCTGACCCCTCATAACTTGAGTAAATACTCACAACTTGAGTAATCCCTTATAACTTAATTTCTGACCCCTCGTAGGTTATGTGAAGCCGCAAAATTTAATTCCAGGATTACTGACCCCTCATAAGTTAAGTAACCCCTCATAACTTTATTTCAGAGCCCCTGACCATTCGTTATGTAAATCCTTAAAACTGTTTGAAAAAAACCGTGTCGCTCTCATAAATATTCTTTTTTATATTAAATTTGAAGACATTTTCCACCGTGACTGATTGTAATTTTAAGACATGAGTGTATTAATTTCCAATAATGTATCTTAAAATTGCGTAAAAGTATATAAAAGCCATTTTCATATACGGGGATATTAATTTTCAATGTTCACTCTTTTAATTTTAATATACAAATATTGAATTTAAGACAAAATTGTTGATCCCACTTCGGCCATATAAGCAGACTATTTGCATATTCCGTATGCGAGAGACCGCACGCCGTATGCGACATCTCATAGCGAGTCTCGGAACTATAACTCCCCGTGAAGCCCGATTAGGCCCTCAAAGGATTGCCTCGTCAGTGCTATGTTTGAAATAATTAGGGCTCCGATACTTTCGCCCTATTTGGGCCCGATTGGGTTCTGTTGTAATTATACCGACTTCTTTAAATATGGGTTGCCCGATCGAAGCCCGACAACGTCCTCAACGGGTTGCCTTAGGTCAGCCATATTGTAAGTAAGCCTGGAAACCTTGGTACTGCCATGTCGGGGCCCAACTTAGCGGTGTTATGGCAATTCATGACAGGGCATCTAGATTGAAGCCCGACAAGATCCTCAGCGGGTTGCCTCAAGTCAGCCATATTGTAAGTAAGCCTGGAATCCTTGGCACTGCTATGTCGGGGCCCAACCTGGCGGTGTTATGGCAATTCATGACAGAGCATCCACGTTTAAGCCCGACAAGGTCCTCAACGGGTTGCCTTAGGTCAGCCATATTGTAAATAGGCCTGGCAACCTTGGCATTGCCCTGTCGGGGCCCAACCTGGCGGTGTAAGGGCAATTCCTGACAAGGCATCCACGTCCAAGCCCGACGAGGTCCCGACTTGAGTCGGGGCTTCCCTAGAATTTTCACGCACGGGGTGTCTTTTCTCGACGGTTGACGCGGACGCACCACGCCGCCATTTTGTGACGCCGTCGGCCGGATAAGCAAAATGGTGGATTGTGACATAATTTTGCGTCAGGGAATTCGCGTTTGGATCGAGATCCTTCGAATATTTATAACGCGTGTCCTTCGAGTCTTGGATAAGTCGAAAATTGTGGATTCGAGGGTCGAGGGAGATGGAAAAAGGGACGGCGATAACGAGCGAGAGAGGGAAGAATTCGAGAGGAGGGTGCACGGTTTAGGGGATGAAAATATGTTCCTTCTCTCTATCTCGGTGCGCAATATCGCTGGTTGATCCGACAATCCCACAAAACAAGGCTCTCGAATGAGCGCACGCCTGACTTGCCGCTCCTCGACGTGGCTCAACGGGTATGAGAAAAAAAAAGAAAATAAAAAGCCCAAGAGTTTGTACAAACGAAGAATAAAGAGAGAACAAAAACGACCAGATGTCGAACTGAATATTTTACGGAGTTATCCGGCGAACGGATGAGGAGAATGCGAAGAGGGAACTTTTAACATCCGTATAGCAAACACCGCGTTTAGGATAAATTCGGTAGAGTCGAAGGACTCGTTTCTCAAAAATCATCCCCATTTTTCGTGTCATTTTGCACCTGGATAAACCTTTGAGGGTTTCGATTGACCATCCCTTATCCTTGCAACCCCAATATATTATTATCTGCGACTTTTTTACAATTGTTTCTTCATTACTGAAAGAAATGAAAAATCGTGAAAACTGGAAAAGCCAGAAAAGGATTTTACGATTCCTGTCAATAATTTTAGTATTTCGATAGCCTCGAATTATTCAAAATTAATTATGAAAAATGGATTTAATTTTATTACACTTTCTAGAATTCTGCGGAATATTTATTTAATTAATGAATCCAGTCAATTAATTAAATTAAATGGAAACCGAATTATAACTCCTGGAAATATTTGTTTTTTTCGAACGTTTTTTGAAACTTGATCAAATTGGCCCCTTTTGTACTTTAACAAAAATTAAGGACTAAAAGCTGAACATTCACATAAATAAGGTTACACAACGAAACAAACTTAATATTTCGGAATTTCGAGAAACGAGCGATCTTTTTGCTTTCCCTGATCAATATTTACAAATTGTTATTTTTTTTTAAATGCGTTTTTTTCAAGATTGCTAAAATCTGTTAACTTGTTTAATTTTTTATCTAACGTAAAATGAGTTTTTACACAAAAATTCAATTTTCGAAAATGAGGAGAATACTGTAACAATTTATTAAATATTTTCCAAGCTTCTTCATGTTCGTGTCTGTCACAATTTTTTTGAGTAGCAATTTTACAATAAATCGCAAAAATAAGTGAAAAAACTAACAATCGATATTTTCAAGGCATCATTAATTTTGAAAAATAGTATTCTCCCAACCTGAACGATTTTCTTTTTTTCTTTTATTGCTGAGAAGAATTTTTGTTCAACGAATAAAATTTTTTATCTATTTTTTGTTGATGAAAATCCTACGGACATTTGAGATTAAGGTACTAGTCTACTTTAGAAGGCCAAAAAAAAAAGAAAATTTTTAAGATTTTTTTTTCTCAGCTTGTTTGTCAGATATGGCGATAAAACTGTTTTTAGACCATTGTTCCATCCTTTAAAAGTACAAAAAAATATATTATTCTTTATTTTGTTTCTTTGAATAATTTGTAGAAGGCGCCAAGGTCGAAAATGTCTTTTCCCATGGCCGACGGTTAATCTCAGGATTGGCGAGTGTGAAGCAAAAAACTAAAAAAACATTTCAAAGAGAAAGATTTCTTACACAACAATTTACCACCGACAATGAAAAATCGATAAAAAAAAATGGTGCATGTTTGAAATGAAAATGAACCATTGAATTTTTTATAATTTATTTCAAACATTCGCCATTTTTTTTAAAATCGATTTTTCATCAACGATCGTAAATTGTTGTGTAAGAAACCTTCCTCTTTAAAATGCTTTTTTATTTTTTCAGACTTGCCAATCCTGAGATTGTCGGCCATGGGACAAAACATTTTCGAAGACTCGACTTTGGCGCCTTCTATATATTATTCAAAGAAGCAAAATAAAAAATAATTTTTTTTTTCTACTTTCGAAGTATGAAACAATGTTGTATAAACAGTTTTATAGCCATGTTTGATAAAGGAGCTGAGAAAAAAAAATCTTGAAGATTTGCTTTTTTTAGCCTTCCAAAGTAGACTGAGGTAAGTGTCCCAATTATTTAACAGGTCCCAATTATTGAACACTATCTTGTAATTTTATTATTTCTGATTTACTTATTTATGAAAATTTCATTACATATATCGAACTTTTAGCTATCGAAATGTTACCTTACTTGTGCAAAAAAAAGCTTTAATTAATAGAGAAAAAAATTATTTAATCAGCAACGGTGACCCGATTTGGGCATAAAAAATTCAAAAACTGTCGCACCTCAAAAAGTAAAGGTGTTTCAGGTTCCTCAGAAAATGTCTTACAAATAACAATTTGAAAAAAAAATTTAATTAATTATTTGTTAAAAAATACGGTGTTCGATCATTGGGACATAGAAAATGCAGTGTGTCTCAATTATCGAACACTCGAATTCTCCAAGATGACGTCTTTAAACCCATCAAAAGATCGAGAGAGTTAACTGGTGACAGATCGTGTGAATCGGATTTATTCAAACAAAAACTGTAAGTTCCTGAATAAACTTACCTCAATTCTTTTAATAATAACTCTAAGATCGTCAAATATATTTTTTATTTGTATTTTCGTGCAATAAACATAACAAGAAAAGTAAAAAGAGAAAATAACCTAAATATAACCTAAAAATACGAATCTAATGTTCAATATTTTTTGCTCTCCGATATTTCAGTCGAAAAACAAGAAAGCTGCGACTGAATCAAACAAAAACGGAACATAAAAAACGAGGAAGCTGAAAATAAAAATGAAACAAAGTTCGAGTTGGAAAGCAAAAATAAACCAAATGCGAATGAACCAAAAACCTGTCAAAAAAGACTAAATATATATTTTTGTATTTTTACATGATCAATAAAAGATTATTAGAGTGTCTGATTTTGCTTTTATCTCTTAATATTGTACCCAAAATAATATTTTCAGAACGGAAAAAGAATTCTCGAGAGTGATCGATAACTGGGACATGCCTGTTCAATATTAGGGACACAGGCACTTCCAGTGTTCAATAATTGGGATATTCGCATGCTTCATACTGTTATTCTTTTTTTTTCATTCGAAATCATTTAAAAATCATTTAAAGGGTGATTTTTCGAAAGTAAAAATATCAAAGTATCATTTGAACATGAAAGCGATGGTTTTTTTTCTTGATTTCATATTTTTTTCTGACCGAATTAGCTGTTCAATAATTGGGACATTTACCTTAGTACCTTAAACAAGTCGTTAAAAATTAACAATTTTCTAGTCTGGGGAAGGGATAAACATCAGGGGGAAAAAGAGAAAAAAAATAATCAAACGAACGCAGTCCTTGGTAATCCTTAGTGGCGACGTCTCGTGAAAACCCTCTCTCCGATATACGCAGGATTATCATGGGGTATCATATGGGGCCTCTCTCTCTCTCTCTCTCTCTCTTGGTCACACATACACACATACACATTGGCAAAGAGGAGAGATTGCACTCGAAGAGAGGAAGGGAGTTAGAAATCGAGGTATGGAAAAAGTGAAGGAGAGAGAGCGAGAGAGAGAGAGAGAGAGAGAGAGAGAGAGAGAGAGAGAGAGAGAGCGGGGAACCCCATGGTTACCGGGCTCTCCAAGTAGGACTCCCGGGGGTTTGCGGAGTACCGCCAAATCCACCGCAAATGCTCTCGAGTACTTCTTGGTCGGACGTGAGCGCGCAAGGGCGAAGAGAGCACGAGAGAGAGAAAGAGAGGAGCACGTGGTACTTGAACTAGTTGGGGACCACCGAGTGGCTCGGTTGGTTGGCTCACGGCAAGCCACTACTACCCTCTAGCGGAGAGCAGACTTGGCCAAAGTGGCGGCCAAGAGAGGAGAGAGAGAGAGAGAGAGAGAGAGAGGGAGAAAAAAAGAGTATGGGGTTGGTAAAGATAAAAAGGAAAAAAAAAATGTCGCACGTACGTTGGATTCTCTGTCTCGATGAGTTTGACACTTTCGATGCCTGCAAAACAAAAAAGCTCAGCTTTTTTTTAGCCCTGAGAAAAAAATTCGTAACATTCGACGTAACATTTGATACTATAGTAATCGTTAAGATGGGGTATTTGTGGTCCTGAAAGGTCACCTTTTGATTCAACCTAATTGAAATATTGTCAAACCCAAGTATAAGAGCTTTTTTAGAAACGAATGAACTTATTCCATCATTTGGTAAGCACGTTTGACGATTCACTGTGCGAAAGCAATTTTTGTATCTAACCTAAACCAAAGGAAAAAACCCAAGGATATACTTTACGATATAATGATGAAGATAAATATAAAATATAATGATGATTTAAAATAGAATGATAATGAAAATGTAATGATCTATCATCTCTCGAGGAATTTTTAAACTAACCCAAGGGAATGACGAAAAAACCCTAAGTTCATGGGTTTTTTTGTCGGGAATGTATTGATATAAAAAGTAAACAGACATAGGTACGAGTCTTGTATGCACATGAAACGTGACGCTTTACTGAACTCCGAGTAATTTCCCTTCTAACCCAAGTAAACAAAAAAAAAACCTAAGCTCATTGCCGCATAACATTTCTATTAAAAGGTTATTTCACATATGTCGAAAAGTATGATAGTAGCATGTATAAAAAAATTGACGACCGATCGTGCCAAAAATTAACCATTTCCTAGTCTAACCTAAGCAAACCTAAGTGGATAAGCTAGTTTCGCGGATGGATGCATTAAAATAGTTATTCCACTCACGTGAAAAGAATGAACGCATCGACACGTATTTGACAATTGACTGTACCGAAAAATAACCCTTTTTTAATCAAACCTAAGCAAACCTAAGCGGATGGGAAAGTTTCAGGAATAAACGTGTCAAAATTGTTATTCCATTCACGTGAAAAGAATGACCACATCCACACGAAGTTGACAATTGACTGTAACGAAAAATAACCTTTTTTTAATCAAACCTAAGCAAACCTAAGAAAATGAGCTGGGCGCATTAAAATAGTTCTTTCACACTTCTGGAAAGGATGTCCGCATGCACAAGTAATTGACAATCGACTGTAGCGAAAAATAACCATTTTTTAATCGAACCTAAGCAAACTTGACCAAACCTAAGAGGATAAGCTACTTCCAGGAATAAACGCGTCAAAATAGTTATTCCGCATATGTAAAAAGGATGATCGCGTGCATTCAGAATTGACAATTGACTGTACCGCAAAATAACCATTTTTTAATCCAACCTAACGTAAGCAAACCCAAGCGGATAAGCTAGTTTCCCGAATGAAAGTATGAAAATAATTATTCTACACCTATGCAAAGGATCATTACATCTTTACAAATACTGACGATCAAATGTACCCAAAAATGAACCATTTTTTAATCAAAACTAAGCAAACCTAAGCGGATAAGCCAGTTCCAGGAATAAACGCCTCTAGATAGTTATTCCATATATGTGAAAAAGATGACCGCATGCATATAGAATTGACAATTGACTGTACCGCAAAATAACTATTTTTTAATCCAACCTAACGTAAGCAAACCTAAGCGGGTAAGCTAGTTTCACGAATGAAAGCATAAAGATGATAATTCTACACACATGAAAAGGATGATCAGATTTACAAATATTGACTGAAAAAAAAACATTTTTGAATCTAACCTAACCAAACCTAAGGGATAAGCTAGTTCTACGAATGAACGCATAAAAGTAGTTATTCAACGCATGTGGCGACTTGCCGTGTACGTGAAACGCGGCGATTCAACATGTCCAAAAGTATGCGAACTCTGCTAACGCTATGGCGATCCTCCCACATACTCCGTGATGCATGTAACAGTAGCAGCGAACAAAGTACATAGGGAGGTTTTCCCGAGTACATACTCGAGGCATATATACATACATACATATATATATATATATATATATATATATATATATATATATATATATATATATACGCAATCGACGCGTATCGCGTTCTCCGACGTTCCGCGTATACAGCAACGTGGCCGAGGGGGTGGTTTTGCTGGGGGATGACGCCAAAGCACGGAATAAGGGGGGTCGCAGGGAGGGTCGGCACTGGATGTAACAAAATCAATAGAGGGGTGGCGCGTCAGTGAGTATATAGTCGGCGGAGTGAAGAGGTTCGCGAGGAGGCTAAATCGCATGCGCAGAAACCACAAACCGATGGGGCGGAGTGAGGGGTTAGGGGCGCGAGGGGGGTTGAAAATCTCGCTTCACGACCCTCTCTGACAGCACCGAGGGTGGTTTGAGGGAGGCTGCGGTGAGGCGACGGACTGCGATGGAGAGTCCTCTCGCTTCTCCTCCCCTGCCGCCCTTCTTTCAATTTCCACTAGAATCATCCCTCTATATGTATATACCTACAAGGGTGTTTTAGTGTACTACGATACTTTGTAGTATTTAAATTTCTTAAATAATTTCGAAATTTTCCATTCGACTATGGAGCTTTTATGGCGAGAGATTTCCTCTTCCTACTTTTAGGTTTTTCCAAAAGCATCCCCTTATACATGGGTTTGGGTTAAGTGTATGTATTATGATACTTTTAGGTCGAAAAATTTCTTAAACGAATTGGAAAAAAATTCCTATCGGATTTTCATAGTTTTTCTGGTGAGAAACCTCCCCTATTTTCTTTTAGTTTTTACTAGAATCATCCCTCTATATATATCGGCAAGGGTATGTTCGTATACTACGATACTTTGTAGTATTAAAATTTCTTATATAATTTTGAAATTTTCCAGTCGACTATGGAGCTTTTATAGCGAGAGACTTCCCCTGCCTACTTTTAGGTTTTTCTAAAATCATCCCCGGATAGATGGGTTGAGGTTGAATGTATTGATACTTTTAGGTCGGAAAATTTCTTATATAAATTGGAAAAAAATTCCTATTGGATTTTCATAGTTTTTATGGTGAGAAACCTCCCCTATTTTCTTTTATTTTTTACTAGAATCATCCCTCTATATATATCTACAAGGGTATGTTTTAGTGCACTACGATACTTTGTAGTATTAATATTTCTTATAGAATTTCGAAATTTTCCAGTCGACTATGGAGCTTTTATGGCGAGAGATTTCCCCTGCCTACTTTTAGGTTTTTCTAAAATCATCCCCTAATAGATGGGTTCAAGTTAAATGTATTGATGCTTTTAGGCCCGAAAATTTCTTATATGAATTGGAAAAAAAATCCGATCGGATTTTCACAATTTTCATGGTGAGAAACCTCCCCTATTTTCTTTTAGTTTTTACTAGAATCATCCCTCTATATATATCGAGAAGGGTATGTTCGTGTTCTACGATACTTTGTAGTATTAAAATTTCTTATATAATTTCGAAATTGTCCTGTTGACTATGGAGCTTTTATGGCGAGAGATTTTCCCTGCCTAATTTGAGTTTTTTCTAAAATCACCCCCAAATACATGGGTTTGGGTTAAGTGTATGTATTACGACACTTTTAGGTTGACAAATTTCTTAGACGAATTGGAAACAAATTCCTATCGGATTTTCACAGTTTTCATGGTGAGGAACCTCTCCTATTTTCTTTTAGTTTTTTCTAGAGTCATCCCTCTAGATATATCTAGAAGGGTATGTTTTAGTCTACTACGATACTTTGCAGCATTCAAATTTCTTATATAATTTCGAAATTTTTCTTATACGAATTGGAAAAAAAATCCTATAGAATATTTGTAAAGTTTTCATGGTCAGTAACCACCCCTTCAGTCAGCCATTATTTATTACAATCATCCCCTATATTTACGTGGATATTTGTACGTATTACGATACTTTGAAGTATCAAAATTTGTTTTATAATTTTTTAAGTTTTTTGTAAGCTGTTCATGAATCTTTAATGGCGAGAAACTACCCTTTCCTACTAGTAGTTTTTTCAAAAATCTTCCCCCTGTGTTCACATAGTATGTATTACAATACTTCGTGTTATTTCGAAATTTTCTTGAGGGTTGTTTATGGAATTTTCATGTTATGAAACATTATAACTACCCTTAAAGTAATTGAGAATTATTTTCAGTCAAATCATCATCCCCTTCTTTTTGGATTCAAGTTTTCACGAATCGAGCCTCGTGCTATTAATTTTTAAATAGAAATCAAGTTTTCCACCCAAAAAATCTTCATAAAATTTAAATTTAATGTCAATGCCATTTATTGACAATCTTTAATCCCTCTTTGAGGGTCTTTATTGGTCAAAAATCTTGAAAGTTTTAAGAGTCATTCAGAATAATTTTGATCGAAGAAAACAAATTGGCGGGGGATGAATAAATATTGAAGGGGGATGGAAAGGAATTGTAGGAAGTCATTTTTTGCCTTTTTCGTGGAATTTCGCCCACACGGAAATTTATATATTTGAAATATATGCAAAATTGCGTACGAAATATATTCAAAATATAATTACCGTATATAAATGAATGTATTTAAAATATATTTTTTATAGATGTGTAATATATTTATTTGGATAGATTTTGCCGCTTTTCGCATATGTACGTATATCTTGAATGTATTTAAAATATATTTTAGATATATGTCAAATGTACGACACATACATACAATATATATTTTTTATATATATATGGTGCATATATCTGAAGTATAGATTAAATATATGTTGCATGTATTCCACATATAGTTGAAAAGTGGGCTGCGTACATCCCGAATATGGGTGGAATATGCGATACCGGTGTAGAAATTTCCGAAAAATCGGAAATTTTCTAGGAGAATCAAATACAAAAGTACGAGTTCATGAGAAGCCGGCAAGAACTCCTTATATGGCTTCATTTACGCCGGACTTCTGTTAATATTCCGTTCTCACGCCCGCCTTTATAAGCATACTCGTCGCATCCTCCGTATGGGGGTTCAGCGGTTGCCGCTCTGCGCCATCCCGCGGCGAGTCTGGAAACTATCGCGACGCTGCCCATACGTTACGAACATGTGGCAGGCCCCCGATCGCTTGTTCTCGCGGGATAAACATTATAATGTAAACAATAATGAAAAGTGTGAATACAATAAACTTGAATAATTAAATAAATATTATGTTAGTTAGTTAGTTATGCTACCATATATGTTGCATATATGTTAGCATATATTAAGAATATATGTAGAATATATGGGAGATACATGTGAGCCACATCTATCTCTCATATATGTTGCAAATATATCAACATATATTAAGAATATATGTAGAATATATGAGAGATATATGTGAATCACACCTATCTCTCATACATGTTGCATATATGTGTGGATTAAAAATATATGTACATATATTCGAAATATATCCACATATATTTTGCGTATATTAAAAATATATAAATTTCCGTGGGGGCGACCAAAGTCTACGTTAATTTAAACGTTTCTCATTGAATGTGTACATATTCCAAGTTTACGATTATTTATCTCGAGGAATTAGAACCGGAAGTGGGGTCCTGATGGAAGAACTCACGATGATCCTCAGGCGAAGGGGTGGGGGAGGGTGTGCCACTTCAACCCTCGTAGCCTCAGGGAATCCTTGCGCTTTGCCCATATATTTTCTCGCATATTGTCACTATATATGTATACACATACCAGCACATTCATAAGTGCGTGGTTGTCCTGGCGCGTGCATCAACGATATTCCATTATATCTCATACTTGGGGGGTTGCTCCTGGCGTGTACCAGATATAGGCGCATGTATATCTGTATATACGCGTACTTCAGGGGGTGGCAAAACGTATTTATCGTCACGGGGACAAATGCCTTGATTTGTACCCGAAGCTCTCCTTCTGCTTTTCCGTGTTACTCGTCTCTCTTGTTGGGGCTAAAAATCAGGGGTTGTGGTAAAAGCATTAACCTACCCCTATGTACACAGATATCTCTCTCTTTCTAACAGTCTAAATGTTTTTCCAACTTGCTCCTCGCTTCCTTGCCTCCAAGAAATTTTTCCTGATGAACATGATTTTTTCCCTGCCACATATTATCTTTCATCCCCCTTTTTTGTTTTCTCCACCCCACCCCTTCTTTTCCTCCGATATCTTTCGGTCGTTCTCACTCGTGACGATTGGGAAAACTTTTCCTATACTTTGGCATTTATTTTTTCTTCCCATTTTTTCTTTCTATAATTTTTTTCGAAATTCCGTTGCGTTTTCGATTTTTTTTTATGGGGGTGCGAGAAAAATGAATTGGAAAATCTTGCAATCATTCATTTTTTCTGTTTTTTTTTTGTAAAAAACTTGGGCAATGAAAACATGAGGAAAATGAATTTATAAAGTTATTTTATTGCACTCCGTGCGCAAAGTGCCACTTTGCGCACTCGTACAATAATAGTACAAAATTTTATTGCACGAGTGCGGAGAGTGCCATTTTACGCAAACGAAGTGTGCGTAAAATGGGCACTTTACGCACGGAGTGCAATAACATTTCGTGCGATACTATTATAATGGTTAGAAACATTCGAAATTATCGGAAATATGAATTTATCGATTTTTACTAAATTCGACATCCCTCGTTCCTTAATCTGTTCGAATTAAATATTTTGGATCGATATTTGTCGAATTCCAAAAGAAGAAGTGTCCTTTACTATTTTTGTTTAAAAAAAGTTGTTGATTGAAATAATTAACCAGAATAGTTCGTAATTTGATTTATGATAAATGATTTAGATTTAAATTTTGATAATTTTTTTCGAAAAAATTATCATCAGAAAGGCCTTCCCTTTCGAGGGAGTTACATTTCGAAAAAATGTACTGAAATCTTGTATTTCAACTACTCAATAAAAATGTAAGCGGTGGATTATTATTGTAAAATTCTTTCCAATTGATAACTTGATCCTCACCTTACATTATAAGTCTAAAAATTCTTTTTGGACAAATTATTCATGTTAATTCGAAAATTTCGAATCTTATAGCGACCCCAAATGGGCCATTGACTTTTCCTCAGAATTTTCCCGAGACCAAAAAGGCACGAGGAATAAAAAAGTGTCGTTACTAATTCCACGTAAATATTTGTTTTTCTATACCTTGTGGAACAATGAAAAAAACGTGAAGAGCCAGACTGGTCAAAAGCCCCAAAGGGTGCGGGGGTGGGGGTGGATAAAAAACGCGAAGTGAGGAAAGAGAGAAATAGTGAGAGAGAGAGAGAGAGAGAGAGCGAGAGAGAGAGAGAGAAACAGAGAGAGATAGAGTGAGACAGGAGAAAATGAAGCAAGAGAGAAGGAGAAAAAGAAAAAAGAGAGAGGAATAGTGAATGAGTGACCTTGACAAAACATTGCGGCCACGAGGAGAACGAAGCCTCGTTGGAGTCGCCGGAGAACAAAGAGGACTCCTCTTTCGTTCTTTGTTCGAGAGAGCGAGAGAGTTACACGCTCTCTCTCTCTCTCTCTCTCTCTCTCTCTCTCTCTCTCTCTCTCTCTCTCTCTCTCTCTCTCCCGTTTCCCCAGTTCACCAGGGTCGTCGATCCACTTTAGAAGAATTTCATCGAATTTCCCGATTTTCATTTGTTAAAAATGATTTTCCGAATTTTCGAGCATTTCAATCTTCTGAAAATTACATTTTTTTCAATCGTTTCAGGTATTAATTTCTCTCATCAATTTTTAATTTATATATTTCCCTCCACAATTATCGGGATTTGATAAATTAATTCAAAAGATAAAATTCCATTGATCGTTTCCAAATTAATTTCTATAAAAAAATTCAAAAATAAAAAATGAATGAAAATTAAAAAATTCGTTGAAATTAAAAATTAAAAATTAAAAAACTCGTGTAACGAATAAAGGAGAACTAATTTTTTTTTTTAATTTGAATACCTTATGAGTATTTTTGTTGAAAAAAATAATTGTTCAATGAAGGTGGTTTCGAAAAAAATTATGCAATTTAAGGGGGTGTTCTTGTGTAGAATTTTGAAAAAATTGATTTTCTTGTGTGCATATTTTCAGTGTTTGATGTCTCAAGAATATACCCTCCAAAGGAAATTTAGAAATTCCAAATATTAACGGAGTTATAGCAGTAATTAGTGAGGTGGAAATAACCGACGTTTTTTTCCCACCCCCACTTCATCAGCCGATATCCGTGAAGATATTGGATTTTTTTTTCGCCAATTTTTTTGTCGAATGTTGAAGAATCGATAAATATGTGGTGCAAAAATGAATGCAAAAACATGTTTAGTTTTTTTTTCATAGCATGTTGAAAAATCCCTAAATTTTGGCTTTCTACACAAGAACACCCCCTTAATTACAAAAATAATGGGAAGAAAAAAGATGCAAGACATTATAGAGATCAAACACTGCTAAAGTCACCCTCGAGAAAAAAAGTGGGATGAAATCCGAAAAATCGAAAAAACGTGTTGATGCTTACCGAGATTTTCTCTCTTTTTGTCATTTTTATTTTATCCGTGTCACATCTAAACGACACTTTTTTTTCTTCTCTGTTCTCGCTCCCTCGATCTTCCTCATCTTTTTTTTCTGGAAAAGATCGGAGAAACTGATAAGATCCGTGCAATGTCATCAAAGAGTCGATCTCCCACACAATATATATGGGGTAATCATACACATTTTTTTTTTTAACTTTTAGTGTTCAATTTCATTCCGTCAATTAAATTGAAATTAAAATTTTAATTAAAATTACATTTTTTTTCTATTATAGAATCAACCGCATATTGTTTTCATAACCCTAAAGTATTGTTTGAGCCAACAAACAAAAATCATTTTTACCAAAAATTTTGAGCGGCGTTACCCTCAAATCAGCAACCAAAAAATGATAAAAATTGTACTTTAAATGAATTTAGGAATTAATCTGTATTTTTTCAAAAGTGTAACTACAAAGCCAACGATTTGATTGATTATTAATCGTTATTTTTTGTTTTCAGAACAAATAAAAATAAAATAATAATAAAAATAATAATAAAAAAACAAAAATAATAATAAAAAAATAAAAATAATTAAAAAAAGATGGAATTATTTCGGTTAAAAATTTCAAAATAGTTTTTTCAAGATCGAAGAAAGCGAAGGTCGGTCGATTTTACTCGGAACGTCCCATACACGGGCACTGTTGAGAAAAAAATATGTCTCGCGCTGCACACGGCTGATTAGGGAAGTATTTTATAAACTCTCAGCTACAGGCAATGTTTCGTCGAGGAAATAAAGAAAAGTAAAATGGAAACTGGTGTGAGAAAGAAAAAAAAAGCGATGGCATGGGCGAGACAAGAGATTAAGAAGAGGGATAAGGAGGAGCGAAGAAAAAGTGACAATTGAAAGTTTCTCGTGGACGAAAAGGGGCGCCGGGATCGATAAATTTCATTTATGGGTGTCACTTTCGGTCTCTCTCCCTGTCTTCCTTTCTTTGGAGTCTTCTTTGGTCGCGTGGCAAACTCTAAATGACTCTCGCGCGTTCGCAGGACTTGACATATGATTTACAAATCCAATGATACAGTCATTGGCCACCACTGCAAAGACGAGGGCGAATAAAGTCACTTCTGTACAAAGAAATATTGATTTCATCAAATCCGACAAAAGATTGATAAAAAAAATTTATTTATATTTATTTATATATATTTATTTATTTATTTATTTAATTGTACTTTCTTGTGAATCAAGCCTCGATATGGCGAATTTTCCTTTGGAGATTTCAATGCCAATTGCTTCTAAAAATGGCCTGAAAAGTCGAAAAATTATATTGAGACAAAATGTCTCAAGAACGGACCATCTTTGCGACATTTTTTCATTCATATATTTTTTGTATTATCAATTGAATTTTCATATCCCAATTTTGATAATCTAAATTTTTTGGAAGACTCTTCATTGATTCCAATTTTCAACTAACCCATCGAAAGTTACGAGCACTTGAAATTTCCTTATTTTGAGCTTTTTGAATTGAGCTAGAATCGAGCAAAAATGTTTTTGATGAAAATTCATGAAAATTTTGATTTTTTGAAAAAACTATTGATAGATTCGTGTTCAGGGGGAAAAATATATTGATATAAGGCCCGTAAAAAAAATTAATTTTTTTTTTGCAATTTGGCCAAAATTCAATGGTTTCACTAGAATGGCTGTAATTTATTTTCTAGATAGAACTGCGACTTAAACGTGAGTTCATTCTCTTCATAATAGTTCAAGCTTCAAACCCTCGCTCGGTTCATCCGATTTCAATGATTTTTCGATTTTTGCAAATTTTTGCATACCCCTTTCCATTTTTTTTCGGCGATTTTCAAAGTACTCTTATTCCTGCAAAAATTAAGTAATCGGAATGAACCAAAACTGAACAAAAATGTTTTTGATAAAAATTCGTAAAAATTTTGATTAAAAAAAAAAACTATTGGTGGATTCGTGTTCAGGGGAGAAAAATATATGAAGATAGAGCAAAAAAAAATTTCAACAAAAAAAGTTAAATTTTTTTTTGTTTAAATAAAGTTTTTGGGACAGTGAATCTTTCTTTGGCGATTTCAATGCAAATTCTTCCAAAAATGTTCTGAAATGTTGAGGAATCATATTGGGACAAAATGTCACAAAATTTATATCTTTTTTGTATTATCAATTAAACTTTCATGTCTCAATTCTGATTTTAATTTAATTATATTAATTAAATGATATCCCAAATAATTGTAATTAAATTTTACGAATATCAATTGAATTTTAAATTCAAATGTATCAATTATTCAATTAAGCGATAAAATTTTATCAGAGAATTTTTCATATCCTAATTTTGATAATTAAAATTTTTTTATCGCAATTTTTAGTTATCGTCCCGAATTTATTTCGAATTTTAGTTCCAATTAGAAAATGACCTAATTAAAATTTTAATTTGTGATGAAATTTGTGGGATGATTAAAGTGGCCAATGACTGTACGTCGCATATGCAATGGGAAGGGGGAATAAAATGGAGACGCTTGCTCGAGCGTAAGAAAACGTTTGCGACAATGAAAAATAATAATAATGAGTCCCTCTCTCTTTATTTCGGGTCTCTCGGCTGTTTTTCATCCGCGAAGGCGAGTTTCTGAATTCACCAGGTGTTAGACACGCGCTCGAGGGACCCTTCCTTCGATTTGATGCAACATCAAATTTTCCCTCTCTCTCTCTATATATATAAATGGGGCGTTCCACGCCAAATCGACCACTTTTGAACCCTACCCCTTTCGATTTGGCTAAAACTTTTTTGTCTTTTTCTACCCTTTCAAAAACATTTTTTAGAATTTTTCAAATTTTTTCACCCAACCGATAAAAAGTTATGAATTTTTCAGAAAAATTGGCTTTTTATTTTTCATATATTTATAACTTTTTCAAAAATTGACTTACCGGGACCGTTTTTTTTTGAAACTTTTTGTTTTTCAATGTATTTTTCAGAAAAAAATAGAAAACAATTATTCAGGCCGATCTTTAACGTTTTTTTTCGAATTTTCGGAAAAAAACATTAATTTCTCGATGATTGTCATGTTTATTTTTTGTTTTCTTTTTTTTTGATAGAAACTTTGACATTTTCTGCAAATTCTCTGAAATTTTTAGAGTGGGATTTTTTCGTTTCCTATTTTTTTTTTTCAATTAAAAAAACTTATTATTTTTTTAACTCAGCTTATTTCTCATAATACCACTCTGGAGATTTTTGAGGATATTGAGAGAACTTCTATTATTATGATCCTTTAAAATCCCTAGAGCGGTATTATGAGAAATAAGCTGAGTTAAAAAATAATAATTCTTTTGAATTGAAAAAAAAAAATACGAAACGAAAAAATCCCACTCTGATAATTTTTTATTTTTTTCTGAAAAGTAAATTGAAAAAAAAAATTTTTCAAAAAACGTCCCCATTATTCATTTTTTGAAAAAGTTATAGATATTTGAAAAATAATTTTTTTTTCAATGATTACCACTTTCAATTACATTTATTATTATTATTTTTTTTTTCGAACTTTAAGATTCTTTCAACATCCTCGAAAATTCCCAGAGTTGTTTTATGAGAAATAAGCTGAGTTGAAAAAAAAAAATTTTAATCGAAAAAAAATAGAAAACAAAAAAATCCCACTCTGAAAACTTCAGAGAATTTGTAGAAAATGTCAAAGTTACTATAAAAAAAATAAAAAAAAAATTAAAAATGACAACAATCGAGAAATTTTTGTTTATTTCGGAAAATTCGAAAAAAAATACGTTGAAGATCGGTCTAAATAATGTTTTTTTTTGTTTTTTTCTGAAAAGTACATTTGAAAACAAAATTTAAATAAAACGTCCCGATAAGTTAATTTTTGAAAAAGACATAGATATTTGAAAAATAAAAAGCCAATTTTTCTGAAAAATTCATAACTGATTGTCGGTTGGGTGAAAAATTTAAAAAATTCTGAAAAATGTTTTTGAAAGGGTAGAAAAAGATAAAAAAAAGTTTCGGCCAAATCGAAAGGGGTCGGGTTCAAAGCTGGTCGATTTGGCGTGGAATGCCCCATATATATTTTTTTCAGCCCTGGAAGGGATGGAACCGAGATAAAGGTAGAAACGAAAGAGGGTAAGTTTTCTTGACACCGGCCAAGTTATGTGACTCGCATGATTCGTGAACTATAGAATCCTCGACTGGAGAGGCTTTTTTTCTTTCGTTTTTCGGCGTTTTCTTTGGCCCCTTCTCGAGGACTTTTCTCTCTCTGATTTTTGAATCGATCCGGGGGGGTCATCGTCGGATCTTCACGCTGGAATTCATTCGCCACTGTAAAAATATATGTCCAGGTGCCGAGAACACGTGCCTCATTCTCGATGATTCCTCGAAGATTACGAAGATACGAATAATCGTAAAAAATTTATGACACGTGAAAGAAATATTGTTTTTTCACTCGATATTTTTATTTTACTTTCTCGAGGGTAGTTTCCTCCGAAATTTCGATGGTTTCAATCAATTGAAACAATTTAAGAGTATGACAATTTTCATTTGCTGCTACTTTGGTGCAATTGTTTTTATTTATAAATTCTTTTTGCTTCCTCATAAAGGAAGCTTTGTTTTCGTGAAAAATAATTTTTTTCGCTATTTTTTTGCCAATATGTTCAAAATGTCCTAAAACATCGAGAAATCATATTTAGAAAAAATGTCCGTGTGTGTGTGTGTGTGTGTGTGTGTGTGTGTGTGTGTGTGTGTGTGTGTGTGTGTGTGCGTGCGTGCGTGCGTGTGCGTGTGTGTGCGTGTGTGTGTGTGTGTTTGGGTGGGTGTGTGTGTGTCTGTGTGTGGGTGGGTGTGAGTGTGTCCGTGTGTGAGTGTGAGTGTGTGAGTGTGAGTGTGTGTGTATGTATCCTGAGTTTCAGATGTAAATAATTAATAACTCGAAAACGCTTCGAGATGACGAGCTAAAATTTGGCACACTTGTCGAGCACGAATTGCTCTTCGTTATGAAAAAAAATTTTGTTTTAATTATAACGGGTGTTCCGTTTTATCGACTTTTTTAGTTTTTGCAAGAATGGCGTAAACGCTCTAACCTCTGCAATTTTCAAGATATTGCACTCAAACTTTGTACAGAATTAGTATAGCTATTAAGGTTGTTTGGTATTGAATTTGGCGAAAATCCATCGAGAGATTAAAATTTTATGAAATTTTGAATTTTTTGACAAATAGCCAAAATGCTCTAACTTGTGCAATTTTTAAGATATTGTACTGAAACTTGGCACAGAGCTAATATAGCTATCGAGGTTGTTCGCTATTAATTTTGCCAAAAATCCATGGAGGGATTAAAATTTTATGAAATTTTTAACTTTTTGAAAAATAGCGTCAACGCTCTGACTTGTGCAATTTTTAAGATATTGTACTGAAACTTAGCACAGATCTAATATAGCTATCGAGGTTGTTTGCTATTAAATTTTTCAAAAATCCATGGGGGGATTAAAATTTTATGAAATTTTGATTTTTTTGACAAATAGCCCAAATGCTCTAACTTGTGCAATTTTTAAGGTATTGTACTGAAACTTTGCACAGAGCTAATATAGCTATCGAGGTTGTTCGCTATTAAATTTGCCAAAAATCCATGGAGGGATTAAAATTTTATGAAATTTTCAACTTTTTGAAAAATAGCGTAAACGCTCTGACTTGTGCAATTTTTAAGATATATTATACTGAAACTTAGCACAGATCTAATATAGCTATCGAGGTTGTTCGTTATTGAATTTGTCAAAAATCCATGGGGGGATTAAAATTTTATGAAATTTTGATTTTTTTGACAAATAGCCCAAATGCTCTAACTTGTGCAATTTTTAAGGTATTGTACTGAAACTTTGCACAGAGCTAATATAGCTATCGAGGTTGTTCGCTATTAAATTTGCCAAAAATCCATGGAGGGATTAAAATTTTATGAAATTTTCAACTTTTTGAAAAATAGCGTAAACGCTCTGACTTGTGCAATTTTTAAGATATATTATACTGAAACTTAGCACAGATCTAATATAGCTATCGAGGTTGTTCGCTATTAAATTTGTCAAAAATCCATGGGGGGATTAAAATTTTATGAAATTTTGATTTTTTTGACAAATAGCCCAAATGCTCTAACTTGTGCAATTTTTAAGATATTGTACTGAAACTTGGCACAACGCTAATATAGCTATCGAGGTTGTTCGCTATTAAATTTGTCAAAAATCCATGGAGGGATTAAAAATTTATGAAATTTTGAATTTTTTGAAAAATAGCCCAAACTCTGACTTGTGCAATTTTTGAGATATTGCACTGAAACTTTACACAGAGCTAATATAGCTATCGAGGATGTTCGTTATTAAATTTGACGAAAATCGATCGATCGATTAAATTTTTATCAAATTTTTAATTTTCATTAAAAAAAGTCTAAACGCTATAACTTTTGAAATTTTTTAAATATTGCAATGAAATTTTGTGAAGAGCCAGTATAGCTGTCAATGTTATTTGCTATCAAATTTAGCGAAAATCGATCGAATTTGCACATTGATTACTAATATTTTTCAATAGTTAACAAAGCTTCCTTCATGAGGAACCCAAATTTGATCTATGTGAACTATGGATAAAGATGAGGAAGCAATGTGCAAATTTCAATTTGCAGGGTTTTTTATTTATAACTAGTACAAATAATTAAATTTTATGAAAAGAATTGTCATTCAGAGAAAATTTGATTCATTGCAATTCGATTCGGTTTTTCTTGATCCCTATTGTTCGGTTTTATCGTTAATTTGTATACATTATCCTTGAAGAAAAGGACAATGAATATGGCAACAAAATCCACTTTTTTGGTTGACCATTTTTTCCCTTGTTTTATTGATGGCATTTTTTTCAAATTTTTCAGCATCATTAATTTTTTAATTATCGAGCACGATATTTAAATGCTTAATCTGCAGCTTCATTTAATTATTAACTTAATTATTGAAATCCAATATTGATCTTTCTATTTTTACACCAAAAAATCATCAAAGTGTATTTGTATTTATGATGTAAGAAAGATATAATTGAGATATGAATAATTAAATACTAAAAAAAAATTGAAAATGAAAAAATGTATTTACTGCCCCATTCTTCACGAACTTTCATCCCCTATTTTTATAATTAGTTTTTGTTATCCTTCAAGAAAAGAATACAAAGTGTAAATTTATTTCACGGCTCCATTTTTCCTCAACTTTCATCCCCTATTTTATATGATTAGTTTTCAATAATTGTCCTTCAAGAAACAGTTGAAAAACATTTGAACCTTAATCCACAGTTTAATCATTCGAATTCCAAACACATCGTTCTATTTTTTTTTACCGAGAATTCATCGCAGAACATTTATTTTTAAAGCGTATGTAAGAGATTTCCAGAATTGAATCCGAAAAAACAATTTTTAATTAAAGAAAATTAATTACTACCCCTTTTCTTATCAACTTCAACCCCTTGCTTGTATAATCATTTCTTACACCCAGAAAAATAATTTATTTGATTCAAATAAATTTATTTGAAATAAATAAAATTTTATTTTCATCCCTTATTTATATCATTAATTTTTTTCGTTATATCTAGTAAAAAAAATACAACAGTGATGATTCACCAGGAGATGAATGCACGTGGATTACAAAATCACATACATATTATACAATTTTGAGAAACTAAAAAAAAAAAAATCGTTTTCATCTTTGACACGGTTTTGTGATCTCATCTCACCCTCAATTTTAACGACCGGCGTGCGGTCCAGGTGCAAACATTGAGCCAGTCTAACGATTTTTTCCTCTGCACAAACCCATATATATATATGAGGTATTCCAACCCAAGTGTGTAAACCCGTGACCCGGACCCTCACGGATTTATTTGTTTTTTTTTTTCATATAATCGTATTGAGTCTAAAATACACCCTCATAATTTTTTTTAGATTTTTCCAAACACCCCTTATTAAAAAAAAAAAATTGAAAAAAAGCAATTTTTTAAAAATCTAAAAAAATCTGAAAAAACCATGATAATATATAAAAATTTTCAAGCCATCACTCGTGGTAGGCAGATTTTTTTTTCTGTGTTTTACGCAATACGAATTATTCGAAAATCATCAACGAATTTAATTTGAGTACCAAAATTTCAGTATCTGCTCAAGGTGAGCTATTTGAGAATTTTTTGGAATTTTGAGAACGTCAATATAGCTTGTAAAACACAGAAACAATCTGCGCACTTCGGGTGATAGCTTGAAAATTGTTATACATGATCACGCTTTTTTCAGAATTTTTTTAGATTTTTAAAAAAGGGTGGGGGTCGAAGAGTCGACTAACCAATATTTCGAACGGCCGAAATCCCGAATTTCACGATCACGAGCGTTAGAATAACGAAGCGCCTAAATCCCGATCGCCAGAAAAGAGAAAGGCCAGAGAGCCGCCCCATGCGTAAGAGAGAGAGGAGGCGCATCTCTCTCTCTCTTACGCATGGGGCGGCTCTCTCCGCTTTCGCTTTTCTGGCGTTCGGGATTTCGGCGCTTCGTTATTCGAACGCTCGTAATCGTGAAATTCGGGATTTCGGCCGTTCGAAATATTGGTTAGTCGACTCTTCGACCCCCACCCTTAAAAAATAGCCGTTTTTTTCCAAATTTTTTTTTTTTTAAAGGGATGTTTGGAAAAATCTAAAAAAAATATGAGGGTGTATTTTAGACTCAATGCCATCATAGGAAAAAAAATCAAATAAATCCGAGAGGGTCAGGGTCACGGGCTTACACACTTGGGCTGGAATACCTCATATATATATATAGGGACGTTGGACGTAAATTCATTTAACGCAACCCCCGCATAACGACGATACTCTCCAAGACGGAACTATAAATCTACAGGTGAGGACCGTGCAATTACCTCCTCATTCATGTGAGTGAGGAAGTTTCTTATGACCTTACGGGGAAAAATCGTCGTGAACGAAAAAAAAAAAATGTTTCGCTGCTTCTGCAACCCCCTGTGGTGAGCCTCAATTTTGGCATAGAATCCCAGTCTAGTAAACTTAAAAAAAAATTTGTCGATCATTTTTCTACTTTAAATGTTTTATTTTTGATTTCTCAATTTTTAAGATCTATTTGTTATTATTATTATTTTTTAATATCTTCTTCATGCATTCCCTTCTTTATTATATATTTTTATTCATTATATTTATGTATGTTTTATTTAATAATAATTATTATTATCAGAAATTCAAAAAATTATTAATAATTCAGAAAACATTTCTATGTTTTTTATTGCTCAACAAAAATTTTATTTCATTTTTGAGGAATCTACAATGTTCGAACGAAATTTATGAGGATTTCAAAAATTTAATATTTCCAAAAATGTTTCATCTAGTTGCTTTTTTTTTCAAAATATGCACAAAAATTTATATTCGGTGTAATTAGGTACAGTATTAATCGGTAATTTGTTCGTAAAATATTTGCCAAAATAATATTACATGAGAATTTATTGTTGGGAATTATGATTTTTTTTTAAATAAACAATATGTGGGAGATCGTTGGCGGTTTTTGACACCTGAGGTGTCAAAAAACATTAGGCCCTTACGACGAGGGTATTACATACATACACACATACATATATATCTATATGTATGGGGCATTCCATCCCAAATCGGACGGTTTGATTTTTTTTTTTTATTTCCTCAATTTTTTTATATTTTTGTGTACCCATCAAAAAACCCCTTTGAGATTTTTTTGATTAATCGTTCAAAAGATATTAAATTAACAAAAAAACCGCTCTTTTTTGGTCTTTTGGTCATAACTTCTTTATTAATGGTCCAAATTAAAAGTTTTTTTTCAAAATTTTTGTTTTTTTATGGCTTTTTCAGCAAATTGATTCAAAATGATTTAAAAAATACTATACAGTTATAAAAATTGGTATTCATAATAATTTATTTGAAAAAAAAAAATCATTTTTCAAAAATCGAAAAAAATAGTAGTTATTGAGATTCCACGATCGGACTAGTCTTAAACATTGTTGAATAGATGGATGTTTGAATCGAAAAATAAGAAAAAAAAACTGACTTTCACTTTTAAAAAAGCGATTTAACGTTTAAAACTCAAAAAAACATTCAAAAACATGTCGAATATTTTCGTTGTGTTTTTTTCTGAAAAGGCCATAAAAAACAAAGAATTTGAAAAAAAAATCAATTTGGACCATTATTAAAGAAGTTATGATCAAAATACCAAAAAAAGAGCCCGTTTTTTTGTTAATTTAATATCTTTTGAATAGGTATTCAAAAAAATCTAAAAATTTAATAGGAAGGGTCTTTTGATGGGTACTCAAAAATATTAAAAAAATGAGGAAAAAAAAGTTTTTTAAACCGTCCGATTTGGGATGGAATGCCCCGTATATATCCGTCACACAGATTTTTCTTTGTGTACTTTGGGTGACACCTGGACTTTCTGTTAAGGGAGCCCCGAAAGACCGCATAGTTTCACCCTCGCCGCCCCCGAAAATTTTTGGACCTTTTCACGTCAGTCGGTAGTAGACACAATTACAAAAACTTTTAACGACAAAATACTGTCAGAATAAATAAAGATTTTTCAATTTGTCATAGAGATTCTCGTCATTTCAAATTTTTTTGGTAAAAACATGAGAAAATAATTGATTTCACGATTCAATGATTTTTGTTTTTCATAAAATAATAACAATAATGATAATAATAAAAATAAATAAGCAACAACATAAATAAGAAACTTTTACGGAATTATTCTTGATATTTTAACGCGCGAATTTGCCTAATTTTTTCATCGTTGAGAAATAAAAAAAAAAACATTTTCACCAAAGTCTTATTTTTCAATCAAAATTGTTAAAAAAAAGAAATTCGAAAAATGGTTTCATTCAGCAGAGATTCAAGATTTGAATTTTCCAAATTTATTGAGTAATTGTCCTTTTTGGAAAATTCGAAGGAAATTTTCCATTGAATCGTCAAATCCATAGAAAAAAAAACTCAAAAAACTCTTTGCATCGTGCCTGATAATTATTTCGAATATTTTTGACTCACGAATTTGCAATATTATTTCGTCGAGCAATTTTGAGAAAAAAAAGATGTCATAAATGATAAGATACATTAAAAAAAATAAACACTCAAAAAACTTCTTTAATTTTAATGGAGAATCATACTCAATATTATTAAGCCGGGAAATACAAAATAAATTTTTCACAGAATTCCACGATTCATAAAGAAAAAAAAATACTTTTTAACAAGTCTCTCAATTGCATTACAGAATTATTCTGAATATCTTTAACCTACAAATCGTAACAATGATTTCGTTGTCGTGCGATTTTGAAAAAAAATTTTTTACACTCAGAACTAAAAATTAAAAAATAAAAGAGAAAAATTCCTCGAACCGTCAAATGAATCTCAACATTTTTAGCGCACGATTAACGATAATTGCTTCGTCAATGATGAATTTAAATCGGCATTTTTCATAAAATTGACACTCGAGTTAAAAAAAAAATTAAGAGTCATGCTGTAAAATCATTGGGCGATTCTCAAGGGCTTGACGACGAAATATCGATGGCGCTGATCGATTGCGGACGTTACGATGCAATTTGAGAAAAAAATCACAGCCCCTCGATCCTTCGGGATTTCCATTTTTGGACTCCCTTAATTTATCCCATGGCTCAGGCTCTTAATGGTTCAGTTATGAATTGACGACCACGCGCCCTTTTTCAAAAAAATTCCCCTGTGGTTAACCTCCGTATTTTCCGGGTTTTTGGTCGTCGCCATTTTTTTTCTCACTCTTTTACAAACAACCTGAAATTTTCCAACTATTTCGTCATCTGCGTCACATCGCTCGGGGATATTAAAATATCACGGGGGAGCGACGACATCATGGGGTTGCTACTGTGCTGCCTCCTGGTGATCGGGTGACCCATCGGATTTTCCCTTCGCCCGTCGGCGTATCAAAGGACTCGGCCTTATTGTGCTCCACGGGGGTGAAAGATGAAAAAAAATCCATGGGGTTCGATTGACGTAAAATTTTTTCAATTTGAAAAAATTCCCAAAATACATTGTAAAAAATGTTATTAAATTTAATATACAAAAGTGTATTAAATTTCAAAAATAAGTATATGAAATCGAAATTAATATACAAGGTATCGAAAAATTAAAAATTTCATTTTAAATTTAATATTTGTATATTAAAATTTAAAGAGTGAGCATTGAAAATTAATATACCCGTATATGAAAATAGTTTTCGTATACTTTTTCGCAATTTTCAAATACATTATTGAAAATTAAAACACTTATTTCTTAAAATTGCAATCAACTATTAAAATTTTTTTTCAATACTATAATGAAATTTGATATACAGTATAGGGAATTCCAATAACAAGTATACGAACTCGAAATTAATATACATGGTATTGGAAAATTAACAATTTCATCTTAAATTTAATATTTGGATATTAAAATTAAGAGATGAACGTTGAAAATTCAAATCCCCGTATGTTAAAATGGTTTCTATATACTTTTTCGCATTTTTAAGATACGTTATTGGAAATTAATACACTTATTTTCCAAAATTACAATCAACGTCAGCGGCCGTGCTAGTTGACGCATCCACCGCTATGCGTCGCATGCGCTCGGACCTCTGCGCCCAGGCGAAATAGGCTCATGACGGTGTTATATACCGGACGGCCAGCGTGCCCAATATACTTACCTGGCGCAGAGGTTATACCGTGATGATTAAGGTGGTTCCTCCAGGGCGAAGCTCTTCCACTGCACTTTCGGTCAAGCTGACCCTTGCGAATATCCCTACAATGTGGATATCTCGGGTGTACAATTTTAGTTGCACTGTAAGAAATTTTTGTATTAAATTTAATTAAAAAATATGAAGTTTTCATGCATATACAGGATACTAAATTTCATATGCAATGTGTACAGTAATATTCCAATGTAAGTATATGAAAAATCAAATAACTTCTTTTAATTTTAATATACAAAAGAATATTAAATTTCATATCTTCTTTCATGATTCTGCTTTAAAAATCATACTATGGATTGGAATTTTAATATACGAACGTATTTCATATTTTTTTAAATTAAATTTAATACAAAAATTCTCTACAGTGTATTATAATACGTTAATTTTTGCTCCTAATTTTAATTAATTTTTACTTTTGACATAAATTAAAAAAAAAAATTACAAAATTTTTTTTTCGTTTCTTGAGATTTTTCCAAATTTTTGTAGTGTCTCCAATGTTTCATTTCAGATTTGGGCAAAGTACTTGAAAGTACTTCAAGTATCAATTACAAAGTACCGTAGGTACTTGAAGTATCAAGTACCGGTGGTACTTGAAGTACAAAGTACTTGTTACTTGCAAGTACTCGTCAAGACGAGTACTTGAAGTACAAGCACTTGAAAGAATCAAGTACCAGTATCAAGTACTTTTCAAGTTTTCGGGTACGTCTCGTAAATTCTGGTACTTGGGTCACTCCATGTCAAATCGACCAAGAGTTGGAATCGACCACTTTAAATTTTGATGAAATTTAGTCGGAAGTTTTGTTTTATCATAAAACCAAGTTACCTAGGAAAAAAAAAATGTATTTCTTTTTCAAAAGTTATGCAAAATTCGAAACTGAACCATTTTTCAATTTTTTTTTCTAAATGTCTTGAAAACTATGATAGTTATGAAAAATCGTTTGTTTCGTTTTGAAGAGTATACTTGGGGCTACGACAAAAAAATATTCCGACAAAAATTTTGAAAAATGATGAATTTGGAGAATTTCGAATTTTTTAAAATCGTGAAAATCCACAACTAATATCGAATTTTGTGTTCCATTATTTTAAATATAATACCTTGTATTGATTAAAAAAGATCCTAAAATTTTCAGAAAGGTGTTTTTTTTGTTTCAAAAATATGCATTTTTTTAATTTGAGCAATAATGTAATTTTGTAATTTTGAGCAGCCAAAATTACATGATTGATCAACTTCACTTAACGTGGAAGTAAAAAAAAAGTTTTACCAAAATTCAAAAATTCATAATTTTAAAACAAAAAAAAACATATAAAAAAAATAAAACTAAAAATTTAATGTTGATCGTGGATTTTCACGATTTTGAAAAATTCAAAATTCTCCAAATTCATCATTTTTCAAAAATTTGTTTCGGAATATTCTTTTTTTCGTAGCCCCAAGTATACTCTTTAAGACGAACCCAGAACGATTTTTTCGTAACTATAATAGTTTTCGAAACACTTAAAAAATAAACTAGAGAAAATGGTGAAATTTTGAATTTTCGAAAAAAAAAAATCAATTTTTCTTTTTTGTTAGAAAACTGATAAGAGAAAACTTCTGACCAAATTTCATCGAAATTGAAAGGGGTTGATTCCATATATTGGTCGATTTGACGAGGAATGACCCATATTTAAAGGCTTTGCACATGCAACCATCAGCAAGACACATTCAAAAGTACTTGATACTTGTACTTGAAAAAAGTACTTCAAATACAGAAAAGTACTTGAAACTTTCAAGTACAGTACTTCAAGTACAGTACTTGCAAAATTTAAGTACAATACTTGAAGTACTTTTTGAGTACTTTGTACTTGCAAGTACTGTACTTCAAGTACCTGCAAGTACCGAGTACTTTCAAGTACTGCCCAGCTCTGTTTCATTTAATTGAAAATTAGAGAATAAAATATTATTAAGTAACGATAAACAAGATCTATCTAGAAATTAGTATTAATATAGTAGAAAAATAAAAATTAATTAATTGCTTCAAATATTAAATTGAAAATCTCATCTATAAATTTGGAAAAATTTTCAGTTTGATGATTATCTAATTTCTGGTATTTTTAATTAATACAGAAAATTGATTAAATAAAAAATAAAAATCTATTTACAATTTACAACAAAAATCCACAACAACAAAAAATTACGAAACTGTTTGGGTCAAAGAATTTCTAGTCGTTCTTTTATTTCATTAACCTCAAAATATACATCGATACTTCCGGTTTTGTTGGTAGAAAAGAAAAGTTCCTTCTCGTCTCAATTCAATTTTGTAATTCTGAAGAAGGAATTCCATTCAGACTTGCCATTTTATACGAATAACGAGAAAATAAAAATACTGGAGGGAAATGAGAGTCACAGGGATTCTTCGAGCTAGATGACCCATTCGAATGACTGGACAAATCCAGGTGTTCACGCTGATTTCGTCCTCCCTCGTTTATCCCGAGGGGACACCTTCGTATTTCAAGCAGTCAATGGTGTCCTCTCCGTGCGGGGGAGGTGGCAGGTGGTCCTTTATCCCTCTTCATGTATGGGGCATTCCACACCGATTCGACCCGGGTCTGACCCTTCACCTCTTCGATTTTGTCCGTAATTTTTTATGATTTTGTAGTACCTCTGAAAAGCACTCAGGATTTTTCTCAATTTTTTTTGGAGCGATTTGACTTCATAGTAATTTTATTAAAAAATTACTGTTAGCCCAAATTGAACAAATCACAAAAATCCTTTTTTTATATGTAAAATTTCAAGCATTGAGCCAAAGTAGGCGGGGCTTTCGTTCTGTTTATAACAAGCTTTATCAATTTTTTTTTTCAAATAGGAGAAATCTGAATTGAGTAGATAAATCCAACCATTTTTTTGAACAGCTTTAATTCATACAAGAATGTTTGGATACTGGCCCACTGAATTCAGGTTTGTCCTTCTATTTTTTAAAAATTATTTTTCCAAAAAGCTTGTTATAAAGAGAAGGAAACCCTTCCCATTTTGGTACGACGCTTGAAATTTTTCATATAAAAAACGAGATTTTTGTGATTTTTTTTAGGTTTTTAAATTTAGGTTAAAAGTAATTTCTTTATAAAATCATAGTTAAGTCAAATAGCTCGAAAAAAATCTGAAACAAAATCCTGAATGCTTTTCAGAGGTACTACAAAACCAAAAAAAATTGCGAACAAAATCGGAGTAGTGAAGCGTCAAACCCCGTTCAAATCGATGTGGAATGCCCCATATACAGGATGTTGAGCAACTAGATAACCTGACTAGGTTCGCCGTGTAGAGCGCGCCAAGACAAAAAATAAACTTTTTTTTAAAAATGTTGTACGATAAAAATTGGCTTAGTTATTAATGTTTTTAACGTTGACCAATGACGACTAGAATCTAGGAGAAATTCCGCTGGTGGGGGTTTCTCCTGCCACGCCTACCGTTACCCCCACCACGCGGCTCACCGGTGGCATTGCTCCTAGATTCGAGCCGTCATTGGTCAGCTTCAAACATGAATAACTAAGCCAATTTTTGTCGTATAACAATTTTTAAAAAAGCTAATTTTTCGTCTTGGCGTGCTCTACATGGTCAGGTTATCTAGTTGCTGACACTCTGTACATATATTTACCAATAAAAATGTGCAGCAAATATACGCTTAGATTTTCATGATTAATTTTGGAAAATGCTTTAAAAATGACTCAAATTCTTTCAATGAAATACTTTTGAAATAATGATGATAATAATAATAATAATAATAATAAATAAAAAAATCAATAATAAAAATTTTCAACGGTGTACTAGATTTTCACCTACGTTTCAGATAGCTTTTTTCTCGCACCATAATTATTTGCGTACTAAAAAAAAAAAACGTCTCTCGGATCCGCTTTCGACGCATTTGTGTGCAAATGAATGCGGAAAATGGCGTGTGCGAGGGTGCGTTACATTCACCTGAGACTTCCTGCCACGATCGCTCATGATCGCGTGACACGTGAAAAAAAGAGAGAAAGAAAAACACGTTGCCAAAGTAAAACCGAGAAATCGAGAAATACAGCGTGGAAGAAGGGGAGGAGGAGGAAAAAAGGAAAGCACTTTGACGATTTTTCCTCGTGACAAATTTTCTTCTTCACCCCCTTTCGCTTTCATGGAAAAATGGCATGACGGGGCAGCCTCGATTCTTCTTACTTGTTCATGATTTTTTCCCCATTGGTCCCTCCATTAGATCTTGGGGATGAAAAAAAAAGAAATCACCTTTTCCCGTCGTATTTTCCAAAACTTCGATTTAGCATCGTTCATGGAATTATTAATGATCCTTTGCAAAATGCATTACTCTGAAACAGAGATGAATAATGAAGAGAAAACACATATATGGGGCATTCCATGTCAAATCAACCACTTTTAAATTTTGTTTAAAATTTTGTTTTCCTTTTCTACCCCATTAAAAACATTTTTCAGGAAATTTTCAAATTTGCTTACCCAACCCAAAAAAAAGGTTTTTTTACGTTTTTGTTTTCAAAATTTTCGTCTTTGAATGCACTTTACGAAAAAAAATACAAATGAATATCTATAAAAATTTTCACTTTTTCGAGAAAAATAATATTTTTCTCAAAGTTCGCCAATTTCAATTTTTTTTTCACTCAAAAAATACTTTGCCCGGAAAAAATTCCGCCCAACATGGAGTGGGCCGACATTTCCTTCTATTTTTTTTTTATCGATTGAAAAAAAAAATATTTTTTCCCCAGCTGAGCTTATTTCACGAAATACCACTCTACAAATTTTTGAGGATTTATAAAGGACCTCACAGCTTGAAAAATTGAGAACACAAAAAAAATTAAAAGTGGTAATTCTCGAAAAAAAATTAATTTTTTTCAAAAACTGAAAAAAAATAGAAGGAAAAGTCGGCCCACTCCATGGGGGCGGCATTTTTATTTAAAAAAAAACTTTTTTTTTCAAATAGCTATAACTTCTTCAAAAATTCACTAATTGAGCGGTTTTCCTATTTTTGAAAAATGTGCTTTCCGAAAAAAATACAAAATAATTTTAAAATATTAAAATCTATAAAATTTTTCACTTTTTCGAGAAAAATCATCACTTACAAGTCTTACAACTCTACCGATCATAACTCTACCGTTGAGTGAATAGTGATTAGCATTAAATCTATATCATTTTATAACTCCCCTAAAAAAATAAATATATCAATAAAATAAACATTATAAAGAAGATTATAATTCTCAAAAGTTTTTTTTCAGAGAAAGTATGTTTTTCATGATTAATTATTGGAATTTAAAAATTTCCTTTCGAGGATATATTGTTAAAGGTCTAAACTTTGAGAACATACAAAAAAATTGATTTTTTCAAAATTCTAGACCAGAATACTCCCTTAAACATTGAATTTCAACCGGTAGAGATGGAAATAGAAAATAAAACGTTTGCATCGTTTTGAGAAACTTCGATCACAGCTTTTCGACGCATTTTAATACGTCTATGAACGCTTTTAACATATACATATATGTATGTGTCGTTCCATACCAATTCAACGACGTTTTGTCGGTGTCCCCTTCGATTTTTTTAATTTTTTAATATGTTATTATACATGCAAAAAGAAGTATCAATGTAAATTTTTAGCTCTTTATCTTAACCCATACCGAAGTTATTGATTTTTTAAAAAAATTTTTTTAAATAATCATAACTTCTACAATAATCAAAATATTGTAATTTGTTAAGAGGTCATTTTTTTTTGTTTTTCAATGTACTTTTTGAAAAAAATATTGAGAATTGAGAACAAATTTTTTAAAATGTTTTTTAGCTGTTTTAAGCTAAATTAAGCTAAAAAATTGGATTTCCTTTCAATGAGACGCCTTCGATTTTTTTCAAAAAAAAATTATAAAATTCTACGTACAAAAATTAAATTTTTGAGACTTTACCGAAGAAGGGATTCAAATAACTTCTTATTAAAAAAAAATTTTGTTCAATTTTTTTTTCTTAATTTTGATCTTTTTTTTTGTGACCACAATAGTTGATTTTAATGATGTTAAAATATATAATTTAACTTCTCTCACATATTTCCTTTGTAAATTATAATAATTAACCTTAGGCATTACAATTCAAGTACGTTCTGTACTTTATTCAATTTTTTTATGTAAAAATTGTAATTCTTCAGGTTAATTATTATAATTAACTAAGGAAATATGTGCAAGAAGTTGAATTATTTATTTTAACATAATTGAAATCTACTATTGTGGTCATAGAAAAAAAGAAGTCAATAATTGCGAAAAAAAAAATTGAATTTTTTTTTTTATATAATAAGTTATTTGAATCCCTTTTTCAGTAAAATCTCAAAAATTTTGTTTTTTAACGTAGAATTTTATAATTCTTTTTGAAAATAATCGAAGGGGTCGCACTGAAAGAAAATTCAATTTTTTAGCTTAATTTAACTTAAAACTGCTAAAAAAATTTTTTTTTAAATTTTCCTTAGGTTTCAATATTTTTTTCAAAAAGTACATTGAAAAACAAAAAGAATGTCCTCTTGACAAATTAGAATATTTTGATTATTGTAGAAGTTATGATTATTTTAAGAAAATTTTTTCAAAAATCAATAACTTCGGTATGGCTTAATACGGAGAGCTAAAAACTTACATGGATACTTCTTTTTGCATGTATAATAACATATTAAAAAATAAAAAAAATCGAAGGGCTCTCCGACAAAACGTCGTTGAATTGATATGGAATGCCCCATATATAAGATGATTTTCTCGGAAAATTCGAGCTGTAAAATGGACAAATAATCGTTGCCTCGAAGGGATGATGGCGCGAAAAGTGTCGTTTCAGAGTGATAATAGTACAGGAAAGAGAGAAAGAGAGGGGGGGGGGGGGGGGAGTTCTTCGTGGATAAAGTTTGCCCATTTGCGGCGGGAAAAAGAACTTTTATTACGTTGTTATGAAGACGCATCATGGAGAGAAGTTTGGTTTTAATGTTTCTTCGAAGCTCGTGAAAGGCTTTGAACTCTCGATATTTCCACTTCGAGAGAAAACGACCAACTTAAATCCGGAAAAATAACTTTGACCTCTAAAATTCGATTTTTTAAAAAACTTTTCTCTTGAAATTCGTCAATGATTTATTTATGTGCGAGTGGAAAAAATTCATCCCTGGAGGATAGAAAAAGTATCGACGCGAGTCGATTGACTCCTGAAGTAAAATAAACGATCCAATTTATTTATGAATTTTTTTTTTAGTGAAAAAAAATCGTTCAAAAACATTTTCAACACATTTTTGGTTGAACGAAAAAAAGTAGGATGCATGTGTACAAATTCCCGGGGGATGTAAAATCGACTCGCGGCTGTGAAATATTTAACGATATCGTTATGACTATCCCTGTGCCATTTCTGTCCCACAAAACGGGATGAATATTGCAATAAAATAAATAATGTCTTTGAGGGTTTTCATGTTACAAAGTAGGGTGGTTAAAAAAAAATCACGTTTTTTTTGTCACAAGAAAAGATCACATGGCGCCATTTTGTAAATAAAATTATAATTAAAATAGAGGAAATGATTTTATAAAATGGAAATGGAACTTCGATCTTATGAGAAGACTTCCATTTTACTTTTTCTGGTATTTCATCGTCGAATGGAAAGGTTTCCCGGTTTTACTTTCAAAATAAGGCCAAAAATAATGCATTGTCCCAAAAAAAGTGTATATTCTTAACAGAGTCATTCAAAATGATGAATTTGGAGAATTTTGAATTTTTTACAATCATAAAAATCCACGATCAAGATTAAATTTTTGGTTCAATTCTTTAAATATAATACCTCGTACTGATCCTGACATTTTCACAAAAGTGTTTTTTTTCAAAATCATGAATTTTTGAATTTTGGTAAACTAATTTTTTTTCACCTCTAAGTTGAGTGAAGTTGAGCAATCGTGTAATTTTGTAACTTTTAGCAGTAAAACGTACATGATTGTTCAACTATCGGTCGATTTGACATGGAATGACCCAACAATAAGAGTTTTTTCTCCTCTCTATGTCATTGCAGATTTCATCTTCGATGCTCGATCGAGATTTATCCAAGGAACGTCAACGAAGTTTGGTGAGTGTGGTTTTTTTAATTATAAAAAAAAAATCATCATTTGAAATTAATATTTTAATCAATGAATTGACTCTTTAATTGATTACTTTTTTTTTCATTTATTTTAAATAATGTTATAAGTTTTTTCCGAGTGATCCATTTTACCCCGGTATTCTATATATGTATATATATATATACAGAGAGAAGAAACATAATCTCGAGGGCCCAATTAGCGCCAGCATCGCGAGTGTCATCTCGCTTGCGGTTTCTGCATTCGCGTATGACTTTAGCGCTTTCTGCAGCCCCGAGAGTTCTCTCGTCTCCACCTTCGCCCCTTCCGCCTGCCCTTCATCCCTTATACCGTTTGTATGTCTTTTCTTTACACCCCTCGCGCGTCTTCCTCACCCCCTCGGGGCTTTCTAGGCGCATATCGCGTCACGCCAGTGGCGCCATCTTTTCATCCCCCTCCTGCACCCTTTCCGTCCTCTGAATACTGGAAAAGTGCAATTTACTCGCGGTAACTATGACTCTCAAACTTTCCATCTCCAGCTTGTGAAACGTTGTGTATTATGCAGCAGAAAAAAATCGATATAAATAACTCGCGATATTAACGTTACAACTGGGCGAAGTACTTTGAGTACCACGGTACTCTCATAACAATCGTACATTGTAAAAATAATTTTTTTTGCAAACAAGTATCACTGTAACGATGTATTTGAAGCACGAAGTACTTTGGGTACATTGAATTTACCAAAGTACTTTGAATACTCTGTTTTTTTAAATACCCTACCGAAAATATTAAAATCTCACAAACTACTCCGAGTGTTTATACTCAGAGGTCCCAAAGTACACTCATTTTCCAGAGTACTTCGAGTACTCAGTACCTTGAGTACTTATGTATAATCGTACAGTGTAAAACTAATTTTCTTGCTTACAAGTACCACGGGTACGATGTATTTAAAGCACGAGGTACTTTGAGTACATTGAATTTATCAAAGTACTTTGAATACTCTGTTTAAATACTTGACTGAAAACATTTAAATCTCACAAAGTACTTCGAGTATTTGTACTCAGAGGTCCTAAAGTACACTCATTTTCCGGAGTACTTCGAGTGCTCAGTACCCTGAGTACTTATATTTAATCGTACGGTGTAAAAATAATCGTCTTGCTTACAAGTACCACTGTTACGCTGTATTAGAAGCACGAAGTACTTTGAGTACATTAAATTAACCAAAGTACTTCGAATACTCTGTTTTTTAAAATACTCTACTGAAAACAGTCAAATCTCACAAAGTACTCCGAGTATTTGTACTCAGAGGTCCTAAAGTACACTCATTTTCCAGAGTACTACGAGTATTCAGTACCTTGAGTATTTATATTTAATCGTACAGTGTAAAAACAATTTTCTTGCTTCCAAGTACCACTGGTACGATGTATTTGAAGCACGAAGTACTTTGAGTACATTGAATTTATCAAAGTACTTCGAATACTCTGTTTGTTTAAATACTTGACCGAAAACATTTAAATCTCACAAAGTACGTCGAGTATTTGTACTCAGAGGTCCCAAAGTACACTCATTTTCCGGAGTACTTCGAGTACTCAGTACCCTGAGTACTTATATTTAATCTTACAGTGTAAAAATAATCGTCTTGCTTACAAGTACCACTGTTACGATGTATTAGAAGCACGAAGTACTTTGAGTACATTGAACTCACCAAAGTACTTCGAATACTCTGTTTTTCCAAATACTTGACTGAAAACAGTTGAATCTCACAAAGTACTTCGAGTACTATTTGTACTCAGAGGTCCTGAATTATACTAATTTTCCAGAGTACTTTGAGTACTCAGTACCTTGAGTACTTATATTTAATCGTATAGATACGGTGAATTTGAAGTTCGAAGTACTTTAAGTAAATTGAATTTACCAAAGTACTTCGAATACTCTGTTTTTTTAAATACCCTATCGAAAATATTAAAATCTCACAAAGTACTCCGAGTATTTGTACTCAGAGGTCCCAAAGTACACTTATTTTTCAGAGTACATCGAGTACTCAGTACCTTGAGTACTTATATTTAAACGTACAGTGTAAACATAATTGTCTCACTTACAAGTACCACTGGTACGATGTATTTGAAGCACGAGGTACGTTGAGTACATTGAATTTACCAAAGTACTTTGAATACTCTTTTTTTAATACTCTACCGAAAACATTTCAATTTCACAAAGTACTTCGAGTATTTGCACTCATGGGTCTTAAAGTACACTTATTTTCCAGAGTACTTCAAGTACTCAGTACCTTGAGTACTTATATTTAATCGTATAGTGTGAAAACAATTTTCTTGCTTACAAGTACCACTGGTACGATGTATTTGAAGCACGAAGTACTTTGAGTACATTAAATTTACCAATGTACTTCGAATACTCTGTTTTTTCAAATACTTGACTGAAAACATTTAAATCTCACAAAGTTCTTCGAGTACTTGTACTCAGAGGTCCCAAAGTTCACTCATTTTTCAGAGTACTCCGAGTACTCAGTACCCTGAGTACTTTTATTTCAAATATTCTATTATTCCGTAGTACTCTCAGTACTATCGGTAGTTGTAGTTGAAATATTTCTACTCCATAAAGTACTTCGAGTACGATGGTACTCGTTACATTCGTAACAATAATAGGGTTTAAAAACATTTTTATCGACAACAACTACCAAGATGTATTTCAAGCACGAGGTACTTTGAGTTCATTGAATTTATCAAAGTACTTTGAATACTCTCTTCTCTTAAATGCCTGTATTGCAAGCATTTCAATCTCACAATGTACTTTGTGTATTTGTACTCAGAATTCATCGGGTACATTGATTTTCCGGACTACTCCGAGTACTCACTAATTTGAGTACTTTTACTTAAAGTGTGCCATTCAGATATAGAACTCAGTACTATCGGTAGTCATTTTTTATATATATTTCCATTGCATAAAGTACTTTGAGTACCATAATACTTATAACTCTCATAAGAAGCTTACGGCTTGAAAATATTTTTTTCGATAACAAGTATCAAGATGTATTTCAAGCGCGAGGTACTTTGAGTACATTGAATTTGCCGAAGAACTTCGAATACTCTGTTTTTTCTAAATAGTTGGAAAGCCTTATTTAAAGCTCACAAAGTACTTCGAGTACTCAGTACTTTCACTTAAAGTGTGCCTTTCTCATAAAGTACTTCAAGTATATTTAATTGGACGAGGTACTTCGAGCATTGCTACTCAAAGTATAATAGTAAAGTATTTTTACTTGAAGTACTTAAAGTTTTACTTAAAGTACTTTTTACTTAAAGTACTAACCAAGTACTTTTAATTGCCGTACTAAATAACTTATAGTTAAAGTATCATAGCAGTACTTTTATTTGAAATGCTAACCAAGTACTTTTTTGAAATTAATCGACACAACATTCAGCGAGAGATTAATAAATTTCAATTCTGCTTCCTCACAAAGCAACCTTCTTTTCATCAATTGACGAATTTTTCTTAAAACGGTGACTAAATATCTTAACCAAAATTTCTTTGCAAAAACGAAATATTTATTTGTAAAAAAAAATTCATTTGAATAAATATTTACTCATCTTTTGAAATTGAACGTCGTGATTTTTTTCGGCTAATTATCATTCCTACTTTATTTATCTTGTGACTGGTCGATTGGAAGAAAAAAGCTCGCTGAGCACAATAAGCTTATTCGTACAGGTTCAATCAGAGAGTTTCGTCGTCTCTCTCTCTCTCTCTCTCTCTCCTCTCACCGGATCCAAGATATATGATATTGAAGAAGCGGGAAGGAAAAATAGAAAAAGGGCGCGGGGGGAGGGGGTGAAAATTCAGGATGCCTCGTTGTCGAGACGGAAACCTTTATCTTCTTCCTTATATTTCTTCTTCTTCGGGCGCAGCGTCTCTCTCTTATTTTTCATTGCCCTCTACTTCGCGATTCCTTATCTCCTATCTCCATCCCCCAACCCCCAAGCCCCATTCCCTCTTTCACTGCATCTTTTTGCCGCTTATTTCCACAGTGCATTATCCAATTTCCTCTTCCAGAAATATATACACACATGTATATATATTTCGCGATATAATAATTGGGCATTCAATGGCGTCTACTATTTGCTACCCCCGGAGGCCTCGTTCGGGTTCGCCTTTCTTCAACCCCCCCCCCCCACCCCCTCTGCCCTTTCGCTCACAGCGATGAATCGTATAGTGTACTTTTTTTTAAATACATTTTTTTGTTACGGAATTTCGCGAGCAATAAACGCCAAAAGGGGTATAAACGATAGGGAATGAAACTGAGGGGGGTGCGGAAGGGTGGTTCTGACGCGAGTGTCGCCCGCGGAGATTTTTCACAGAGAGGAAAACTCGCATGCGAGGATTGGCATGAAAAAGTGTTTTTTTCCCTCGCTTTTTTGTTTTTGGCACCGAGAAAATTTGCTTGTATTTTTGTTATCGCAATTCTGGGCGGAATGCGAAAAGAAAGACTGGAGGGATTTTTTTTTCTCTAATTATAAATCCAATATTTTTCGTGACGATAAAATTAATTTTTAGTCTTCCTACTTTTGTCTCTCGTTGCTCGATTTTGGTACTTTTAAAAGGAGTTATTTTTTTATCGGCTTTGTAATGCAATTCCAATCTTTTTGCGATTGGATTAATGGCGCGGGGGTTGAAAAAAAATTCTGATTGAAGCGAGATCATTTCTGGGGAGATAAAGGAGATTTTTCAAAAATTCAATCGCACTTTGATTGAATTTAAATAGAAGAAAAATTTGCTGGTAAATCTTGAATTACAATTTCTTAATAATAATAATAATAATAATAATAATAATAATAATTTTCAAAATAATAATTTATAATTTCAATAATTTTAGACAATAATTTCCGATTATTCTTGTCTCGTCTTGAGAGATTTAAACCCTTTCTAAAATTTCATATTCATCCCACACAACAATAATACGTCCCAAGTACGTCTTTTGGACATCATGCCAATTATCCCGTGATGGTAATTGGATGGTCCCATGGGATTCTCATAGGCTCTAAAATGTCCGAAATTGTCCACAGTAATTACCGGAATGGGATTATCCCATTGCCGTCCCGGTATGGCTTCGGGACGTCTCTTGGACTGCAAACACAGCAGAGTGGAGATATCGATAAGATATTATCGAGACTTCTTACAGATGTCACCAAGATATGCCAGAATTATCAGACACAGCAATAATACGTCCCAAGTACGTCTTTTGGACATCACGTCAATTGTCCCGTGATGGTAGGGGGACGGTCCCATGGGATTCCCATGGGCTCTGAAATGTCCGCAGTGATAACCGCAATAGGATGGTCCCGCTGCCGTCCCTGGATGTCTTTCGGATGTCTTCGGGACGTCTATTGGACTGCCAACACAGCAGTGGATAATTATTTTTATTTCAATTTCATGTTAATTAATTTTAATTAATTAATTAAATTTCAATAAAATGGGTACAGTACAGAGGGAGACAGCAAGTACTCCTTGTAATATGGCCTCTTTTAAGGTATGACACCTCTCGGTGTCAAATGTCCGTGTTCACGCTCGGCTTTATAAGCATTCTATTTGCATGATCCGTTTGTGAGAGCGTTTGCCATCTCGCGGCGAGTCTGGAACTAACGCCGCGCAATGGCTGACCTCCTACAGACATCTCTAAGAGAGCCCGCTGCGATCGTCTACACATGGTTACGGCAGGATATCCTCAAGACATCCCATACTAATCTCGCGTAGAACGATGTCTTACTGGCACCTCCCAGAGACATCTCTAAGAGAGTGCGCTGGGATCGTCGAAACACGGTTACGACAGGATATCCTCAAGACATCCTATATTAATCTAGCGTAGAACAATGTCTTACTGGTACGTCTTAGAGCCGTCTCTAAGAGAGTACGCTGGGATCGTCTAAACACGTTTGCAACAGAATATCCTCAAGACATCCTATATTAATCTTGAATAGACTAATGTCCTACTAGTACCTCCCACAGACATCTACAAGACAGTGCGGTACGATCGTCTACACACAGTGACGGCAGGATATCCACAAGACATCCCATATTAATCTCGGGTAGAACAATGTCCTACCGGTACCTCCCAGAGACATCTATAAGAGACTGCGAGGGGATCATCTAAACACGGTTGCGACAGAATATCCTCAAGACATCCCATATTAATCTCGCGTAGAACGATGCCTTACCGGCACCTCCCAGAGACATCTCTAAGAGAGTGCGCTGGGATCGTCGAAACGCGGTTACGACAGGATATCCTCAAGACATCCTATATTAATCTAGCGTAGAACAATGTCTTACCGGTACGCCTCAGAGACGTCTCTAAGAGAGTACGCTGGGATCGTCTAAACACGTTTGCAACAGAATATCCTCAAGACATCCTATATTAATGTCGAATAGACTAATGTCCTACTAGTACCTCCCACAGACATCTACAAGATAGTGCGGTACGATCGTCTACACACAGTGACGGCAGGATATCCACAAGACATCCCATAATAATCTCGGGTAGAACAATGTCCTACCGGTACCTCCCAGAGACATCTATAAGAGACTGCACTGGGATCGTCTAAACGCGGTTGCGACAGAATATCCTCAAGACATCCCATATTAATCTCGCGTAGAACGATGCCTTACCGGCACCTCCCAGAGACATCTCTAAGAGAGTGCGCTGGGATCGTCGAAACACGGTTATGACAGGATATCCTCGAGACATTCTATATTAATCTAGCGTAGAACAATGTCTTACTGGTACGTCTCAGAGACGTCTCTAAGAGAGTACGCTGGGATCGTCTAAACACGTTTGCAACAGAATATCCTCAAGACATCCTATATTAATCTCGAATAGACTAATGTCCTACTAGTACCTCCCACAGACATCTACAAGACAGTGTGGTACGATCGTCTACACACAGTGACGGCAGAATATCCACAAGACATCCCATATTAATCTCGGGTAGAACAATGTCCGACCGGTACCTTCCAGAGACATCTATAAGAGACTGCACTGGGATCGTCTAAACACGGTTTCGCCAGGATATCCTCAAGACATCCTATATTAATCTCAAGTAGAACGATGTCTTGCCGGTACCTCCCAGAGACATCTCTAAGAGAGTGCGCTGGGATCGTCGAAACACGGTTACGACAGGATATCCTCAAGACATCCTATATTAATCTAGCGTAGAACAATGTCTTACCGGTACATCTCAGAGACGTCTCTAAGAGAGTACGCTGGGATCGTCCAAACACGTTTGCAACAGAATATCCTCAAGACATCCTATATTAATCTCGAATAGACTAATGTCCTTCTAGTACCTCCCACAGACATCTCCAAGACAGTGCGGTACGATCGTCTACACACAGTGACGGCAGGATATCCACAAGACATCCCATATTAATCTCGGGTAGAACAATGTCCTACTGGTACCTCTCAGAGACATCTATAAGACTGCACTGGGATCGTCTAAACACGGTCGCGACAGGATATCCTCGAGACATCCTATATCAATCTCGAGTAGACCACTGTCCTACCACTACCTCCCACAGACGTCTATAAGAGAGTGCGTTGGGATCGTCTAATTACGGTTGTGACAGGATATCCTCAAGACATCCAATATTAATTCCGGGCAGAACAATATCTTACTGGTTCCTCCCATAGACGTTCATAAGACGTACTATCTTGGCAGGATACGAATGGGACTATTTCGGGATGGCCCCGGGATCAATTTTGCTGTGTGGGCAGCTAAAAAAAAATGTTGTTCAATGAATTAGCGAAAAACATCCCCTAATGACTACGCCATTGAATTGAAAATTTGTATCTATGAAATTGCTCTAAACTGTAAGTGAATGAAAATTTCGGCATCTGATTTTATTTTTCGAATCTGCCTGACACAGATTCAAAATCTTTTGTGATGGTGTCAAAATTTTTTGATCGACTTTGGGAGGGTCTGGGAGATATTTTAGCGTGTAGAACGAAGAAGAAAAAAAAATCCGGTTTTATTACCTGAGCTGTGTTACGTAACACCGGGCCTCGGTTGATCCTCCGAGGTCGATTTAATCTCTAATCTGGCTCCAACCCCTCGCTCGAAGAAAGGGGTGCGACTAAATCCAGTCTTGTTGATCCCCACGAGGATTTTTTTATGTCGAAAAAAAAGGAAAAAGTCTATTTTTAGTCTGAAAAAATGAGCTGAACGAGAAGTACTTGAAGAAGAAAAAGTACCGAGCTACATGAATTTAGGTTTTTCATCCCCAATCTACGAGATCAAAATTTTTCCTAGGAGCACAACAAAACAGGGCTTCTATTTTTCATTGGCTGTATCACGGGGGTTGTTTTTTCTTTTTTGTTCAAAATCTCTCGACATATTTCTTCGGTGTGGCCCGAAAGGATCAACAAAATCCTCGGTGAATAAAATAAGGAAAAGGGAGATGAAAAAAGGGTTATCCAGAAGAGAAAGAGAGAGGGAGAAGCGACAAAGGGCGTGAGTCGGTTAATCCGGTCTGAGTCGATCAAAAAAATTTACCTCTGCGAATTGTCAGTGAATCATTCATCGTCAATCATCTTGGGGTTGCTTTTTTTACTTTTTCCATATCATACTATTTATTTTTATTTATGCCTCTCAGATGTTGAACAGTGAATTGTAGAGGGTTGAAAATATTGGTGTGAAGAATCAAAAATCGATACAAAATAATATTTTTCTATCAAAAACTCAATATTAATTTTTACTCTTTTATTTTTATTCAATCCTCAAGAAATTATTAATTATAAATAATTTCAGGTAAAAAAAAATCATTATTCTCCGCAAATTTTTATCCGCGTAGAATTTTGACATTCTTTGTTAAAAAAAAAAAAGAAAAAAAAAGAAGAAAAACACATTTTTTACAACTTTTTTTTTTCTTCGCCCAACCGTAATTGGATGCCTCTTCCAGAGGGTGGGAAATACGTCCAGTGAAAACGGTGCAAAAAAATTAACAAAAGCAGTTTCCGCTTCGTTAATGAATAATTAAAAATTTAATTACTGTAAGCAACTTTTTTTTTTGCTCTTCCGTCTTCACATGGATGCATACTCGGGGGAGAGCTTTTTTTCTCCAGTGTTTTTGCCCATCCGGTGCGTAACACTTGACATTTTATTCACAATTTCTTTTTTTTTTTTTTTAATTTTTTTTATCTTGTTTCCATTCGGCGATGCCCGGGGAGATCGAAAGTGCGAAGTGGCGTGTCGAGTGCTTTCTCTCTCTCTTTCGTGGTTAACAATGGCATCGTTAGACCTTATTTTCATCGGTGGAAAATGATGATATTTATACATAATATTGATATATTAGGGTGGTTCCAAAAATCATGTTTTTTTTCTTGATTGCTCTCTTCATCGAGATTTGTGTACCTTTTCTCTCAAAAAGCAGATTTTGCACAAGCGGAAAGATGTACGATTTGTCGATTATCGATTTTTTGCGACGTTTCGATCATTAGCTCGATAATTTTTTAATCCAAAAGTATAAAAATGATGAATAATGATGGAAAAAAATATACATTCATTATTATGTCTTCGGTTATTAGTAATCATAATATATCAAAATCTTTGGATTCCGAAAACTTGAAAAAAAAAAATTTTAATGTACACTGCGACCTCGATAATCGGTACTTCGATCGTTGCAATTGCAGCGTAGTGGGAGAAGCGCCGAGCCAATCGCGTCAGGCCGCTGTCTGCCACCAGCGGCGCAGAGACGGTTCTGTGCATTGTGCGCAACCCCACTTCTTGCAAGAGCCGGTCCCGACGGATTCCGATTATCGAGGTCGCAGTGTATTAAGATTTTCTTTGCAATGATTTTTTAATTGATTATTAATTAATTATTTTAGTTTTAAATTATTCAATTATTTTTTAATCAATTATTAATTAATTATTTCTCGTTTTTCCTCGAGCTAATAAAATTTGTGATAATTTGATTTCCACGCTGATATTGCGGGGAATGAGTTATATATATTTTGTAAAAAATAAAAATGGAATGTAGGGTGAAAGATCGAGCTTACCCCCAAGTGTCATTCAATTGCATATCCCAATTAAATAACAGGCAAAAGGGCGACGTAGCGTCGCGTGTAGCAGTATTTTCCCTCTCTCTCCCTCTCTCTTTGCCCCCCCCCCCCTCTACAACGGCGCCCTCTAATTGCGAATAAAAAGGAAGTGAAATAAACACTCGTCGCTCGTAGAGTTCGTCCAATGCCGCGAATCCTCCCCCACGAAACCCTCCAGAAACCCCTGCGTGAACGCGTTTCAGACACTATATCCTCTTTCAGTTCGATATATATACACATATCCATGGTTGTGTGTGTCGAGCTCAGGCACAGAAAAGACTGGGGAATCATATAATGATTCGCCGTCTCTTTTTTCCTGAGAGACTTCCGGAAGTGCATCCTTCCCGGCCTCGTGTTTTGTGAATTTCAACGTTTGGAAAGCACGAAATATCATTTTTTTCTGGAAAGCACGAAATATCATTTTTTTTTCCTCGACCAAGGATCTCGAGTCTCATTCGCATTTTAGCAACTTTTTTTTATACACGGGTCACTCCATGTCAAATCGACCACTCGTTAACTCGATCGACCCCATTTCGATTTGGCTGATTTTTTTCCCTCTTCTACCCCATTAAAAACATTTTTCGGGAAATTTTCAAATTTTTTTACCCAACCCAAAAAAAGGAAAAATAATCTTTTCCTCGAAGAAAAAATCAAATTTTTTTCGAGAATTACCACCACTTTCCATTATTTTGTCTTCTCAATTTTTCAAACTGCGAGGTCCTTTATGAATCCTCAAAACTTTCTAGAGTGGTATTTTGTGAAATGAGCCCAGCTGGGAAAAATCTTTTTTTTTCAATCGATCAAAAAAAATAGAAGGAAATGTCAGCCCACTCCATGTTGGGCGGCATTTTTTCCGCGCAAAGTATTTTTTGAGTGAAACAAAAATTAAAATTGGCGAACTTTGAGAAAAACATTATTTTTCTCGAAAAAGTGAAAAATTTTATAGATATTAATATATTGAAATTTTTTTGCATTTTTTTTTCGGAAAGTGCATTTAAAGACGAAAATTTTGAAAAAAAGAAACGTGAAAAAACCTTCGTTTTTTGGGTTGGGTAAAAAAAATTCGAAATTACCTGAAAAATGTTTTTAATGGGATAGAAAAGGAAAAAAAAATTTCAAACAAAATTTAAAAGTGGTTGATTTGACTAGGAATGCCCCATATGCCCCAATTCTTGAGAATTGTATTTAAATTTTCAGGGCATTCAATCGGAATGCAATGATAAATGTGTCGTTGTAAATCTTGAAAAAAAAATTATGCGAATAGTTGATGAGACACTAATTAGTTGGCAAAATAACATACTTCGCATTGAAATCAAAACCATGATTTAAAAAAATCTTTGGATCCGAATTTTTGAGCTATCATTCCCCTCAAATCATGCTGATTTGAGGGTGAAAGACTCAATATTCCACGATAAAAATAAAATAAAAAATTCAAACTTTATTGGTTATGTCAATAACGATTTTTTTATTTCCTAAAAAAAATCGGATCCCACGTCGATGTATTTGTAATGAGAGTCATGGCATTAGAATCGTCCAAACGGCAACCGTGTGAAGTTTCATAGAATACGAGGGAAGCAAAAAAAAAAAAAGAAATTAACGCAAAAATACGAAAAAAAGGAGCATACGAAAATGAATTTAACGCAAAAATACGAAAAAGAGGAGCATTGGCGTAATTAGCACAGGCATATGAACTAATTACCAGAATGACTAACGACGAGCCAACTGACAAAGACCTTGGGGCAGGGGTAGTGGTTTTCACCCCCTCTGAAGCTTCCGTGCCCTGTCGACTGGAGGATCCAGTCATTTTTTACGAGTTACCTAACACGGAGACACGAGTAACGTTATACAGATATTTTTTTTACCCTCCCTCTTTTGATTTTGCACTCGTTTTACAAAATTTACCGACGCAGTCTTCGCAGACGAATCGCAGATGCTAATTAACGACTACCCGAACTCCGGGAGGGTAAAAAACCTCTTCAAACAGAGAGGGGTGAAGAAATAAAGAAACCATTTCCTTTATATTAGTTATGTCAGAATCAATATGCTAAAATCTGACGGATGTAATCATCCATCGGTAACTTGATTGGTCTTTATTTTTATTTGAGGAATCGTCACAGATTTAACCACTATTCGTTATCAATTTATGGAAACAATAATCTACCGAAACAATCGAAATAATAATAATAATAATAATAATAATAAGTTATCGAAATAATAATAAAAATAATCTATGATGAATTTAAGTGGTGAACCATTTGGTGGGTCGAACACTCTGTTTCGCGTTGATTGAACCGTGAACTTTGCCGTAAATGTACTTGTCTCGAGACGCTACCGCGTCTCTTGATTAACCACTTTTAATCTGGCTTCGCAGGACTGTGAAAAATTAGGTGTTCTTGATCTGACCAGAATTCTTCTGAAATTTGAAAATTTTGAAAAATCTAGGTCTTTTCGACGGCAAATAAACTTTTTATCTAGGTTAATTGGCTTAACAGGTTAAGTGGTAACCTTTTTAACTCTAGCTTTAACTGGAAAATCGAGGAATATAGAGGTTAACGTCGGATTATCATGATTAATTTCAGCAACATAAAACAATAACCTCTGTACACTCATGTACGATTTAGTTTAGCACAGGATTATTTGAATGCCCGAAATCCTTTTTTCGGTTCTTGATCCGCTTAAAACCTTTCTGGAACTGGAGAATTTTGAAATATTCTAGCTGTATCCAATGAGTAATCAACTTTTTCACTGGGTTAACTGGTTCAATTGGTTGATTGGTTACCTTTTTAACTCCAGTTTTTATTGAAACATCGAGAAATATGAAGGTCAACTTCCCAACACTTTTTTAGAATCTTTTTGGGAGGTTAACATCACTTTTTTGGAGGTTAACATCAGGTTAACATGATTAATTTAAGGAACATAAAAAATGTTTAACGTGTAAACCCCTTTTTTACTGTCACGTTAAGTTGAGTTTACTGTCATGTTAATTTAATTTTCAAAAATCCTCACTGTATTCAATGAGTAGTCAACTTTTCAACTAGGTTAACTGGTTTATTTGGTTGACTGGTTAACTTTTTAACTCCAGTTTTAACTGGAACATTAAGAAATATGGAGGTTAACTTCCCAACACTTTTTTAGTATCCTTTTTCGAGGTTAACATTAGGGTTGGTATTTCCTTTTCAGTATCTTTTTTGGAGGTTAATATCAGATTAACATGATTGATTTTAGGAATATAAAAAGTGTTTAACCTCCAAACCCTTTTTTTACTGTCGCGATTGATAAGTTAATTTTGAAATATTCTCGCTGTATCCAGTGACTAGTCAACTTTTTAACTGGTTTAATTGATCAACTAGTTAATCTTTTAACTCCAGTTTTTATTCGTACATCGAGAAATATCGAGGTTAACTTCGCAACACTGCTTCCGTGTCCTTTTTCGAGGTTAATATCAGGTTTGGTATCTTCTTTTTGGTATTTTTTTTGGAGGTTTACATCCCTTTTTTGGATCAGGTTAACCTGATTGATTTCAGGACCATAAAAATGGTTTAAACTCTGAACACTCTTTTACCATCACAATTAATTTAACTAAGTTAATTTTGAAATATTCTAGCTGCACCCAATCAGTAACAAACTTTAGTAACTATGCAATTGGGAAACCTAGGTTGGAATTAGTGTCAGCACGAGTATCTTTCGGCGTATAAGTGTTCGTGTTTGCGTGTAGCTTCGTTATACCGGCTGAGCATCAATCCACCTTGTCCCAATCTTCCTCTCTCTCTTACTCTCTCTCTCTCTCTGTTCTACCCTCCTCTGAAATACACAAGAGAGGGTACATTGAGAGACGAGAATAGAGGTGAGTCTGAGAGGCATGTGCGGATTGCAAAATGGAAGCCGCGTAATTAGTATGCGCTTCCGGACGTTATATATGCCCTGAAACACACGGAGACTCGCTCAATTCGCATCAGCCGGTCCCATCCTCCCGATGTTGCCTCATAATCCCCGCTGCGCACGACTCTCTCTCGCCCTCCCCGCTTCCACCGCCGTTCCACCGACCCCCGCGCCCTCCCCCACTCCTTTTCAGCGCATGATGGGTATATGCTTGTCTAGCGATGCTGAAACAGAGGAATGGGAGTGTTGCAATTCGCACTTATGTTCGCCAAGTGCAACAGCGACACCCACCGAGCTTAACATTATGTCCATGTATATGTATGTATATTTTTGTCTGTATATATATATATATATATTTATGTATTTGTGCGTCAAGGGTGAGGAAAGAGAGGCGTCTGAACAGTGCACCAGGCGTTGATGTTACGTGCATACGCTTGGGCACTTGGGCGTACATGCGCTCACCTTTATTCGCCCTCTGTGCCCTCTTTCACATCGTACCACCCCCCACCCTCGACCCCCGACCCCCAGCATTTCTCTTTCGCAACCCTTTCCTCGTTCTTGCGCATGAAAATAAAAAACGAGCCTGTTTCCTTACTCCAGCAATGACTGGGCTTGTTTTCAAATTCAGATTTGATGCGAAATTTAACTCTCTTCGAATGACGCAATGGAAAAAGTGGAATTGAACGAAATATAAGTTTTTCCAATTTTTTTTCTGGTCTATTTATGCCTTTGTATATTTTTGACAAAAAAATTGACAATTTGGAGGGAATTAAATTTTTTCAAAAGTGGATGCTTTAATTTTTATAATTTTGCCCTTGGCAAGTTGAACTTTTTTTTTGTAGGTACAATTGGTAAGGGTTGTTTGGGGTCGAAATTTGAAATAATAGTTTCAAGGGTTTGGTTTTGAAAAAAAAATCAAATTTTCAAAAAATGATCGTGAACGCTCTGGAAAATTGTTCTCTCTTCGAATGGTGCAACGAAAAGAGGAGTCAAACGAAATATAAGTTTTTGAAAATTGACAATTTGGTCTAAATTAAATTTTTACAAAAGTGGATGATTTTTAATTTTTAATATTTTGCCCTTGGCAAGTTGAACTTTTTTTTTTGGTAGGTACAATTGATAAAGGTGGTCACGGTTGAAATTTGAAATAATAGCTTCAGGGGTTTGGTTTTGAAAAAAATTTTGAAATTTGCAAAAAATATTTGTGAACGCTCTAAAAAAATTTCCTTTCTTCGAATGACGCAACGAAAAGAGTGGAATTAAACGAAAAATAACTTTTTTCAATTTTTTTTTTGCGTTCTGGTTTATTTATGTCTATGAATATTTATATTTAATTTATATTTTTAAAAAAAATTGACAATTTGGAGGGAATTGAATTTTTTCTTGCCCTTGGTAAGTTTAACTTTTTTTTTAGAACGTACAATTGATAGGGGTTGTTAGGTTTGAAATTTGAAATAATAGCTTCGGGTTTGGTTTTGAAACAAATTTGAAATTTGCAAGAAATGATTGTGAACGCTCTAAAAAAATGTCCTCTCTTCGAATGGCACAACGAAAAAAGTGTACCAAAAAAATTGACAATTTGGAGGGAATTCAATTTTTTCAAAAATGGATGCTTTAATTATTATAAGTTTGCCCTTGGCAAGTTATTTTTTTTTGGGGGGGTAGGTACAATTGATAAGGGTAGTTGGGGTTGAAATTTGAAATAATAGCTTTAGCGGTTTGCTTTTGAATTTTTTTTTGAAATTTACGAAAAATGAAATTTCTCTAATTTTTGTAATTTTGCGAGTTTCGTTCTAAATTTTTTTGAATTTAGAAAAAAATCGTTCGAATCGTTTCTGAAAAATTCTCAATAACTCAAAATATCCGGAACGATATAAAATTAGTATTTAATTCGGTGAAAACCGAATTGGTTCAGAATCGATGAAATTTGTAAATTCTCAAAAAGTGACGATCAAATCGTTGAAATCAAAAATTTCCTCGCAGCTTCCTGATTCATTTTTCTTCATAGCTGGGCTTCCTTCACGAGGAAGCCATGATGAAATTACTCATCTTGGATGAGCTCAAAACAAAATGCTCACAAAGGAGGCTCGGCGGACGTTGGAAAAAAAAAATTGAAGCTACGTGCAAATTTTTAATTTGCACGATTTTTCATTTATTATTCAATGGGGATGAAATTGCTCGCGAGGCGTAAGTGTCGGAGGGTTCTCGCACCCGCTTAACACGTGCAGTGGGTAAAAGGTGAAAAGGTAAAAGGTCGAGAAGAATACGACGTTGCGACGACGATGTCGTCGTCGTGTGTGTTTTTTGCGAGGCTGAGATGCGAATCTCCGTCGAGCGAGGGGTGAGTCTTCTCGTTTTTTCACGTTTCTATCAACCCTTTCGCGTGCGACACGCCTCGAAGGAGTTTCACGGGGTTGCAAGAGAATTTTTTTTTTCTTCATTTTTTTTTTATTTCAACGCCTTGATGAACTTGGCTACTGGAGCTTGTTTAATAATAACGCCCAACAGCGTGCGAATAATGCGTTGGCATCCTTCCACATTTTTTTAAAATTTTTTTATTTTTTTTTATTTTCTTTCACACATCTCGCGCGCCTCCGCATTGCTGCTTATTTACCCAAACTTTCTCATTATCAACGCACCGATAATTTCGCTTTTTGCTCACAGTCTGCTTGACGATAATCGACGGGCGTGAGTTTACAGATTGGATAATTATTAATTTTGTACTCCGACGCTTTTGTAATTAGGGGAGGGGTCTCAATTGTCGGATTAAACGTGAAACTATTTGCGCCTCATATTTAATTGCAAGTCCAAAAAATTCATTATAAAGTTATTATAATGATGTTCACCAACATTTGAGAATTTTTGCAAATCACGGCCGCCATATTGAATTAAAAAAAATTGTTTTCATTCACTTAGAAAAAATAATTATTTTAACCAATTTGTTTTGAATGTTTCAATTTTTTTGTTTAATATTTCAGTTTCATATAAGCGAACAAACTTTTACAAAAGTTGCACTATTTTTCATCATTTTTTTTATCAAATAGAACCCCCATTTTGAATTCTACAAATTTCCCTATAGATTCGATTGAGATATTTGAATTCGCGAAAATGTAATAAAAAACTAAGAAAAATTGACTTTCACGAATATCCCATTTTTTTGAAATTTTGGATGCCATATTTTTTTGATTCTTAATTTATTAATTACTTTCATTTTTAACTGTATATATATATAATATTCAAATGTGACTCGTTTTCCCTGGCATGTCACCATTGATATATCATATAAATGAAGAAAATTCAGAAGTACTCGGTAGCGTAATAGGTAGCGTGTTAGGTTGTTAGGTAGGATAGATAGGCAGGTCGCAGGTTCGAATCCCACTGGAGACAGAAGAAATTGAAATATAATGAAATTGGGTGTTTTTTAAATTTTTTTAAAATGTAATCGGTTCAGAAGCTATGTAAATGAAAAAATATACATATAGTAAAAAATTTTGCAAGCAATAGAAATTTAAAAAAAAACCGTAGGAAAATTACAATAATACCTCACATCCCGACGGTCATATGAGCTTCATATGAGCGCAACCAATTTCACCACGGTATGACGTCAATATGATCTTCATATGAGCACCACAATTTCGTCACGCCGTGACTGCCATATGAGCCCCATATGATGTGTCATTGTCAATTATCGTATGATGCAAATATGACTTCCAGGTGAGCACACTGTAAAAAATGTTATTAAATTTAATATACAAAAGTATATTAAATTTCAAAAATAAGTATATGGAATCGAAATTAATATACATGGTATCGGAAAATTAACAATTTCATCTTAAATTTAATATTTGTATATTAAAATTAAAAGAGTGAGCATTGAAAATAAAAAAACCCGTATATGAAAATAGTTTTCGTATACTTTTTTGCAATTTTCAAATACATTTTTGAAAATTAAAACACTTATTTCTTAAAATTGCAATCAACCATTGAAATTTTTTTTTCAATATTGTAATGAAATTTTGTATACAGTATAGGGAATTTCAATAACAAGTATACGAACTCGAAATTAATATACATGGTATTGGAAAATTAACAATTTCATCTTAAATTTAATATTTGGATATTAAAATTAAGAGATGAACGTTGAAAATTCAAATCTCCGTATATTGAAATGGTAAGTATATTGGGCACGCTGGCCGTTCGGTATATAACACCGTCATACGCCTATTTCGCCTGGGCGCAGAGGTTCGAGCGCATGCGACGCATAGCGGTGGATGCGTCAACTAGTACGGCCGCTGACGTTGATTGTAATTTTGGAAAATAAGTGTATTAATTTCCAATAACGTATCTCAAAAATGCGAAAAAGCGTATAGAAACCATTTTAATATACGGGGATTTGAATTTTCAACGTTCATCTTTTATTTTTAATATCCAAATATTAAATTTAAGATGAAATTGTTAATTTTCCAATACCATGTATATTAATTTCAAGTTCGTATACTTGTTATTGAAATTCCCTTTACTGTAGATTAAATTTCATTACAATATTGAAAAAAAATTTCAATGGTTGATTGCAATTTTAAGAAATAAGTGTTTTAATTTTCAATTATGTATTTGAAAATTGCGAAAAAGTATACAAAAACTATTTTCATATACGGGTATATTAATTTTCAATGCTCACTCTTTTAATTTTAATATACAAATATTAAATTTAAGATGAAATTGTTAATTTTCCGATACCTTGTATATTAATTTCGGTTTCATATACTTGTTTTTGAAATTTAATATACTTTTGTATATTAAATAAAATGTATATAAAATGTATATTTTTGGAAAACTCAAAATTTTTTCCAAGTCCCACGCCCGCATAATTTTCCACATTTGATTTTTCCACATACGAAGAAACTTCAAATAAAACTTAAAAAAAAAAAAAAACCAAAAAGGTAAAAAATATTCAATATCACGTTTGAATTTTGCAACGAAAAAAAATGATTTGGTCGTGAAAACGACATTTCGTATCTCTTTTGCGCAAGGGTTGCTGCAGCCTTTGCATCGAATCCCGTTGGAAAAAAAAGAGTAAAAAAAAGGATAATTCAACCCTCCACTCGTGGGGTGACAATAATCGAGGGTAAATTAGCTCGCGAGCTAATTAGCCCTCCTCCACCCCCTCGTGAAAAAACAACCCTCTGGCTTAGGGGGGTTAGCGAGACGTATCTCACCGGAAGATGAGCCCGGAGAATATAATAGGCATCGACAAAAAAAAGTATCTGAATAAAAAAAAATATGTACATATGCGAGAGAGACTAAAGTCACGGAACAAAAATGGCCTCTCAGTCGTGCCTTTGAAGTTGGGGGCGCAAATCGAGGCTTTTGCGGATCAAACGCAAACACGCGCACACTCGCAAACACACACGCGGATACTCACCCACACAAAGGGCCGAAGGAATAAAATGTCGGAGGAGAGGGAAAAAAAATGTCTCGTTGGTTGAAGCGCGAGAAAAAAGGCGCCAACTTCAAGCGACTCGCGCCGAGGACGCTTAATAGAAAACTTGGCTTTCCGAGGCCGCAAAGGACGAAATAAAGGAATAAAGGTCCTTTTCGCGAAACGCACGAGAGCGAATCCTTTCACCCGACATATGTGTGACGTCACCTCAAAGTGTAAAAGTAAACGAGAGAGAGGAAGTGAGAGGAAGAAGAGACATTCCCGTGTAAGCAAAATGGCGGATAGATGGATAGGATTACACGCACAGACTCTTTTTCCTCCCGCGCGTTCCTCTTTGGGCTGATTTTTTTCGCGCTCTTTCGCGTTTGACTCTACGCTTTGGATTTTTAGCAAAAAAAAAATTCAACCTTCCTTCCTCGTTCTTCTCTGTCTTCTCCAGTTTTTGCATTTCCGCGCTGCCTCAAAGCAAAGATAACTCGACGCCTTTCCGCCCTCGTTGCTCTCTCCTGGTTTGCAACATTTTTCGTAACCAAAAAAAGAAATCCTCGCGACTAGAAATATGTTTATTTGCGAGGATGTAACACGCGTGATCCTTTTTTTTTGCATTTACGTCCGGTTGAAAGTTTGGTTTCGTTGAGGAAAAATTATGGTAGGGGATGAAAAATATTGTCAATGTTTGAGAATTTTTTTGACCGATGTAACTAATTGTTGGAAGATTGGGTTATTGATATTTCGTTAAGTATTCATTCTATTCATTTTATAGGAATTTTTATTGAAGAATCTGGAAAATTAACAGAGATAGATATTATCTCAACGATGGTAAAAAATACCCTTGAAAGGCCCTAGGGGTATAAACATGGTTAATCTGCCCCCGAAAGGTTTTTAAGTGATACTTAGAGCCAGGATTGCGAAATTTTTAATGAAAAAGTAATGCATTAACCATTACTTTTTTAATGACTAATGAAATTAATTTCCATCAACCATTAAATTTTAATGGTTAATGAAAATAATTTCCCTTAACCATTAAAATTAAATGGTTAATGAAAATAATTTTCATTAACCATTAAAATTAAATGGTTAACGGAAATTATTTTCATTAACCATTAAAATTTAATGGTTAATGGAAATTATTTTCATTAACCATTAAAATTTAATGATTAATGGATATTAGTTTCATTAACCATTAAAATTATTTTCATTAACCATTAAATGTTAATGGTCAATGAAAATGCAATTGCATTAAAAAAAGTAATGCATTATTTGCAACCCTGGCCCATTACAATGTAGTGTGTAATAGAAAAAATTTCCATTACCTATTGCAATGTAATGTGTAATGGACAAAACTTTGATTGCAATTTTGGGAATGGAAAAATATAAATGAATCAATTATTGCAATTTTGCATTACATTTTATTGACTTAGGACTTAGATTTTCACCTTAAATTCTAAAAAGCATCTATATTATAATTCTAAAAATCTAAGTCCTAAGTCAATAAAATGTAATGCAAAACTGCAATAATTTATTCATCTATATTTTTCCATTCCCAAAATTGCAATCAAAGTTTTGTCCATTACACATTACATTGCAGTGGGTAATGGATTTTTTTTTATCTATTACACACTACATTGTAATTGGCAGGGTTGCAAATAATGCATTACTTTTTTTTAAAGCAATTGCATTTTCATTAACCATTAACATCTCATGGTTAATGGTTAATGAAAATTATTTCCAATAACCATTAAACGTTAATGTTTAATGAAAATGCAAATGCACTAAAAAAAGTAATGCATTATTTGCAACCCTGCTTAGAGCTTAAGTAGGTACTAATAAAATAATAGGATCCTGAAAGTTTCAGATCAATTGGTTATTGAGAAAAAGTGAAATATGTAAAAAACGGAAAAAAATTTTTTCTCACGATTGACCGAACCGATCGATCTAAATTTTTTATATATTTTGGGGGCTGATAATAGCTCCGAGAAAAAAAATTAAGAGCTATATAACTCTATAAAATGTTCGAAAAAAAATTATTTTTCTTTCATTTTCAATTTTTAACCGTGATAAAATTTTGGCACAATTATGAACCAATTTTTTTTTCAAACCTTCTATATTTCACCATAACACTATGAATTTTTAAAAATTTAAAAATTGGTACGCTATAGTAGAAAAAAATAAAAACCACTTTTTGGCTCAAATACATAATGAATTTATTTATATGTTTTGAGGTTTAATTTTTCGTATTTTAACGTATATTTATATGATTTGTATTTAGTATAAAAAAAATTTCATATTCAAAATAACAACAAAAATTATTTTGCCACAGTCAAAAATTAAACCAGGTCAATATCAATAATCAATTTTATAGTAATTTTAACAAATATTTTTGGGAATAACATTTTTTTATAAAACTCGATTATTTACATATTTTTTATAGACTTGAGACATAGAGATAACCGAAAATTATCGAATTGATGAAAGACAACAACACTTTTTTTCTGAACAAATGTAAACTTTCAAAAAAATTTAAGTTTTATTATATTCATATATTGTTTTTTCTTAAAAATTAAGAAACCCAACAGTTGACACTGATAAAAGAATTTGTTAAAGACTGCGCAGATATACTGTAAAATACAATTACAACGTAAAAAAAGTTTTTTATACATAAATAACAAAAAGGAAAACTTACCTCAATCATTAATTTTTCAAAAATATTGCAGAATCACATTTCATCAGTCTTCGTCACTGTCTTCTTCAATCACAGATGAAACATTGTTTCTATTAGATAATTTGCTCAATGTTTCAGCAGGTGTCGAAATTTCCGACAAATATCTCCCGAGTGACAAATAATAAATAATCGCGGCAACATGGAAGCAACATCCAATAGTTTCAAGGCCATATGCACATTCACAGCTAAAATGTGATTCCGCAATATTTTTGAGAAATATATCTTTGATTTTGAGATAGTTCTTTGCCTTTTTATTATTTATTTATTAAAAACTGTTTTTTATGTTATAATTGTATTTCACAGTATATCTATCAATCTTTAACAAATTCTTTTATCAGTGTGAACAGTTGGGTTCATCAATTTAAAAAAAAAAAGCAATCAATGAATAAAATTGAACTTAAATTTTTTGAAAGTTTATATTTGTTCAGAAAAAAAAGTTCTTGTCTTTCATCAATTCGATAATTTTTGGTTATCTCTATCAGTGATCGGCAGTATCGATTTTTTGATTGATTTTTTTTTATTGATTTTATTAATCATTTTTTCGAAAAATTAATAATTAGTCATCAATTATTACTAATTTTTCATACGAATTCGTAATTAGCAAAAAAATATTAGTATTTTTTCTAAAAAATTAGTAATTAGTAAGAAAATATTTCCAATTTTTCCAAAAAAATCAGTAATTAGGGATAAAATATTTCTAATTTTTCTAAAAAATTGGTATTTAGCAACAAAATATGTCTAATTTTTGAAAAAAATTTAGTAATTAGCGAAAAAAAATTACCAAGTTTTACTAATTTTTTTTTTTTTTAACCAGATTTTTGTAGAAAAGTATGGTGTATATTTACGTACTTGTGTGTACGGATTGCGTCATGGTTATAAGCTCAAACAACTCCATTAAAAAAGTTGTTTTATTCTTTATAATAACTAGATTTATCGAATACTTTACACATTAGTATTTATTGTATCGAATGTCATACGATATCACATAAATTATTATTAATACGAAGGTTGAATGAGTACCTATAAAAAAATGCATTAGTAATTTTTTGTTTATTTATAACTTTTTCCAAAATTAATACAACATTTCTCCATAAATTCTTGATTTTTTTGATTATTTAGCAATATCTTCTCGCTAATTAGTAATTCTTGGAAAAAATTAGTAATATTTTATCGTTCATTACTCATTTTTAAAAAAAATTAGAAATAATTTGTAACTTATTACTTATTTATTAGAAAAATTAGCAATATTTTGTCACTAATTACTAATTTTCTAGAAAAATTAGTAATATTTTTTTGCTAATTATCAATTTTTTGAAAAAATTGGAAATTTTTTTTTCCGATCACTGATCTCTATATCTCAAGTCTATAAAAAATATATAAATAATCGAGTTTTATAATAAAATGTTGTTCCTAAAAATATTTGTTAAAATGACTATAAAATTGATTATTTATATTTACCTGGTTTAATTTTTTACTGTGGCGAAAAAATTTTCATTGTTATTTTGAATATGAAATATTATTTTTAATAAATACAAATTATGTAAATATGCGTTAAAATACAAAAAATTAAACCTGAAAACATATAAATAAATTCATTATTTGCGCCGAAAAGTGGTTTTTTATTTTTTTCTACTATGGCGTACCGTTTTTTAAATTTTTAAAATTTTCAAAATTGTATCAGGGTTAAAAATTGAAAATTAAAGAAAAATAATTTTTTTTTGAAGATTTTTTGGGCTATATAGCTCTCAATTTTTTTTCCACGGAGCTATTATCAGCCCCCAAAACATATGAAAAATTTAGATCAATCGGTTCGGTCAATCCTGAGAAAAAATTTTTTTTCTGTTTTTTACATATTTCACTTCTTGTCAATAACCAATTGAGATTGGGATCTGAAACTTTCAGAATCCTATTATTTTATTAGTACCTACTTAAGCTTTAAGTATCATTTAAAAACCTTTCGGGGGCAGATTCAGGATTTTGGATATCAATGTATTAAAAAAATAATAATAATAATTAACTTATTAAATATTCACACTTATAATCTATGAGTATCCGAACGATGATTTTTCCGAAAGTGTCGTACAAAAAAAATTTACTAATATTAGTACAGAAAAGAAAAACACGTAATTTTTTAAATATCACATCTCATCTTTATTTATAACTAACTTCATAGCACTCTTTTTTTACATTTTTTAAAAATAACAGAGATATAGATATTATCGTAACTCATGACTATAATTATCTTAATTTAATTATTAAATCAACAATATTATGTAAACTTATTACAAAATAAAATGGCGACCAATTGAATTTTTCTCATTTTTGAGACCCTTCTTTTTATTCAAGCAAGTTTAAAAAATAGTAATTATTAAAATTTTCGAAATTCTTTTTGAATATTTGGAATTTTTTAATTATTAAAATTGTAGCCATGGCAATTACAACTATTAAAAAATAATGAATTGTAAATAATAAAAAAATTGAGTCATTTTGCTCTCACTAAAGTGACTAACTCGTTAAATTTTCCGAATTTCAATTTGGAATTTCACCTGGAGATTTTTGAAAATATCGATCTTGAAGAAATGCACAGCAATTTTTTTTTTACATTTTTTTTCCTTGGCTTAATTATTTTATATTTATGGATAAAAAATATGACTGGGAAAAAATATTTTTTATTCGAGGATCGAGAAAACCGCTTCGAAGATTGATTCTTCCTGTTGGCGGATCCAAATTAATTTGATGCGACAAAAAAGCTGATTATTCGCCGGGGCTTTCCTTTTTTTTATTCCAGCTGTGAATGAGAAAGAGTTTTTATTAATTTTATTTTTAATCGCAACGTCACTGAGCCACGTGGATTGTTTCTCAGACGCTCGAAAAACGTTCGCCCTCACTTCCGAGTACGAAGCCCCCTGCCGAAAGATACTATGAAAATTTTAGCAACGTAATCACAATCGATCATGTGATATGAATTTTCCCGTAAAACGAGATGAGACAAGGGGGAGGTTTTAGGTGGTGGTTTTAAGATCGTTGGGGGAAATTTGAAATATTATGATAAATCAGCAATCATGGGCTCGAGATTGATTGGATAATTTCTGAAAATCCCACAAAATCCCCTTAAATCAATAAACAACATTGAACAACAAAATAAAAAATTATGAAAATCCAATAAAATTGCTACTAAATCAAAATTTAAAAAAATGCCTCAAAAGTTTCTGCAAGATTAATTTTATCCAAGTCGTGAACAAAAATTTCCAAAAATCACACTATACGTGGCGTTTGAATTCAGTTTCCTCCCTTAAATTAACTAATAATTATTTTCTTTCCTTCTCGAACAATTAGAAGATTTTAATGAAGAAATACTTTATCTGCATTCATAACTTCAGGAAAAATACAATTAAAACGATTCAATTCCGAAATGCACTTTCACGAGCACGAGGCGCCATCTTTCGTTCTTATTCTTCCGTCTTGTTGTTAATCGCTCGTTGCACCTTTTCACACATTAAGGGATGAAAAAAAGTGGAAAATAAAGAGTCCAGAGTTCGTCCGGAGACGCTTTCCCTTCCGCGTTTTCATCACCCAACGCTGGGAGCTCTTTTCCACCCCCACGAGTCCTCCCACCCTCCCTCCTTGACTTGACCTCCGGATATTTTTACCTGGAGCTTTTTGTTAACTGACCGTGATGCGATTCAAAGTTTACGTCGAGCTTTAGACGACACCACACTGTAAAAAATGTTATTAAATTTCATAGACAAAAGTATATGAAATTTTAACAACAAGTATGCAAAATCGAAATTAATATACATGATACTGGAAAATTAACAATTTCATCTTAAATTAACTTTAAGATACATTATTGCATGAAAAAAGTCTTCAAATATAATATTTTAACAAAATACTTATGAGAGGGTCACGGTTTTTTTCAAACAGTTTGAAGGGTTTACATAACTAACGAAGAGTCAGGGGCTCTGAAATTAAGTTACGAGGGGTCACATAACTTACGAGGGGTCAGGAATGCTGGAATCAAGTATTGCGCGGCTTTACCTAACCTACGAGGGATCAGGGGTCGCGAAATTAAATTATGAGAGATAACATAAGTTACGAGGGGTCACTTGAGTTACGAGGGGTCAGGTATTCAGGAATAAGTTTCGAGAGTTTACATCATTCATACACCACACAAGTGGAGGGAGTTCATAAGTAGTCGGTAGCGTAATGGGTAGCGTGTTAGGTAGTTAGGTACGATAGGTCACTTAAGTTACGAAGGGTCAGGTATTCAGGAATAAAGTTTCGAGAGTTTACATCATTCATACACCACACAAGTAGAGGGAGTTCATTGGTAGTCGGTAGCGTAATGGGTAGCGTGTTAGGTAGTTAGGTACGATAGGTCACTTAAGTTACGAAGGGTCAGGTATTCAGGAATAAAGTTTCGAGAGTTTACATCATTCATACACCACACAAGTAGAGGGAGTTCATTAGTAGTCGGTAGCGTAATGGGTAGCGTGTTAGGTAGTTAGGTACGATAGGTAGGATAGTGGGTAGGGTCGAGGATTCGAATCCCGGTCGGACGGATAAATTAGATCGGACAATTCGCGCAGATTTTTTTTCTATGTATCTCTTTTTAGGGCCGGTAAACTATGCATATTAAATAATTTTGCAAGGGCTATACATTTTTTATAACACGTTTAACAACGATTAATTGCAGTTACGGTAACGTAATTTTCATAATATACGAGTGTATATTAAAATTAAAAGGAGTTATTTGATTTTTAATATACTTGTATTGGAATATTACTAAACACATGTACATGAAAATTAATTTACTGTATGTGCATAAAAATTTCATATTTTTAAATTAAATTTAGTACAAACATTTTGTACATTGCAGAGAGCAATATATCCGGGTAAAACTTGGGAGGAAGTGACGTAGACACCTTGCACTAATACGGCCTCTGTAAGCCTCCTTAAGGCCCGAATAATGGCTTCGGCCATGTGTCAATTCTTCTTCTTCTCGCTTCTACGCCATTTTTTTCCTCCCTCCGCCCTTCCCCTCGTCTTCAACCCCTTCTTGCATATATTTGTCGCCTGAGCTGACCAGAACCATAAACTTGGGCCGATGTTGCCCCAGTCCTCCTTCAGCAGACTTTTTCCAGTCCAACCCTTAATGACTTCACCCCTTGCCTTGATTATCTCGGCTGCTTCCCTTCCGCTAACCCCAGCGTCTTCCATCGCGCTTTTCCATTTTAGTTTTTCCGTTTCCAAAGTGCTTCGTTGGTCGTCGTTTTTGGACAACGAACCCATTCAGAGGATTCGCTGTCCCGTGCATCTCGGAGACCCTCTTCTTGCATGCATGCATCTTGACGATCGCTTCAACGAAGCCAATGTGTGCCACCCCCTTCATCCCCTTGACCCCCTCCCGAGGGGTTGAAACATTGGGGGATGCGAGGATTAAGAAGTAATGGAAGAGGGATATGAGAAGAAATGGTGGGAAAAGTCGTGCGTGGAAAAAGAAACGGGGTGGGAGAGAGTCGATGAGAATGGAAGCGCGCCATGGGTGAACAAAATGGCGGGCGAAACGACGCGCGAAATGGCGGCGCGCGGGAAGATATCCCGAGATTCGTTGTGCTTAAGGAACAATGGATTTCAGAATGGGTGTATTCTTCTTCTTTACGCGGCAATGAGTCCTCGGAGCTGCGGGATTTTCGTAACAGCGGCCTCGGGTTTTAAGGGCTGTTTTTTTTTTTTTGCAATTTCTCTGGAACTTTTGGGTTTTTTTATTTCTCATTGAGGAAGCATTGCGAAGCAGAAAGTAAAAAAAAACAAACGAAATTTTTTTTTTTTATAACAAGCCTTTACTAGTTGTTAATAAAAAATAACTAAAAAGTTTAAAATAAAATTATTCCGATTGGAAATAAGTTTTCAAATAAAAGCGTGTTCCACCCTCTTTTTTCTCTCGCTGTTGAAATGTAACACGCTTTTATTTGAAAACTTATTTCCAATCGGAATAATTTTATTTTTAACTTTTTAGTTATTTTTTATTAACAACTCATAAAAACTTGTTTAAAAATAAATTTTTTTGTTCGTTTATTTTTTGCTTTTTAGTATTTATGATGTTAAATAACTAGTTTAGTAATTTATACCTAGTTTCGCATAATTTTTTGCAAAAAAAACGTTTTGCAAAATTTTCTGCACAAAAATTATTTTGTAAAATTTGTTGGACAAAATGATTTCGCACAATTAATTTGCAACATTTTTCTGCAAAATTTATGCAAAAAAATGTTTTCAGACATTTTTTTGGAAAAAGACTGTTGCGCAAAATTTTCATGGAGAAATGTTGTAAATCAATCGCTTAAAACCATTTTGTAAACAAAATCTTACAAAAAAATTTTTTTGCGAACAATTTTGTGAAACATTTGTTTTGCAAAAAATTATGCGAAACATTCTTTGTTGCAAAACAAGTTTCAAGCAAATTTGTAATAAAAAATTTGCGAAACCATATTTTTTGCAAAAAATTTGCAAATTTTTTGTGATAATATTGCATTGTCATCCGATTTACATATGCATGAAAAATTTTAACTCAATCGGAAACCGGGAAGTGGGTCAAATTTAACTTGCAAGATTTGGTTACAAAGTAAATAAAAGCTTGTAAAAATTTCGAATTTTTTGAACGATTGATTGTCGTTTGAAAAATGAAAATTTGTGTCCGGTTAAAGAATGTGAAGGAGAAAATTGGGAAAGAGAATTTCTGGAGCAAAAACGAAGAATAAGAACGTCTGGAACAAAAATTTGATTGAGAACGTTTGTAATTCAAAGGCGAACTAAAATTTCAGAAAAAAAATATTAAGAAAAGCATCCGCAATATAAATATAAGCAGGAAGTTGTGGAATGTAAATGTAAGCAAAAAAGTCTGAAACAAAAATGTTTGCCAACAATCTGCCAAACCCTTACGCTTAAAAATTAAACTAACTTGGTGGGTCAAAAAATTACATTTTCCAAAATATTTTCAATCACTAGTATCACCTTCTAGCAATATTCCCTCAAAGTTTCATTGAAATATATTTAAAATTGAATGAGCTACATTTTCTAAAAATCTACCAGCCAAAATTTTGTTGCGCCGAACTTACGACTTCAAACGAGTTTTTTCTCAAAACACTGTTTACCAAGTCTGTTCCCTTGATTTCTCGAAAAGCACTCGAAGAATTGTTTCCAAATTTACAGGAAATATGACGAGAAACATTTGCAGCTAATGGACGATCTTATTTTTGAAAAAAACGATCTTTATTTGTCAATTTATTTTCAAAAACCTCAAAATACATAACGAAATTTCAAACGCTCATAACTGTACTTCGATTTGACCGATTCCAAAATTTCTTTTTCGCATTTGAAGGCTTCCTCATAAAGGAATCTTTGTTAACTATTGAAAAACATCAGTAATCAATGTGCTAATTCGATCGATTTTCGCCAAATTTGATAGCGAACAACATTGGTAGCTATACTGGCTCTTCACAAAATTTCATTGCAATATCTACACTGTTAAAAAAAATATGAAATTTACAACACTTTTAATATACACCCGTCAATGAAATTCACAAACACGGTATATGAAATGCAAATTCTCACACATGTATTTTAAATTTCAAAACGTATATTAATTTTAATACACGGATTTGAAATTTAATATACATCATTGAAAAGTGAATGGAATTTACAACATTTTTAATATACGTGTGTATATTAAAAATTCCACAACCGTCAATGAAATTCACAAACATATTCACCCGTAACCCCATCCCATCAGATCTGCAGATTTGTCAGTACCCCAAAAATCCGCCAGGTGGCTACCTCTCGCACAAGCGAACCTGTACCTCGGCGCTTATAACCTTTCCAAGCTCGCCTATGTTTGATATCCTTATTTTTCAATATGGATACTTATAATACATTGCGGTAAAACGTACGATGATCGAATCCCCGAAAAGGATTCTCATAAAAAGTGTAGTTTTTCTTTTACCTTCTGCTAACGAAAAGACGAAGCTTTCGAAATTGTACACTGTTAAAAAAATCTGTATGAAAATTAATATACATGTGTAGGAAGTTTTTTTGCAGATACCGTATATGAAATTTAATATACAGTGAATGAAAATTCATAGCCTCGTGTTTGAAAAATAAAAGCATGGCGTTGAATTTTAATATACCGATGTATTTGAAAAATCTTACACGTGTGATTGAAATTTTAACTCCATGCATATTACTATTCAATTACGTATATTAAAATTAATATACAAATTTAGGAATTTTTTTCAGACACCAGAGTGTTTGAAATTTCATATACTGTATATGAAAATTCCTTGATTCGTATTTGAAAAATAAAAGTAGCGCGTTGAATTTTAATATACCGATGTGTTTGAAAAATCATACACGTGTGATTGAAATTTCAGTTTCATGTATGCTAAATTTGTATATAAATTTTAATATACGTGATTGAATAGTAATATGCACGGAGTTGAAATTTCAATCAAACGTGTAAGATTTTTCAAATACATCGGTATATTAAAATTCAACGCCATGCTTTTATTTTTCAAACACGAGTCTATGAATTTTCATACACTGTATATTAAATTTCATATACGGCATCTGCAAAAAAACTTCCTACACATGTATATTAATTTTCATACAGATTTTTTTAACAGTGTAAAAAAATTCAAAAGTTATAGCGTTCACGTTTTTTTTTTTAAATTGAAAATTTGATAAAAATTTAAGCATTCGACCGATTTTCGTCAAATTCAATAACGAATATCCTCGATAGCTATATTAGCTCTGTGTAAAGTTTCAGTGCAATATCTCAAAAATTGCACAAGTCGGAGCGTTTGCGCTATTTTTCCAAAAATTAAAAATTTCATAAAATTTTAATCCCTCGATCGATTTTTGCCAAATTTGATAGCGAACAACCTCGATAGCTATATTAGCCCTGTGCAAAATTTCAGTACAATATCTTAAAAATTGCACAAGTTAGAGCGTTTTGGCTATTTTTCAAAAAATTAAAAATTCCATAAAATTTTAATCCCTCGATGGATTTTCGCCAAATTCAATACCAAACAATCTTAATAGCTATACTAATTCTGTACAAAGTTTGAGTACAATATCTTGAAAATTGCAGAGGTTAGAGCGTTTACGCCATTCTTGCAAAAACGAAAAAAGTCGATAAAATCGCAATACCCGTTATAATAAAAATGAACATTTTAGCAACGTAATCACAATCGAGATCATGTAACATGAATTTTCCCGTAAAACGAGATGAGACAAGGGGGAGGTTTTAGGTTGTGGTTTTAAGATCGTTGGGGGAAATTTGAAATATTATGATAAATCAGCAATCATGGGCTCGAGATTGATTGGATAATTTTTTTAAAATCCCACAAAATCCCCTTTAATCAAGAAACAACATTGAATAACAAAATTCAAAAATTATGAAAATCCAATAAAGTCGCTATTAAATCAAAATTTTAAAAAATGCCTCAAAAGTTGCCGCACACTTTACGTGGCGTTTGAATTCAGTTTCCTCCCTTAAATTAACTAATAATTATTTTCCTTCCTTCTCGAACAATAAGAAGATTTTAATGAAGAAATACTTGATCTGCATTCATAACTTCAGGAAAAATTCAATCAAAACGATTTAATTCCGTAATGCACTTTCACGAGCACGAGGCGCCATCTTTCGTTCTTATTCTCCCGTCTTGTTGTTAATCGCTCGTTGCACCTTTTCACACATTAAGGGATGAAAAAAAGTGGAAGATAGAGAGATTTTCGCCAAATTTAATAACGAACATCCTCGATAGCTATATTAGCTCTGTGTAAAGTTTCAGTGCAATATCTCAAAAATTGCACAAGTCGGAGCGTTTGCGCTATTTTTCAAAAAATTAAAAATTTCATAAAATTTCAATCCCTGGATCGATTTTTGCCAAATTTGATAGCGAACAACCTCGATAGCTATATTAGCCCTGTGCAAAATTTCAGTACAATATCTTAAAAATTGCACAAGTTAGAGCGTTTTGGCTATTTTTCAAAAAATTAAAAATTCCATAAAATTTTAATCCCTCGATGGATTTTCGCCAAATTCAATACCAAACAAACTTAATAGCTATACCAATTCTGTACAAAGTTTGAGTGCAATATCTTGAAAATTGCAGAGGTCAGAGCGTTTACGCCATTCTTGCAAAAATGAAAAAAGTCGATAAAATCGCAATACCCGTTATAATCAAAACAAAACTTTTTTTTTATAATCAAGAGCGATTCGTGCTCGACAAGTGTGCCAAATTTTAGCTCGATATCTCGAAGCGTTTTCGAGTTATTAATCATTTACATCCGAACCTCAGGATACACACACACACACACACACACACACACACACACACACGCACACACACCCGGAATTTTTTCTAAATATGATTTCTCGATGTTTTAGGACATTTTGAACATATTGGCATAAAAATGGCGAAAAAAAAAATTTTCACGGAAACAAAAGCTTCCTTTATGAGGAAGCAAAAGTACATGGTTCTCTAATCTCGTGTGCATGAGCTCCGTTGGTAATATGGCCATCACCCGCGGGTTTCAAACGTGAAAAAACAAAAACTGAGCACTGATTCATAACCAAAAGCTTCTTTTACTTATTATAAATGTACTAATAATAATCATTAAATTATTAAAATGTTATGATAAATATGACCATCTCAAATGTCACTAATATTCTATATTACCGTCTAATATTTTAACAATTCTGCGAATATAATATATCAAAGCATTAAAATTATATAATAGCTCCCACATTGTAGAGCTCAATCTTAACATTCAGTAACAATTGTTAATTGTCCACCGGTCACGTTTCTTCAATTGTCCATTCGTCAAGGATTTCTCCAGTGAAATCGACTGAACTCTGCGAACAGAAGGTTTTGTCTCCCGAGAGAGAGATAAAATCACTTTCATCCGATGTGACACAAACAATCAGATATCCATTCATTTTCCAATCCACCGACTTGAATCGTCTCTGTTTCTCTGGTCCCTTTCACGTCAATTTATCTGTTTTCCACGTGACATTTGGGATGTTTTTCACGTTGCAAGATGGTGGACCTTTGAGCATCGCTGGGAGGAATTTTCACTGCGAACTGAGTTATGCAACTTATAATTATGTCAAAAGAGCCAGACTCGTCAATTGTTCTCCAAAGTACCTCGTTAAACGTTATTCCCGTTGAGACAGAATCCGCGAGAAAAACGGGACAATAAGGGCCGACTAAATCCATCAACTTTCTTCCTTCACTCCTTGCTTCTATTTTTTTTAAACATTTCTCCCTCGGAACCTCGAAAGACCCTTTGACCTTTGCAACGACGAGAAAGGCTTGAGGTTTGTCCGAGGAGGAGAGAAGGGAGAAATGAAGTCGGGAAAAGCGACAAAAGAAATTGCACTCTTGTTCTTGTACATTTTTTTTTCTCCATTTTATTCTGCTCGTTAATTTCCTCTCATGCGATTATTAGTTCGACATTGTGTTTATTTGTCGAAATACAATAAAAAAAATTGTAAATAAATAAAAATTAATGTGTTATCGATAAATTAAATTATTAAAAAATTGTTAATAAATTGAAATTAATTGTAAATACAATTAAAGAAGGATAACGATTGCATTCGTGAGTTTTTCGGGAAATTCGTGGGAATTTTTCGTCTCTCATTTTTGTCGACTGAGAATAATATTGAAAAACGTCAGAAAGCCAATTAAATACTCGTCGTTTGCGATGATTGGGCGTATCTCCCGGGCAATTAGGGACGTATTAAAATATCGTTTTAATTGCAACCATTAAACATCGTTTTGACATGTACTGGCTTTTTTTTCTTGTGTACGAACATATTTCTGTATTTGGCCTGTGTATTCCATTATTCTCGGGTTTCTACGAAGAAGAAAACTGCTTCCCCCCCCCCCTCTCTCTCTCCCTCTCTTTACCTCTCCAACGCTTGTATACCAGTCAGCGTTTGTTCTCTCTTTTTATTTGTTTGTCGGACGAATGGTACGAGTACAGACTCTCTCTCGGTTTTTTCCGGATGGAGACATTCTCGAGGACCACCTCGACAGAAGAGCTTCATACTCGCTTCTACAGAGAGAAAGAGAGAGAGGCTTTTTATTGGCATCCACGCCATTTTACTTTTTCCCTCCATCGCAATTTTATCGCATTCGAGTGTAAAGTTTCTTGACATTAACATTGAATCGTTATTTTCATTATCAAACGAGCATCGAGAAGGAAAATTTGGACGAAGAAAATTGAGAGAAATCATGGTTAACCATTAGACTGATTCAAAAAAAAGCGACTTTTTTTTGTTTTTCGAAGAAACGCATTAAACACTTTCGGGAAGGTGAAAAAAGATGCCTGTTAAAATTAAAGCTCTTAATAATAGTATATTACGATACTAGTGTGATAAACCTTTTTCTGACTAGTGTGAGTTTGCAGCATGAGCCGAAGGCGAATGTTGCAATCACACGAGTTGAGAAAAAGTTTCTCGCACGAGTATCGTACGAAATTTTATTGTACGAGTGCGCAAAGTGCCAGTTTTAGCACGCGCAGCGTGCACAAAGTGGCACTTTGCGCACGGAGTGCAATAAAAAGTTCTAGAGGTCCCTCTTCGCATATTTTTATTTCCCATTTAAATAACACGGGAAAGAAAAATTCCAAACTTTGACACGTTATATATCAGCTTCAAGTCAATGCACCAAAATCAACGACACATATTCTTGTAGAGAATTGAATGCTCTACAAAAAAGATATCTTATGATTTTTCGATAAACTCACACCTTCAAAAGTTATTCACGTTCTAATATATATGTATATTAGACTGTCAAAATGGGTGAACTTATGTTACTTTAAAAATTAGGTAATTTATGTTAATGCAATTTAAACTTTTGTTTCAGGAAAGTGTTTACGATATTTAGTAATAAGTTTCAACATTTTTCCGGAAACTAAAAAAAAAAGTTAAACTTACTCGAAATTTATATTTAACCTCGAATAACTTTTGAAGGAGTGAGTTTATCGAAAAATCATAAGAAATCTTTTTTGTAGAGCGTTCAATTTTCTACAAGAATATGCGTCGTTCATTTTGGTGCATTGACTTGAAGCTAAGATATAAAATGTCAAAGTTTGAAATTTTTTTTTCCCCGTGTTATTTAAATGGGAAATAAAAATATGCGATGAGGGACCTCTATATTTTTATTAAGAGCTCTAATTTTAACAGGCATCTTTTTTCACCTTCCCGAAAGTATTTAATGTGTTTCGTCGAAAAATAAAAAATAGTCGCTTTTTTTTAATCAGTCTATTAACCATATTAGATTGATTCAAAAAAACGACCATTTTTTTATTTTTTTTAAACCCCTTATTGAATACTTTTAGAAGGGTGAAAAAGATGCCTGTTAAAAGCAGAGCTCTTAATATTAATATTTAGTGGTCTCATATCGCATATTTCTATTTTCCATTTAAATAACACAGGGAATAAACAAACAATTTTTTTTTTCAATTGTATTAGTTGTTAATAAAAAATAACTATAAAGTCAAAAATAAAGCTATTCCGATTGGAAATAAGTTTTTAAATAAAAGCGTGTTACACCCTCTTTTTAAAAGCTTTTTTCTCTTGCTGTTAAAATGTAACACGCTTTTCTTTGAAAGATTATTTACAATCGGAATAGTTTTATTTTTAACTTTTTAGTTATTTTTTATTAACAACTAATAAAAGCTTGTTTACAAAATTTTTTTTTTCGTTTGTTTATTTTTTACTTCTTAGTATTTATGATGTTAAATAACTAGTTTAGTAATGTATATCTAGTTGCGCATAATTTTTTGCAAAAAAAATGTTTCGCAAAATTTTTTGCACAACGATTATTTGGCAAAATTTGTTAGACAAAATTATTTCACACAATTAATTTGCCACATTTTTCTGCAAAATTTATGCAAAAAAATGTTTTCAGAAAATTTTTCGGAAAAAGACTGTTGCGCAAAATTTTCGTAGAGAAATGTTGTAAATCAATTGCTTGAAACCGTTTTGTAAACAAAATATAGCAAAACAATTATTTTGCAAACAATTTTGCGAAACATTTTTTTTGCAAAAAATTATGTGAAACATTTTTTGTTGCAAAACAATTTTCAAGCAAATTTGTAATACAAATTTAGCGAAACAATTTTTTTTGCAAGAAATTTGCAAATTTCTTGTGATAATATTGCATTGTCATTCGATTTACATATGCATGACAAATTTTCACTCAATCGGAAACCGGGAAGTGGGTCAAATTTAAATTGCAAGATTTGATTACAGACAGACACCAAGACAGGTGAAACTAAATAAAAGCTTTTAAAAAACAATTTTAAACTTTGAAATTTTATACCTCGACTTCGAGTCAAATTACCGCAATTTAAGGTACATATTCTTGTAGGGAATTGAACGCTTTACAGAAAAGGTCTCCTATGATTTTTCGATAAACTCACTCCTTTAAAAGTTATTCACGCTCTAATATATATATGGGGCGCCCTATCTCAAATCGGACAGTTTGAAGAACTTTTTTTTTATTTCCTCATTTTTTAAATATTTTTAAGCACCCATCAAAAGCAGTTTGAAATTTTGTTACGATATTTTACGATATTTAGCACTAAGTTTTAATATTTTGTCGGAAACTAAAAAAAAGTGAAATTTACTCCAAATTTAACTTTAACCTTGAGTAACTTTTGAAGGAGTGAGTTTATCGAAGAATTATAAGAGACCTTTTTTGTAGAGCGTTCAATTGCTCAGAATATGTATCGTTCATTCCAGTGCATTGACTTGAGGCCGAGGTATAAAATTTCAATTCCCCATTAACATGGGGAATATAAATATGCGATGAGAGTCTGCTAAATATTAATATTAAGAGGAGGCTAAATACCGACATTTTTCGTGCGAGTGCGAGAGAGAAAGGATGATAGGGGTCGTGTGAGAGCGAGAGAGAGGGTCTTTAGCCTGCCCTTAAGAGCTTTGCTTTTAACAGGCATCTTTTTTCAGCTCCCCGAAAGTATTTAATAAGGGATTTCGAAAAAAAAATAGTCGTTTTTTTATCAGTTTATGCAATATTAACCATCCAATAATGACTATTTTTGCATTTTTAATGACTTTTGGCGTAAGTTATGGGAGTTTGGAATCTATACACTTTATAGTAACCTCAACTAAAAAATTTGGCATCCAAAACTACACCGAGAAAACAGTTTATTTGTAGTAAAGAAAAATATTTAGTTGACACTTTTACTGAAATTTTCCTTAACTGTTACAAAATTTGTTAGTCGTTAAAAAAAAAATTTATTTGTGTCAAAATAATTTATTAACGTTTAAAAAATATTTATTTAATTTATTAAGTATTGAAAAAAATTGATTTCACCATATTTAACTTTACATTTGTTAACAGTTAACAAATTCTGGTACATCGTTTTCTCAGTGTAAAAAAATTGTAACGTCAATCGTGATTCGATGATAGTTCAGTTAGTTATAAATTTAATAATTTATGATGACCATATTTTTAGTCAAGAAACGTGAAAGTTCCTCAAAGAACTATAAATATGGTTAATCATTTTTTTTTAGTGTCTTCAATGATGATCACTTTTTCAAATTTCTCAAAGCTGCAGCATCGTTAATAAATTATTGAACATTCAAGATTATCTCCGAACTCGGGTCAAATTACCGTTATCGTTGGAGGATTAATTCGCAACATTTGAAACTTTCGGTGCGTCCCATTGTGTCTTATCGATAATGATTTCCTGAAAATCTTGGCTACAAACCTAATGCGCGTCCCCTATTTCCACTCTCTCCCTCTCTCTCTCTTTTTGTTACACTTCAACCCTCTTTCGCTCTTGGCGTTCATTTTCCACTCGCTCTCGCGCCTGTTCCGCGTTTCTTGCAGCGAGCATAGCTTCTTGTCGACCCGCCTCTTTGCCAACTAAACTCACCCTCCGTCGAACTTCCTATTTCTTTTTCGACCCCGTCCTTCTTACTCTCTCTTTATTCTATTCCTGAGTCTCTCTGGTCCGCGTTCTTGTCCTAACGACACTCGAGAGTCGACTCGAACCAGCGGTTCCTCGGCAAAATTCGGTGGCGATGAACGTTGGACGAAGTAAAAGCGCCAGCGAATTCTCAACCCTCCGCGCCCACCTTTTCGCTTAGGAGTGTTCACAAGAGAAAGAGAGAGAGAGAGAGAGAGAGAGAGAGAGAGAGAGAGAGAGAGAGAGAGAGAGAGAGAGAGAGAAAGAGAGAGAGAGAGAGAGAGAGAGAGAGAGAGGATGACGGTATAGGGCAAAACCCGTGGAAACTGCCAAGAAGACTGCGGTAAAGCCGGGGGTATAAAAAGACCCACGTACACTCCCGCTCAAAAGTTTGGAAACACCAGTCAATATTTCTTGCCGCACTAAAAGTGTCATAACTCCGTCAAAAAACGGTCGTGTACAAAAAAGCGTACTGGATCGAAAAAAAATCATTAATTTAAAAAAAAAAAAGCAAAACGAAGCTGAATTCCTTCCCGTCAAAATGCTTTTTAGGCACTCACTCATTTATGACAGAAAGTGGCTATCGCAATCACCTCGAAATCTGTGTCGAATGTTCGTTCAGACCCAGATCTCAGAAACCGGTGTACGGAATTCAATTTCCTTTGGAGGGTAGTTGTGTATGGTTGTAATCTCTATGCCCAAGGAGTTTAAATCCAAACGGATATTGTAAAACAAAGATTTTTGAAAAAAATAACCATTTTTGAGCAAAAAAAGACATTTTATGACCATATGTAGTTGAAACTTGGAATTTCTCTAACGAATTTTTCTCTAACTCACAGAATGTGTGTATATGATAGTAAACAAATGTCTGACGAAGTATGAATCCAATCGGACACCATTGAGGTTGCAATTTTGGCAAAAAACACCATTTTAACCAAAAAATGCTATTTCTATCTGTATGCACTTGGATCTCCGAAGTTCACGGACGAATTTTTCTCTAACTCACACGATGTCTGTATATGATTGTAAACAAATGACCCACGAAGATTAATCCGATCAGAGACCATTAAGTTTACAATTTTTGCAAAGGAAACACAATTTTCAACGAAAGAAGAGCTATTTCTGTCCATATGCACTTGGATCTCCGAGGTTCACGGACGATTTTTTTTCTAACTCACAGAATTTCTGTATATGATTATGAACAAATGTCCCATGAAGTTTCAATCCAATTAGACACTGCTGAGTGAATAACTTTTGCACAAAAACAATATTTTTAACAAAAAAAGACTATTTTTCTCACTGACAGAATTTCTATATGACTGTAAACAAGCACATATCACTCTCACCGCTTTCACGTAAAGCATAGACCGGCGCACGCGACGTCGCCACGTACGTCACGATGCCGCTACGCCACGTACAGAGTAAAAGAGGAACTAAACATGGCCGAGCGCGCCAAATTCAAAACCCATATTTCGCTCTTATAAAAAGTACATGGTTCTTTTGTGTGCTTGCGCTCCATTGGCAATATGGCGATCACCCACGCGTTTCAAACGTGAAAAAACAGAATCTGAGCATTGATTTATAACCGAAAGCTTTTTTTACTTATTACAAATGGACTGATAATCATTAAATGATTGAAGTGTTATGATAAATATGCCCATGTCAAATTTCACTAATATTCTTCATTACTGCCTAATATTGTAACAATCCCGTGAATATAATCTATCAAAACATTTAAATTATATGATTGTTTAGATACTTTGATATCATATTGATTATATTCAAATCTGTCTTTTTAATTATGGTTAATAGTATTTATACTACTCGATGTTCACAATGAATCAGAGAGTTTAAATAACGGTGTGAGTGCCTATTAAAACGTCCCTAAGGGACATGTTAACCAACATTCAAAATATATCACAAAAACAAAATATATGATCATTATATTATGAAATTGTGAGTGCCTGCTAATATAATTCTTAAAATTCGGTCATTAACTTTATGAATCATTGCCCCCATTGAGAATGAAAAATGTAACTCAATATTATCAAAAACAATGTTCAATAACATAAAAACAATATAGTATTTACATACCGAATAAATTAAGATAATGGTCAAGAATACGGAGCGCAAAGCCCCCCCAACAAAACTTTAAGGGGGGTTTGGGGGGCAAAGCCCCCCAACGAGTACGCGAAGCGCACTTGTTTTTAAATTCGATTATCTTTTTTTTCAACGGAGTCAAGCAACTTCCAGTGCGGCACGAAACATAGCCTGGTGTTTCCCAACTTTTGAGCCGGAGTGTACAGCAGAATCGTTGCTACAGAGTTGGATGGAAAATCCACGAGAGTCTGCGTCGAGTTTGAGCAAGAAGTACTATATATTAAGAGAGAGAGAGAGGGTGAAAGCTTCATGAGGAAAGTCGAAACTGGATGGGAACAGGAAGAGGCGACGCCAAGGGTAGTAAGAAAGGAGACGGAGCTTGCGAGTCGCTCGCCGTCTTTGCCTCTATACTCTTGCTTGCCTTGTGCTTCATTCCCCACTCTGTCTAACGCTCTCGCAAGACTTTCGCGTCCGCTATCCAAGCCCCGAGGGGGTTTACGGAACACAATAGTTTGAAATATTCGTGCTACGGCGCAAGAAGTTACCTCCCCCCACCCCTCCCTCATCCCCACCCCCGCCACCCCCACGTCCCGCTCCAACGACAGTGAGTCTTCGCGTACTGCTATCCCTCCTTTGGAGTAGTTCAGGCAGTCCGCGCCCGCGCGCCGGTAATTAACGAGTTGAAGTTTGGCGTCGTCGCTCTCTACGTAAGACTACTCACACACACAAACCCATACACTCTCTCTCTCTCTCTCTCCATCTTATTCTCCTGCTGGCCAAGACCAGCATCCATTAGCCGAGTGCCATGGTTACACCCTGGGAAGGGCGGGGGCGCGACTCCTCTTTTCGCCGCCGGAGGAAACCGGAGATTCTACTGGTGAGACTCTGCATGGTCCTCTTTCTTCTTCAAACTCTCTCTGTCTTCCTCTTCCCGACAGTTTCCCCAGTCCTGAATTACCAAGCCCGATTATCAAAATTGCCCCTGGGATACTCTTTTTTTTCTCCACCAAAAGAAAACCACATTTCCCACTGATGACATCAACCGATTGCCATGTTATTTTGTGCCTGGTGCATTACATTCACATTTCATCAATCGCCGCAGGAGGAAAGAACAGTATGTTGAAGAATAAAATATGCTCACTCTCTTCCATTTGACTGTGTGATCTCTGTTTAATTTGCTTGCGGCTGAATTGATGATTCGATTGAGACTCCGGGCCCAGAGTCAACGGAGGGGGGGGGGGGGGGCATTCGATATCCAACCCCCGTGGATTAAAACATCACACCCTCGTGCGACCCTCGCCTTATATGCAGATCAACTTTTCCCATGATGCACAGTATTCCATACGCACATTCTGGGTTATGACCCGATGAAACGTGTGCGTGTGTGTGCGATGAGTATATTTATGCATTCAAATCCCTGGGCTCACTCAGCCAAGCGTTTGTTGGGGAGAGGACACCTAATAAAAGCGTTTATTCTTGCATTAGCATACACGCACCACCTCCGCGCAATTATCTGTTTTCGTAACATCAACATCAACAAACGCCACGAATTCGTCGTCGTCAATCGTCATCAAAAACATCAAAATTGATAACCCCACTAATGACATGCAAATTTTCTCTGCGAATGCCACGAAACCTGGAAAACATTGATGATTTTGTTCCGCTTCGGTTTTGATCGAGGCAAAAAAGTGGTGATTGAATCTTGAGGCTCTTTAATTAACGGTACAGCACTGTAAAAAAAAACAGCAAATTCAATGTACCGACGAACATGAAATTTACAGAAAGCGTACATTAAATGAGAATTAATGTCCTTTGCACTGAAAATTCATGTACCAGACATTAAAATTACTGAATTTTGCTGTTAAATTCCAGCACGTGTTCCTCAATGGACCTTTTGATGAACAAGTACATTAAATTTAATAAACTTTTATTGAAAATTCCAGATGTGACATGAAATTTAATGCAGAAGTTCATTGAATTCAACTGATGGGTGTTGTATGTAATTTTCAAGCATATAGATTTTGACATATTACTGTTAAAGAAGAAAGTTAAAGATTTTAACTTCAGATTTGCAATCAGGAGCTGCTACAACTTCCGAGTGCTAAGTTTCATCCGCATCAAGTCATTTTTGGATGTTCGGTCGCCATATTGGATGCGCCATTTTGAATTTCAGAATTTCCAGTTTAAACTTATAAACAGCGTCCCCAAGCACTCCCGAGTACTAAGTCTCATCCGGATCAAATAATTTTTACATTCTCGTCCGCCATATTGCAGGCGCCATTTTGAATTTAAGAATTTTCAATTTAGATTGGTAATCAACGATCTCAAAAACTCTCGATCGCCAAGTTTCATTGAAATGAAATCACTGCTGCATTTTGATCCGCCATTTTGAGTTTCAGAATTGTTCAGATTCATGATCATTAATCCACAAAATTCCCAATGACCGACTTCCATTGAAATCAGAACGTTTTTCAATTTCGATATGTCATATGGGATCCACCATTTTGAATGGTATGAAGTTCGCTATTTCGAATTGAAATTCGAATTGGTGAATCCGAAAATCAATTTTCACGGACTATCACGCACATTCAAATCATATATAATTATTTTTTTGGCACTCCAGTATTCATATGTCACATAAGTAAAGGACGTTCATAAGTAGTCGGTAGCGTAATAGATAGCGTGTTAGGTAGTTAGGTATGATAGGTAGGATTACAGGTAGGATCGCAGGTTCGAGTCCCCGTCGAAGAGAGTGAAATTAGATCGGACAATTCGCGCAGATTTGATTTTTTTCTCCGTATCTCTTTTTGGGGCTGGTGAACTAGGCATATTAAATTATTTTCTAAAGGCTATATATTTTTTATAACATGTTTAACAATAATTTATTCCAGCAAAGTTCAGTAAATTTCATGAACCCAATTTCTGTAAAACTAATGAACCCAGCATTATTTTCAATGTAACGTTACTTGAAAACTACAGCACTATGGTGTTTGAAATTTAATGAACGGTACATGCATAAAAACTTCCAGTACTTCTTCATTAATTTTCAGGCACAGACTTTCGTAAAAATACGGCACACGGTTCGTAAATTTCATGTACACGTATTCATTAAATTTCAAGTACGGCATTTGTAAAAATAAATAAACTATCGAAGAAATTTTCTGAGCAGGGTCACTGCAAAATTAATAAGCCCAGCATTATTTTCAATGTAACGCTGCTTGGAAATTACAGCATTGTAGTGCTTGAAACTTTATGAACGGTACATGCATAAAAACTTCATGTACATTTACATTAAATTTCAATAAGTTTTTTTTTACAGTGTACAGACACGCAGGAACAGACAAACTGGGCCTTTTGTCAATGGGCTTGAACCGGGTTGACGTAACATTACCAATCTCGCGCGAGATTCGTAAACAAACTGTCCGGAACACGCCAGGATTCGAAAAAGAAGTTGAAGGAACGAAGGGAGGAACCTACTTGGTTTCTATCTCTGTGTGGCATTATCTATCGGTACATATTTAAGTGCATGACGCGAAGAAGACTGTCCCCTTCACCATAACGATGAGGCTCAAAGATCTTCTTCCCCCGTCTGTTGATGGTCCCGTTGCCGTCCCCTTGGCCTTGTACCCTATCCCAATTGTGGATCTGAAATCCCTTGAAATCCAGCTGCTTCCACCGCTGTGACAAGCTCTTCCTTCTGCTGCTTCCAACCGACCCCTTCCCCGGGTGTCCTTTCCATCCTCTTTCCTAAGGTCCATATACCTATCCTGATATCCACCACCGAGCACCTATATCCACGTCACAAGGCCGCCTCATCTCCACCCCATGAAACGAGCGAAGCCTCTATCTCTCCTTGGAGTCCTCATTTCCCGACGACTGTCAGACGCAGAACCTGGGCGGGTCATCAGATAGCGCACCCAGGCTGGATAATACTCGGTGCCCCCCCCCCCCCCGGGGGGAAAGAGGTTGGAAATGGCGAGGTTGCCAACGTCGTCGGGTCGAGGACTAGTCCTCTTACCAGACAACCTCTACAAAGGACTCGTGTCTGTGTGTACAAACATCAAATTTCCCGCTTGGACTTACGTTGGACCGGTCCAGCGTAACATCAACCTTCTACCTTATTGCAATTCGATGCTTTCTTTCGAGCCCAGATATGATTTCCTAGTGATACTTTCCACGCTGTCTTCTTTTGAGTCTTGGGGAGTTCTGATGTACGATTTCAATTGATTACCCTCTTCAGAAAGGGTTCAATTGGTTCAAACCTTGCACTGCACAATGTCTTCAGTGCGAATGTCTTTGTTGAAGGCTCAATTAATGTTTGATTGGAAAAATTGAAGGGTATCCGATGATCAATTGTCATACCTTGCAATAGGATGAATGATTAGTACTTGGATAAATCAACTGCTGCTGCTAAAACTACTGAAATTAATTCAATGATTTATGTTATTTGAGGTTCGGTTTTTTATTGCGCTGATCTAACCCTTCATAGGGCAACGATTTTCACAATCTATATTAGGGGAAGTAAGTTGTTGGTTATGTTAGCTCGTTTAACTTAGTTGCTTGACTAATACTTTTATGATTCTAATAAGTATTTGAACTTTCCATTTCTAGGTTTTTTATATTCTTATAAATCTCTAAAGGTTTATAATATCCTTATAAACCTCTTGTGTCATAATAAAAATTATATTAATAGCTATGGTAAATTTAGTACTGATGGGGCCAAAAATGAGCAAAAATGTTTTTGATGAAAATTCATGAAAATTTTGATTTTTTGAGAAAACTATTGGTAGATTCATGTTCAGGGGGACAAAATACATCGATATAAGGTTAAAAAAAAAATAGAAAGATTTTTTTTTACATCTGGGCCAGAATTGACTTTGTTCATTAAAATAACTGTAACGTTTTTCTGAATAAAAAAGTAGCCGGATAAGCATATGAAATTTGCCCCCAGGGTTTTTAAAATTCCACATGGCTGATCGATTTCTAATTGAAAAAAAAAAACATATTTCTGAAAATTTCAAATTTTTAATCCAAAAAGTCACGAAATGATTTTAAAAAACGTGTTTTTCAGTATTTATTTTATTGTAACTATTCTACTGAATATTTTTGGACAAACATTTTTTGCCAATAATTATCGATAAGAGTCGTTAAGAAATAATTTTTTTACAAGTTTTTAATGATTACTTAAAAAAAAAAAAATAATAAAGTTTTTGTCGCTATATTTAAAATATGTTCCTCTCGGGTGTCAATCACAAATTTTTCACAGAAAACTCCTTTCCTGCTCTTCTTAATACAGTAAAATTTTCAGCCTAATCCATTTAGTGCAGCATAGTCGAAAAAAAAATCGATTTTTATCACATTTTCTTCGAATATTATTTACTATTTACTTGTAAAATATTTCATTCAAACATGCATGAAAAATCTGATATTATTTCTCCATACTATCAAGGATAATTATTCAGTAAAAAAAAAAAATTTTAATTTTATAATTTATGTTATATTTATATTGCTCAACAAACGCTTTTATCAATTATTTATATTCAAGAAAATAATTTCATATAAAAATATCGATTTTTCTGTAATGCAAGTATACCATTACCACTATACCATTATACGCTTACCATTAGCACAATCACGAGGATATCGTTTAATAATTTTTTTTTAGTTGGACCAAATAATTTTTTTTAGTTGTAGGCCGGCCTAATACGACTCTATACATTAAACATTTGAACGATTTTTTTTATATGTCTATTAGGAAATATATTGCGATCTAATAAATTTTTATTTAATATGAATAAATATTTTCTACAACTGTGCAAATATGTATTTGAATGAAACAATTTTTTTTAACATTACAACTATTTCTTTCTCACCACGATATGGAACTACAATACATAGTAAGATCTGCCAAGATATTGAGTCGTTTATTTACAGATGAAAAAGTCAAGGCTATAGCGAATGAAAACGGTGACAAGGTTAACTGATGTTTTTTGAAACCATTTTTACAAATAATTTCTCATATTGTACCCTAGTAGCCATCTCAACCAAGTCTTGCACCAAATCTAATCAAGACGGGTATTTATATTTATTTACACAGTCTTGGACTCATCTTGAAAAATATTGCTTATAGTTGTAGGGTAACTAGGTAATATCATTTCATTACTTGTATTAAAGAAAAATTGATATCTCTATATGAAATTATTTTATTTAATATAAATAATTGATAAGAACTTTTATTGAGCAATATTAATATGATAACAAAATTTATAAAATTAAAAATTTTGTTTTTATTATATTACTGAATAATTTCCCTAATAGTATGGAGAAATAAAATCATATTTTTTATATATTTTGAAATGAAAAAAAAATATTTTACAAGTAAATACTAAATAATATTCGAAGAAAATGTGAAAAAAAATCGATTTTATTTTTTTTCACTATGTTGCACCAAATGGATCAAGTTGAAAAATTTACTGTATTAAGAAGAGCAAGAAAGGAGTTTTCTATGAAAAATTCGTGATTAACACCCGAAAGAAACATATTTAAATGTAGCAACAAAAACTTTTTTATTTTCTTTTTCAAAAAGCAATGATTGAAAACTTATTACAAAATTACTTTTTAACGTCTCTTATTCGTAATTGTTAGCAAAAAAATTTTTGTAAAAAAATATTCGGCAGAATAGTTACAATAAAATAAATACTGAAAAACACGTTTTTTTTTAATTGTGTCGTCACTTTTTGGGTTAAAAATCTGAAATTTTCAGGAAAATGTTTTTTTTCCAATTAGAAATCGATCAGCCATGTGGAATTTTGGAAATCGCTGGGGGCAGATTTCACATGCTTATCCTTTCGACTCTACTTTGAGCGCATCCTCTTCAGGATCGTTTAAGCTTCAAAATCTCGCTTGGTTCATCCGATTCCGATCATTTTTCGATTTTTGGCATATTTTTAACTTTCGACCGTCGATGTTTACAAATTTTTTATACCCCTTCCCATTTTTACGGCGATTTTCTCAGTCCTCTCATTTATAAAAAAATTGAGTTATCAGAATGGTGACAATCCAAAAATTCGTCCGAGTCGTCGGTACCCACACGGAAACTTATATATTTAAAATATATGCAAAATTGCGTACGAAATATATTCAAAATATAATTACCGTATATAAATGAATGTATTTGAAATATATTTTTCATAGATGTGTAATCTATTTATTTGGATAGAGTTTGCCGCTTTTCGCATATGTACGTATATCTTAAATGTATTTAAAATATATTTTAGATATATGTAAAATGTACGACACATACATACAATATATATTTTTTATATATATGGTGCATACATCTGAAGTATAGATTAAATATATGTTGCATATATTCCAAATATAGTTGAAAAGTGGGCTGCATACATCCCGAATATGGGTGGAATATGCGATACCGGTGTAGAAATTTCCGAAAAATCGGAAATTCTCTAGGAGAATCAAATACAAAAGTACGAGTTCATGAGAAGCCGGCAAGACCTCCTTATATGGCTTCATTTACGCCGGACTTCTGTTAATATTCCGTTCTCACGCCCGCCTTTATAAGCATACTCGTCGCATCCTTCGTATGGGGGTTCAGCGGTTGCCGCTCTGCGACATCTCGCGGCGAATCTGGAAACTATCGCGACGCTGCCCATACGTTACGAACATGTGGCAGGCACCCGATCGCTTGTTCTCGCGGGATAAACATTATAATGTAAATAATAATGAAAAGTGTGAATACAATAAACTTAAATAATTAAATAAATATTATGTTAGTTAGTTAGTTATGCTACCATATATGTTGCATACATGTTAGCATATATTAAGAATATACAGGGTGTCAAATAAGTAACGGGACAGCTGAATATTTCCTCAGCTAAGATATTTTTCCAAAAGGTCAAGGTCATTCGTGTAGTAACTTTTGACGAGGAGTTCAATGGTGACCATTGTTTTGACCTTGACGGTCACCTTCAAGGATATTTGAAGGTCAACTTTTGTTTCTCAAATGAAAACCCGCTTTTTCGACATCGGCAATCGAAAGAGCGGAAAATTTTACGTTCAAATATGTACTTAGGTCAGAGGTACATTGTGACCTTGAAGGTCCTCTAAAGTCAATTTAACTTAAACAGGTGTGGATACCTCTAGGTATCCACCATAGGTATCCACCTAGGTAAGGACCGAAGTTATTATTTTAACAAGGCGCATTTAGTAGTGACATTGACGATGGCCTTCAATGTAATTCGAAGGTCAATTTTTTTTAAAAATGGAAACCTGTATTTTTGAGTTTTTTAATTAAACTTATTCCGAAAACATTGATTGATTTTTCCGAATCTCTTAATGTAAATGTACAACTGTTCGTTTTATTGATTTCAGAACTCAAAAATAGAAGTTTCCATTAAAAAAAAAAGTTGACCTTAAAATCACCTCGAAGGTCATCGTCAAGGTCATTAACAAATGCGCCTTGTTAGGATTAATAACTTTGGTCCTTACAAAAGAATCTGAAAAGCTTGAATTCTCAGAGGTATCCACACCTTCTTTAAGTTAAATTAACTTTGGAGGACCTTCAAGGTCAAAATGTACCTATGACCTAAGTACATATTTGGACGTGAAATTTTCCGCTCTTTCGATTGCCGATGTCGAAAAGGGGGGTTTCCATTCAAAAAACAAAAGTTGACCTTAAAACACCCTTGAAGGTGATCGTCAAGGTCAAAATAAAGGTCACCAGTGAATTCCTCGTCAAAAGTTACTACAAGAATGATCTTTATCTTTTGGAAAAATATTTTAGCTGAGGAAATAGTTAGCCGTCCCGTTACTTTTGTGACACCCAGTATGTAGAATATATGGGAGATACATGTGAGCCACACCTATCTCTCATATATGTTGCAAATATATCAACATATATTAAGAATATATGTAGAATATATGAGAGATATATGTGTATCACACCTATCTCTCATATATGTTGCATATATATATCAGCATATATTAAGAATATATGCTAATATATATGCAACATATATGTATGGATTAAAAATATATGTACATATATTCGAAATATATCCACATATATTTTGCGTATATTAAAAATATATAAATTTCCGTGGGGGTATCTGATCACTATTTGTTGTGAAACCATGCTATAGAACGTGACGCCGCGCCGATATCGATGCTCGAATAAATCGACTTTCGCCCGTAACAAGCCGAGGTATCGATACAAATCTACGCGAGTTCGAACAGTGAGAAATTGAGACATAGCTTGTAGCTTTTCGGGGCTGGAGTGAATATCACTTGGGGGTGGGTGAAAGGCTCAGGATACGAGAACACCTAGTTATATATACATATATATATATATATGGGGTATTCCCACTGAAATTTTCACGTCCGAACCCGGACCCTCTTGAATAATTATGAAAATTTTTTTCCAAAAAGTATTCTGAAAAAGAAAAGACACGTATTTTTTTGTTAAGGCCGACAATTGATATTTTTCGTCGTACGATTTTAGTAAAAAATCCGAATTTTTCACTAACTCTCTACTCTAAACACGTAGTATCTTGATAATTCGAGATCCTATCAAAAAACGCTTCAGACAAAACTTGTTCGTTATAAAACGAGTAAAACAATTGATATTTTTAAAAAAAATTGTGGGCACACGAAAGTTTGTTTTTACTTCATAAAACACAAAAAAACGTTTTTTCAGCAAGTACGCCACCTCGAATTATAAAATACAAAAACTGTAAAAATTCTATAGAAAATCACGAAATTCTTAAGACCAGAATGAGAATGGCAAGATCAAAATCCGCAAAGCTACGGCCAATCGAAGTTTCGTCTTGACCTTATTTTTTAGCCAGATCATGCAGAACTATATGTTCTCGAAAAATTATACACAAAAATACATTTGTATAATTAAATAAACATTCAAATGTATTTCTGTATATAATTTTTCGGGAGTATATGGTTCTGCATGATCTGGCTCGAAAATAAGGTCGAGTCGAAACTTCGATTGGCTGTAGCTTTGCGGATTTTGATCTTGCCATTCTCATTCTAGTCTTGAAAATTTCGTGATTTCCTATAAAAATTTTACAATTTTTTTATTTTATAATTCGAGGTGGCGTACTTGCTGAAAAAACGTTTTTTTTGTGTTTTATGAAGGAAAAGAAACTTTCGTGTGCCAACAATTTTTTTTTTTTAATATCAATTGTTTTACTCATTTTATAACGAACCACTTTTGTCTGAAGCGTTTTTCGATAGGATCTCGGATTATCAAGATACTACGTGTTTAGAGTAGAGAGTTACTGAAAAACTTGGATTTTTTACTAAAACCGTACGACAAAAAATATCAATTCTCGGCCTTAACAAAAAAATACGTGTCTTTTCTTTTTCAGAATACTTTTCGGAAAAAAATTTTCATAATTATTCAAGAGGGTCCGGGTTCAGACGTGAAAATTTCAGCGGGAATACCCCATATATGGGATTTAAGCTCAATACCGATTCAGCGATTCTAGGTCGTTTAGCATTCCATCGACAATCCGTAGCATCGTCGCCGACAGGAAAGTGGGAGTCTTCTCTCCCGTCGCCATTATTCGCTCCTCGTCAGCTGACTGTTGATCGGTTCGCCTCTTTTCTTCATTCCTTCATCCCCCACGTTCATTCTCACCCTCCTTCGCGATCTTGGCTACGAGCCCTTTCTCGCCGCCTCTTGCCGTTTCGTCACTACAGGACCATTCAAATTTCGCGCTCACAACAAAATGGCCGATTCACAAAAGGCGACAGAAATTATTCAAATGTTACGACCAATCTCATGCGATTGGACTTCCTGTTGCCGATTTTTCTATTCGAAGCGGACATTTCCTCAACAGTGTCCTATTAATAATGGCGGAATATTTTGACATTCTTTATTTGAATTTTGAGGTTAAGATTTCAATATTTAACCCGCAATAGTCACACCGGGTCAATTTGACCCGTGCCAACTTTGAACGATTACTGAAACAAAACGACGCGTTATATTTCCGTATAAAAAATCAGAGACATAATTTGAACATTGACAAATATGCTCTCGTCGATGAAACTTTATTCTTTTAATTTTCAAGTACTCAAAAAAATTCCTTAAAAAAAGTGTCTAGAGAAATACGGTTTTCTACTTGAAAATTCATAACTTTTTCAATTTTCAATTTTTTTTTTGTAAAAATTTAGCACGATACTCTCGAGTTAAAGTACTTTCATAAAAAAAATAGTTCATACAGTACTTTCGTAAAAAAGAATAGTTTATAAAAAAAAAAAAAAAAATTTATTTCGATGAATACTAGAAAATTTTTATTCGCGGATAAATGAGGTTTTTAATTTTTTTAATGCACGGAAAAAAATTATTAGTGAGAACTGCTGAGATTCCCATTAATTTTTACAGTTTTCCCCATCATCAGCGCCTTCTGGAAGGGCAAACAGTGAAATTTGCATATTTCTCTAATACAATATACAGATGTCACATATGACATGGTACATGTACATCGGAAGAATTTTTACAGTGTGGAACAGTAAAATGTACACTATGTGAACCGTTATATTTCTGTTGTATCCGGTGAACTTTTTACACATTTCACATTGTAAAAATTATCCAGGGCCCGTGAAAAAATTACAGTGTACATTGTAAAAATTTAAAAGAACGTAGTATATTTTGCGGTACGTTTTTTATTTTTCACTGAAAATACTGCTATTTCTAAAATAAATTATAGTGTAGTGAAACGTTTCGATATTTGAATAAATTCCAATTTATTCAAATATTGCAATAAACCGTTATTTATCCTCCCTCAGGCTCATAGCTACGAGGGCTTGTACTTGACTAATCGTGAGATCAATTAATTAAGTTAATTTAGTTTAACCTCGCACCCATAAAGAGCACAAGCGTCACCGAAATGCAATGGTGATCCGTTAAGAAAATGTAGTCTTCAGTCCATAGGACTGCTCGACCACAGAACGCGGGTATGCTCCAACAATTGTATGTCAATTGAGGACGCCGATGTTGGTAATACGTCGGACCTTATAGGTACTCGGTGGCTCTCTCGCTGGCGCGAGAGGGCGAGCCGTCCGACGCCATCTAGCGGATCTCGGGCAAAACGCAGAGATCGTGGCACGCCGCAGGTCGTCCCGTTACAGTGCCACACTGTAAAAAATTGAAATTGACGTTGCATTTTTCACTGGGAACACTGCAATTTCTAATTATGTGCTTTGAACATTCTATACAGAGACCATTGTAAATTTTACGGTTCAAACACAGTGGATTTCGTCGTTTCTGCTTGTTATTTCTACTTTGTCATTTTTTTGCGGTGAACATTGCATTTTTTACAGTGTAAATCAGCATTTATAATGGTTTGAAAAGTAGAAACTACATTAAATCCATTAATTCATAATGGATTCCCAGTAAAACGCCTGAATTACAGTTCTGAACCGTATATTCTGCATTGAATTCAGTAATTTTTAAAATATTACATATGAATTGTCACTGATCATTTTTTTCCGTGTGGGATTTTTTTTGTTAATCTTTGATTTTGGGTACTCCTGTACGTCGCATACACCGGGCTATGTACATCAGCTCGAGGTCTGCCATCGTCATATCCGGATTCTAAGTCCCTTGGTCTACTCTCAGGTCTCAACACACACTCACAGTCCTGTGCTTCCTCCTTCGCGCGTGTTCCCTCTTGCTTTTATATATGTATATATATATGTATATACAAAGCATTCTCGAAGGTATTGAGAGTGACGTCGAGGGGCCTCGCATTGTCCGGACTTCGAACCGAGGAATATAGTCCTCCTATATCTTGCCCGCGTTTTCAACCACCGCAAGTCATCACCTCGACATTCTCCCTCCACGAAAATGTACGTGTACATATCAACCGCATCTTCGTCTCCATTTTGGAATTTTCATCTCATTCAATTTCATTTTTTTTTTTCGCAAATCGATTTTCATCTCTCATGAAAATCGGCCCAACGAAATACCGATCTTTGAAACTAATCGCTGAAACTAAAATAATATTACCAATGTTTTGTTTGAGCCAAAATAAAAAGATCCTTTTTTTCATTCGGATTAAAGTAAAAACATAAATTTCACATAAAATTTCATATAAATAAATAAATGAATCCAAAAGGCTATTTCTTTGATCGAACTGGACGATTTTTTGTTCCAACTTGAATGAAGCATTTTTTTTGTTCCACCCTCCGAGGTCACACTTCCCACACACCATAAAAGTCAGAAATACTTCCTCGCGAACTTTTTTTAAGACTACTTCTAGAGCAACACGTACACCGAAAAAAAGGTTTAGTAATATCAACAACTTGTTTTCTCATTCAATCGAATATTAAGTCATTTACTGGAAGTAAATAAAATTGTTTTAACCGTATGTTTCGTCTCGTCGACAAAATCTAGTTTTAATTTGAGCTATTCATCCAGTTAAAAAGAATAGCAAATGCTTTCAAGTCGATCAAATTGTTTGATAAATTTGAGTAAATATTTCAATGCAGCCACAACACATTTAGTCGATAATACGTATAGCAACTACCACGATCTCGGCACTTCGCCCGAGATCCGTCAGGTGGCGACGATCGGCGCGCGCTCTCGCGCCAGCGAGACAGCCACTGAGCACCTATAAGTACCAGTGTATTATCAGCATCGGAGTCCTCGATTAACTTTAAATTGATGGAACATTACCCACGCTCTGTGGTCGCGCAGTTCTATGGACTAAAGACTACATATTTGAATGAGATCACCATTGCACTTTGGTGGCGCTCGTGTTCTTTATGAGCACAAGAATAAATAAGTTACATTTTCACTCAACTGTTTAATCTCACGATTAATTGGTTGAGTAAAAGCCCTCGTAGCTTAAACAAATATTGTATATCATCAATTTTTTTGGTAATTAAATTGAAATGTTCTAGCTTTATATTGAATGCATTTTTTTCCGGTGAACATCTGAATTGCATAGAAAATATAAACTGTTCATTCAACTAAACCATTTGGTTGTGCAATCGCATATTGAGTGCATTTTACCGAATATAGAATCAAAACAATGTAATTTTCAATTGAACGGATTCTCTACCCTGTTGGGTCAAGGATATGTGTATTTATGGGAATGCAATTTTTGTTTCCATTTTGATACACGTTTTGAGTTATATTCCGTAAAAGTCATCCGATACAAAGCCAGAAATACTCCCTCGCGAACTCTTTTTCAAGACTACTTCTAGAGCAACACGTATGATATCTCGCAGACGTTAGTCCGAAGAAGTCTGAAATAAGAATTACTTAAGAAGAGTATAAAAAGGTCAACATAACCTCAAAATTTTTTTAACGCATTCTTGTCGGAGATGGCTTGATGAAATGAAAAAAGATTAGTGGAGTCGCCTGCGTAATTAATGTGTACAGGTGGCCCCACTATATTCATTTTTTATTCCATCAAGCCATCTCCGAGAAAAATGTGTTAAGAGTTTTAGCTCTTTCCCCTACAGCACATAACATTGCTGCAATGTTGCAGCAATATTGTCATATTGCAGATATGTTGTGGCAACATTGCTACGCAACATTGCACTAAAACTTCTCAGCAATGTTTCGGGAATGTTCCTAAGCAACATACCTGCAATATTTTGTTGAAACGTTGCGACTAAATTGCAGCAATATTGGTGAGATCGAACTTCAAATTTTACAACTACACGAGCGTAATAAAAATGAAAATGATCAATTGAAAAATATCTATTCATTTATTCCTCATAAAATATCAATAACGATTGATTTCGAGTCATTTTCTTTTTTTCATATTTATTTTCAAAATTTTGTTGTGCTTTTGACATCAATAAGACATGTGATATTAATAATATTAAGACATTGTGATATTCGTATTGAAAAAATGTTTAATATCAAAAAAGCTATAAAACCAAAATATATTTTGTTTCCGAATGATTCTTATTCGTAAAATATGACTATATACTTTAACGGGACGACCTGGGGCCTGCCACGATCTCGGCACTTCGCCTGAGATCCGTTAGGTGGCGGCGGTCGGTGGGCGCTCTCGCGCTGGCGAGAGAGCCACCGAGCACCGATAAAGGTCCGGTGTATTATCAGCATCAAGGTCCTCAATTAACAATCAATTGTTGGAATATTTACCCGCGTTCTGTGGTCGCGCAGTCCTATGGACTTAAAACTACATATTTTTATTTTGTGCTATAATTCAAATGATAAAGTTTCCATTGTAGGTAATAATTCTGGAATATTGAATATGTAACCCGAGTTACATTGCTGGAATATTGCATATTGATTGGATGCAATATTTCTGGAATATTGCGGAACATTGCAGCAATATTTTAATCGTCGGACATAGCAACATTGCAGCAAAATTGCAGCAATGTTTTTTGCAATATTACAATGTTGTCGTGCAACATTTCAGCAACATTGCAGGAATATTGTGATATTTGTTCGGATACATATCGGAACCGTTTAAATTCTGGGATTTCACCACTGATATATCATATAAGTAAAGAGAATTCATAAGTAGTCGGTAGCGTAATAGGTAGCGTGTTAGATTCGTAAGTAGGATAAATAGGCAGGTCCCAGGTTCGAATCCCCGTGGAGGCAGATGAAATTGAAATGATGAAATTGAGTTTTTTTTTCTAATTTTTTTTTAATACAGTCGGTCCAGTAACTATGTAAATAAATAAAAATACGTATTAAAATTTTTTGCCAACGTTAGAAATGAGAAAAAAAATAATTTTTCATAATTTTAAAGGAACCCTTAAAAAGTTATCTTGACGGTGTCTTGTGAAGAAATCTCGAAATAGTAATCTTTACGATATCTTTTTTGAGAAGTCTGAAAAAGTTATCTTCAAGACAACTTTTCACAGATATCAAAATCATTCCTCAAAGTGGCGCATTCGACTACTTTCGGAACTCATTAAGGTTGTTATTGAAGCAAATTACGTTTAATGTGAAAATTCTGAAAATTTGGTATGTTTTTCAATGAAGTATTTAAGAGGTCGTGTAAAAATTTCACGACGGTTTGGAAACTCGTTATCGAATAATTAAGATTAACAAATTAAATAAAATTAAGTGTAGTCTCGTGGAAACTGATATAACTTTGCGATAAGTTTTTTTTTTTGACCTCTCAATTCTTTAATATCCACAATATACTGAAAGCAACGGAAAAAAAACGAAGTTTAATGATGAATTTTTTTTTAAATTTGTTTACAAAATTGTTTTTAACAGAACGTTAATTTCTTAATAACGAACTTCCTAATCGTCGTGAAATTTGTACACGACTTCTTAAATACCTCATCCAAAAAAATACCAAATTTTCAGAATTTTCTCAACATTTTTTATTTCAACCCTTAAGGAGGTTGAAGTAATGATGATAGAATCCTGAAAATTTGGTATCTTCTTAAATAAAGTATTCAGGAGGTCGTGTAAAAATTTCACAACGATTAAGAAGCTATTTATTGAACAATTAACATTCAAAGGTTTCATAGCTTCTAAACAACCTTGAGATGTCATTCGGAAAATGTATTCGGATGTCCACATCTTACATAAGAAATCTACAGCGATTCTTTCAGACGTAATATTGCTGTGTGGGTTATCAAGGTCGATTTGACCTTGTCCATTTTTGAACAAGTATCGTGACCAAACTGTCGGTCGGAAAAATCTCAAAAAATTACGGAGCATCCTTCAAACATTCTAGTTGATGTACCAACAATTAGTTTATAAAAAATCAAATGAATATATATTCAAAAAAATTCATAAAGAAGAAAAAAGAAAAGTAGTAGTGGGTTCGTTTTGACTCCGTGTGACCACGGAAGGTTAAACTGAAATTAAGGTATCACTTTTTTATTTTAACCATAAAGAATGGAAAAGACGGTTTTACCGAAGAAAAAATTAAATTACTAATTATTTGTTGAAGTTAAGATCAAAACAACAATTTTCTTCTGCATGAAGGAATATTTTTCGTTAAAATAAAAATAAAATTCTAAATTATTTGTTCAAATTGTACTGTAAAGACCAGTCTCTTGATCGACCAAAAATAAAGAAATAAAATTTCGTTTACATTGGAACAAAAATATAAATGCTTTGTTTTAACTTAAATTAAAATACGAATGGTTCGAAAACTGTTTGCTTGAACTTAAAATAAAACAAAAAAACAAATTCTTCATGTAAACTACGCGAAGATATACGCGAATTTTCGCACAAACTGAAACCAAGTGATCGATTATTTTGAAAATAAAATTATCGATAAATTGTTCAGAAACAAATGAAAAAAATAATCATAACTCAATCATTTTGGATAAACTAAAATAAGAGCATCAATTTTTCATTGAACCTAAAGTCAAATTATTCCTAATCCAAATAACATAAACAAGAAGCAATATTTAATATAAACTAAAAAGAAAGGAGCAACAATATTTTGTTTCAATTAATATAAAAATACGAAAAATTTCTATGTAAACTAATTTACAAAATACCACGTTTACGGAATGTCGTATTTTTTTTTAAATATTTAAATGTTGGTATTTTTCTTTACTGAAACAACTTTTATAGCGAATTTCGGGAATTCGTTGAAATCTCGCGATTATCTCTGAAACAACATTTTTCCATGTGGCCAAAAGCATTGACACTGGGAACGGGATGAATACAAATTAGCGAAATAATAATGATTTCCAATTACGCGACATTGCGCGAACATCGCTCGGTGTTACGATTTCAAGCATCAGGAGAGCGCGGTTTTCGGCCCAGTGCGAATCGTCGTCATTGTTCGCGAGAATTTTCGCGAGTTTCCAACGGGTATCGCAGAGAGAGAGAGAGGGAGAGAGAGAGATGACAGAGGAAGAGAAGGGTAAAGAAATCGCTTGTTCGTAGCCATCACAGCGATCGGTTTTTCCGGAAGCGTGCCCGATCGCGTGCCATTGTCAGGAAGCTCGTTAACAAGCGATATAAACATACACATGCCGAGAGGAGAGAGAGAGAGAGAGAGAGAGAGAGAGAGAGAGAGAGAGAGAGAGAGAGAGAGAGAGAGAGAGAGAGAGAGAGAGAGATAGAGAGAGAGAGAGAGAGAGAGAGAGAGAGAGAAAGTAACGCGATGTTGGATGACTGATTCAATTATACTATTGCGAATAATTCCCCGCTTGGTTCGGCTGCAATTTCAAGAGTTCGATGATTATGGTCGATCGGATTTTTCATGCTTCGGTCACAGATTGATATTGATTAAAAGTAAATAAATAAAAGACACGCGAATATAATTGCGGAACGAAAGGGTAGTATTTGTCAATTTTACTGACATTTAACCTGACAAAAATGTTATTGCGCACGGAAAAAAATGATCAGTGACAATTCATGTGTAATATTTAAAAAATTACCGAATTCAATGCAGACTATAGGGTTCAGAACTGTAATTCAGGCGTTTCACTGGGAATCCATTATAAATTAATGGATTTAATGTAGTTTCTACTTTTCAAATCATTATAAATGCTGATTAACACTGTAAAAAATGCAATGTTCAACGCAAAAAAAAATGACAAAGTAGAAATAACAAGCAGAGACGACGAAATCCACTGTGTTTGAACTGTAAAATTTACAATTGTCTCTGTAGAATGTTCAAAGTACATAATTAGAAATTGCAGTGTTCCCAGTGAAAAATCAAATGCGCGCCGCAAAATATGCAACGTCAATTTCAATTTTTACAGTGTGGCACTGTAACGGGACGACCTGCGGCGTGCCACGATCTCTGCGTTTTGCCCGAGATCCGCTAGATGGCGTCGGACGGCTCGCCCTCTCGCGCCAGCGAGAAAGCCACCGAGTACCTATAAGGTCCGACGTATTACCAACATCGGCGTCCTCAATTGACGTACAATTGTTGGAACATCACCCACGTTCTGTGGTCGAGCAGTCCCATGGACTGAAGATTATATTTTCTTAACAGATCCCCATTGCATTTTGGTCGCTTCATTAATTGATCTCACGATTAATCAGTCAAGTACAAGCCCTCGTAGCTATGAGCATGAGCGAGGATAAATAACGGTTCATTGCAATATTTGAATGAATTGAAATTTATTCAAATATCGAAACGTTTCACTACACTATAATTTATTTTAGAAATTGCAGTATTTTCAGTGAAAAATAGAAAACGTACCGCAAAATATACTACGTTCTTTTCAATTTTTACAATGTACACTGTCATTTTTTCACGGGCCCTGGATAATTTTTACAATGTGAAATGTGTAAAAAGTTCACCGGATACAACAGAAATATAACGTTTCACGTAGTGTACATTTTACTGTTCCACACTGTAAAAATTCGTCCGATGGGCATGTACCTTGTCATATGTGACATCTGTACATTGTATTAAAGAAGTATGCAAATTTCACTGTTTACCCTTCCAGGAGGCGCTGTTGATGGGGAAAACTGTAAAAATTAATGGGAATCTCAGTAGTTCTCACTGATTATTTTTTTCCGTGCGTGAGCCGACAGTCTCTTATCATTCATTAAGGGAGGATTCTGGTCTGGAATTTTGAAAAAAATATTATTTTTCTTCCTCATAAAAGAAGCTTTGTTTTCGTGAAAAAAAAATTTTTTCGCGATTTTTATGCCAATATGTTCGAAATGTCCTAAAACATCGAGAAATCATATTTAGAAAACATTTCCGGATGGGGGTGTGTGTGTGTGTGTGTGTGTGTGTGTGTGTGTGTGTGTGTGTGTGTGTGTGTGTGTGTGTGTACGTGCGTGCGTGCGTGCGTGCGTGCGTGTGTGGGTGGGTGAGTATGTGTGTATCCTGAGTTTCAGATGTAAATAATTAATATCTCGAAAACGCTTCGGGATGTCGAGCTAAAATTTGGCACACTTGTCGAGCACGAATTGCTCTTCATTATGAAAAAAATGTTGTTTGAATTATAACGGGTGTTCAGATTTTATCGACTTTTTTCGTTTTTGCAAGAATGGCGTAAACGCTCTAACCTCTGCAATTTTCAAGATATTGCACTCAAACTTTGTACAGAATTAGTATAGCTATTAAGGTTGTTTGGTATTGAATTTGGTGAAAATCCATCGAGGAATTAAAATTTTATGAAATTTTGAATTTTTTGAAAAATCGCCTAAACGCTCTAACTTGCGCAATTTTTGAGATATTGTACTGAAACTTTGCACAGAGGTAATATAGCTGTGAAGGTTGTTCGCTGTTAAATTTGGCAAAAATCTATCGAGGGATTAAAATTTTATGAAATTTTGAATTTGTTGAAAAATAGCGCGAGCACTCTAACCTACACAATTTTCAATATATTTCACAGAAACTTTGTACAATACTTGTAAAGCTATCAAGGTTTGTTCGCGATAAAATTTGGCGAAAATTGATCGAACTTGCACATTGCTTACTAATATTTTTCAATAGTTAACAAAGCTTCCTTTATGAGGAAGCCAAATTTGATCGCCATACTGTGTGTTAAAGGAAGCTATGTGAACTATGGATAAAGATGAGAAAGCAATGTGCAAATTTCAATTTGCAGGGTTTTTTGTATATTTTTTAAGTTTAGACTTTTTTTAGCCCCAACTTTACCAGCTTGTAAACTGATTTGATTTTCTTTCTTTTTCTCGAAATTTCTTTTGTTTATTGTCAAAATATTAATAAATATGTTGTAAAAAAAAAGATGCTAAGGATATTGTTTTTTTTTAACGAGCTCGACAAAAGTCTCAAAATGTATGTCTCTACTTGGAGCAACTCGATATTAGCAGCGAATTACTCATTGCAAAGCATCATAGATTGACGAGGAAGAAATTTTTCTTATTTTTCATTTTGCCTTTTAATGAATTTATTTTGCCTTTTTTTCAGATACACTAGAAGAACGTAATTTTAAGTGTTTGTAAATTTAGTTTTACTAATTTGAATTTTTTATTGTCAATTCTTTAATTTTTTAGAGCCATTAAAGTATTTTGAGAAATGTCAGAAAAAAAAGTAAAGGAACGTGTAATTACCTCAATGAAAAATATATTCGATAATTTTCGATGATATATTTATATTAATAACTCTTTTTCTTTTCGTTTGTTACAGGTTCTTATTTATTGCTGGATGAAGATAGACGCAGGAATCTGTTGGAATCGGTGAGTCACTAATTTTTTTCATTGAAAGAATTATTAATAATTATTAATCATCTTAAATTGAATTATACATTCTAATTATCGCCAAGTTTAATAGCTTATGCTGTGATTTGAAAAAAAAAAAACGAACGAGCAATATGTTTTAGGATTTTCTCGTTTATTTCAGCTGCTGAAAATTCTCAAATTTAGAGGACAAAAGGTCCGTGCCTAAATTGACAAGGAAAAAATATTTCCTTCTCCCCTGTCGAATGTATCGATTTTATGATATATAAATATCCTATTGATATATTTAATGACATTGATATATTGATTCTATTGATATTGAAATATCAATTGATTGATATATCATACAATATGTCAATATTTGTTGGATATGGATATATTCAATGATGTTGATGTATTGATATATTTATTGACTGATATATTCTATGATATATCAAAATTTGTTGGACATGGATATATTTAATGATATTGATATATTGTATAATATATCAATGTTCGTTGGATCGAATATATCGACTGTCTTGAAAATATCGATTGTACATAATATATTAATTATAGCACAAAAAACATCTGTTGTATCGAAAGTATCTGATATATGATATATCGATTCTATTGACATTGATATATTATACAATATATCAATATTTGTTGGATATGGATATATTTAATGATATTGATATATTCTATAATACATCAATTCGTTGGATCGAATATATCGACTGTCTTGAAAATACCAATTGTACTAAATATATCAATTGTATCACAGAAGACATCCGTTGTATCGAAAGTATCAGATATATGATATATCGATTCTATTGACATTGATATATTATAGAATATATCAATATTTGTTGGATATGGATATATTTGATGATATTGATATATTCTATAATATATCAATGTTCGTTGGATCGAATATATCGACTGTCTTGAAAATATCGATTGTACAAAATATATTAATCATATCACAGAAAACATCTGTTGTATCGAAAGTATCGGATATATGATATATCGATTCTATTGGCATTGATATATTATACAATATATCAATATTTGTTGGATATGGATATATTTAATGATATTGATATATTCTATAATATATCAATGTTCGTTGGATCGAATATATCGACTGTCTTGAAAATACCAATTGTACAAAATATATCAATTATATCACAGGAGACTTCTGTTATATCAAAAGTATCAGATATATCGAATGACCGGATCATATTTAAAATCGATGTAACTCGATCGTATACGTCGTAAATAGGAAGTGGCGTCAATTTTTATCGTCATCCCTCTTTAACGAGAGGAAAAGAGGAGACGAAGAATATTCAACCTCGTTTATAATATCCATTCCCTCTCGTGTCGTTTGAGATTTTGTTTATGCGAGCACTTTGGAAGACGTAAACACGGTATCTCAATTCCCTTGGCGTAATTTTCTATCTACTACCCCCCCCACCCCCAACCCCCAACCCCCATTCAACCCCTCTGCGCCCACTCTGTTGCTTTCAGCGGCTCCGGTTATCGTTCTGCATATTCCAACGTACAGCAGAGGGCATTTTCTTTCTCGCTGGTGCTCTTTCACCACATTTCGTCCTTCTTCCGACCTTCTTCGTCCTCCGGAGCCACGCGAGAGGCATTTTCACCCCCTTTCTCTCCGTCTCTTCCACGTTACACCCTCTGCCGTTATTCCTCCCACCCCCATCTGCCCCTTATGGCGAAAGCTGCGTTACGATTATGGCGTAATCATATCGGATTGTTATTATGGCTGATGGCTCCGGCCCCGAAGAAATGCCCTTCTGCTGGTCCCCAGAAGGGTGGAGAAACGGTTAAGGAGAGCGATATTTCCACCCTTCGGCGAAAGCGGGCAAAAGAGAGAGAACGAGAGATAGGGTGAAGAGGGGGGGGGGGGGGGGGCGGGAGTGAAAAATAGTGGGAATACAGGCTTATCTCTGAAATATGCTGATAGAACCCCTTTCAACCCCTCTTTTGAGGGTTCGCCCTCTTCGTGCAGCACCTTCTTCGCCCGCAGCATCTTTTTCGATCCTCTCGTGCCCAACACTTTCACGACAGAATCCACCCCTTTTCGTGCACAAATTCCTACATACATGTGCAGGCACGCAATAAGGGTTGGTTTTGAGAAAGAAAAAATTAAATAATTTCTTCTTATCTCACAAGATCTGGAGTATTTCTTCATCTTTCTTGATATTCGACATTGAAGCCCACGCACGATTTTTTAATTTTTTCGAATCGATTTTTCTTAAAATGTGAAAACTACCCCTCGGGCACATGATTTATGACGAATCTCGTGATTTTTAATACGAGAGCTATTCTGGCACTGCATGAACTACCCCTCTACACCGATAAAATAAAAATTGAGTGTCACAGGAAAAATTCGCTCACGGTCTTAGAAAACCACCCCCTCAATCTGATTGACCGAAACTGAGAGTTTGATGAAAAAAAAAAAATACTGGTGTTACAAATTTGTTTACTTATTATTGTAAAGCCTATCTGTAGATTTTCTCGACATCCGGATATTTAAATCACGACAACAAAGTGAAAATTACCTTTGGAAATGGAAATTTATCAGCAGCTAAAAAAACTACCCTTGTGTCACCCTTGAACTTGAATCAATGGCCAGAAGAAGAATTGCCTTACACTTGTGGAAAACCACCCTTTCTTATTCGATCGATTCAAATCGAGAGATGGATGAAAAAGATGTAATGCCAAAACTACCCTTGTATTTTGTAAATTGTAAATTTCTTTGCGGAGGCCAAAAAAATCGTTTTATTTGCCTTGACAAAAATTACAAATTGGATGAAAAAGATGTAATGCCAAAACTACCCTTGTATTTTGTAAATTGTAAATTTGTTTGCGGAGGCTAAAAAAATCGTTTTATTTGCCTTGACAAAAATTACAAATTGGATGGAAAAGATGTAATGCCAAAACTACCCTTGTATTTTGTAAATTGTAAATTTCTTTGCGGAGGCCAAAAAAATCGTTTTATTTGCCTTGACAAAAATTACAAATTGGATGAAAAAGATGTAATGCCAAAACAACCCTTGTATTTTGTAAATTGTAAATTTGTTTGCGGAGGCTAAAAAAATCGTTTTACTTGCCTTGACAAAAATTACAAATTGGATGAAAAAGATGTAATGCCAAAACTACCCTTGTATTTTGTAAATTGTAAATTTGTTTGCGGAGGCTAAAAAAATCGTTTTACTTGCCTTGACAAAAATTACAAATTGGATGAAAAAGATGTAATGCCAAAACTACCCTTGTATCTTGTAAATTATAAATTTCTTTGCGGAGGCCGAAAAAATCGTTTTATTTGCTTTGACAAAAATTACAAATTGGATGAAAAAATTTATTCTTGCAACTACCCCTGCTGAGAAATCATTTTATGAGCGAAAAAACTATCCTTAAGATCCGTCTTTGAAGAAAACTGTGATTTAAAGCGAAAGTTTTTCTTTTCCCAGAAGAGACAAAGTAAAAAAAAATATTATCTAAAATTAAATATATTAACTAATATTAAAAATTAATTAATCAAATATTAACTAAAATTAAAAATATTAACTAATATTAAAAATTAATTAATAAAATATTAACTAAAATTAAAAATATTAACTAATATTAAAAATTAATTAATCAAATATTAACTAAAATTAAAAATATTAAAAATTAATTAATTAAATATTAACTAAAATTAAAAATTAAATTGAACGGATTGTCCAAGGTTTGCACATAATATTCACCGGTCATAAACGCTTCATCGACTGTCGTTATCGATCTCCCTGATCAATGCGAAATCTCGTTTAGAAAACTCGCCAGTTGGCAGTTGAGAGTGAATACTCCACTTTAAAAACCAAGTACTCGTGCTACTTCGCCTTCCAAAGGCAATATTATATATATTTATATGTGTATATAGTGATAGAACGTAGCGTGAGTCACCGCGAAGCCTTGAAAAACCAGTGGCACACTTGATGACGACAGGGAGAGCAGAAAAGGGGTTTCCGCCCTCTTCGCTCCGTCCAAGATTTTAATGCCCGTTGATTATCGGGCGTAATCTGGTACAAGAGTCGTCTTGTACCGTATATTTGCACAGTACACACGTGTATATATATATATATATATATATTTACTCGACTTGTTTGAAAAAAGGCTTTATTTTTTAATTTTGCTGCTCATTGAAATTCGAGTGTTTGATTTTTATAAATAATTATTTTTCACTACGAATCTCGGTTGAACAAAATTTTGCACTACTTAAAAAAAAAATCAATACAGAGAGTATTTGGGACCTTCGCTTTCGAACTTCGTTAAAATTTTTTATTTATTTCTCTTACATAAAAAAATTTGAGCGAAAAGATATGCAAAAATTTGCAAAAATTGATGGTTGAAATTGAAAAATCTGCCAAAAATCGAAAAAAGATCGGAATCAAATGAACCAAACGAGGTTTCGAAGCTTGAACGATCCCGAAGAGAATAAGCTTGGAGCGGAGTCGGATTTTTTATTTAGAAAAAAGTTACAGTTATTTTAATGAACAAGTTCAATTCTAGTCGAGGTGCGAAAAAAAAATTAATTTTTTTTGAACCTTATATCGATGTATTTTATCCCCTTGAACAAGTTTTTTTAAAATCAAAATTTTTATGAATTTCCATTATCAACATTTTTGCTTAATTTTAGCCTCATTTTCAGAAACCTCAAAATAGCGAAATTTCAAGTCCTCATTCAACTTTACTTTGGTTTCACCGATTCCGAAATTTTCGTACTTAAAGGCTGCCACTAAACTTAGAGAATGGCGTTTGGTTCATTCCGATAATTAAATTTTCGTAGAAATGAGAGAACTTTGAAAATCGTCGAAAAAAATAGAAAGGCTACGAATGCGAAAATTTGCAAAAATCGGTGGTCGAACTTTAAAAATCTGCCAAAAATTGAAAACTAATCGGAATCGAATGAAACAAGCGAGATTTCGAAGCTTCAACGATCCCGAAAAGAATGAGCTCATGTCCAATCTCCAATTCGATCTAGGAAACTAATTACAGCCTTTTTAGTGAACCGATTGAATTTTTGCCGAAATGCAAAAATATAAAATTTGAAAAAAAAAAAAAATTTACCCTCACATCGATGCATTTTCCCCCCCTGAACACGAATCCACCGATAGTTTTTCCAAAAAATCAAAATTTTCATGAATTTTCATTAAAAACCCTTTCACTCAATTTCGGCCCTCATCTACTTGTTCATATAGATGTTCATTTGCCCATGCAAAAAAAGGAGAGGAAGCAATTATCAAAATTTTCACTCTGCCCAATTTTCAGTCCATATAATGGCTCAATCCTTGAGACTCACGTGTCCAATTTTTCACATTACGCCCTTTTGTGAGTCAACGATGGAATACCTAGATTTGCGTGTGTCTATAAAACGCACCCTCTCTGCTATCTGGTGCTATCGTCTCCACGAGGGGTCCAAGTTCCTTCGGCGAACTTGGCGATGAATCGAGAAAGAGAGTGATAGCGATAGAAATAGAAAGAGAGAGAGAGAGAGAGAGAGAGAGAGAGAGAGAGAGAGAGAGAGAGAGAGAGAGAGAGAGAGAGAGAGAGAGAGAGAGAGAGAGAGAGAGAGAGAGAGAGAGAGAGAGAGAGGCAGACGTCGTTGTGACTGTCGGCGTGCGTTTCGCTATCGCTGGTGATTTCACTCAACGCGAGCTCGGGCGACTGTTGATTGAAACGTTCTGATTGCATCCCCTTTAGGGGTGGTGGAGGCACGAGAGGGTGGTTTTCGTACATCGGGGAGTGGGTTAAGGGGGCCTCGGAGTGAAGGGAACTTGGCATGCGGGTGTTTTAACCAAGGGGCGGAAGGGAGGGGGTTGCTATTGGGACCCCCCGTAAAGTGGGAGGGTTGGACACCCACAATCATCATCCCTCCACCGTACCTACTTATTTGGTAGTCTAATATGTCCGATAGCGAGGCAGAGGGCGAAAACGTCACTGAGACATCGAATTTCTCCATTTCTCTCCCTCTCTCTCTCTCGCTCTCCCTTTCTATGTCGTTCCCTTCTCATCTTCATCCCCCTTCACTCGTACAACAGGAACAATGCACGCGAAGCCCCGTATATCAACCCCTCGCCATCTCTTACCCAACGACATATATATCGCGCCCGAAATTCGAGATTTGCGAATTGTAATCCACGAGAAAACCTCCCTCCTTCGAAAACCTACCCCCTCAACCCCGTGTCAATGCGGAATCGCGCCGCTTCGAGTGAGTTAATCGTTTCACAAATGTATTGCGTGTCGCGTATGCTCGCAGCCGCACCCCCGCAATCACATTGACGAGAATTCGATCCGAAATTATCGCTCAAGGGTGGGAGATAATTAATTCGCCCTTACAGCGTTATTGTATTATGGCGAATTCGTAAATTCAACAATTTCGAAAATTTATTTATTTATGGGAAACATGATTCGTTGAATGTTCAAATATGGTTTGTGCCTTTTTTAGAATTCCCTAGTCAACCCTTACACGGAGAGAAATATTTTTGTCAGGACCCCGTAGTAAAAAACTCCATTGAATCGCCAATGGCAACCAATGGTCCTCATACGACTCCATTGGACAATGAATGGGGACCCATTGAGATTTCCGCATTTGTCAATGGCGTACAGGGCTGACCATTTATCAGTGAATGGGTATCCATTGAACATCAAATGCGGATGAATCGAACGATCATCATTACTCAATGATGCTCATTGGAAAGCCAATGCGGATGAATCGAATGATCATCATTACTCAATGATGCTCATTGGAAAGCCAATGCGGATGTATCGAGCGATCAGCATTGCCCAATGGTGTCCATGGGAAGGTAAATGCTGATGAACGAAATGATCCGCTTTACCCAATGATGTCCATTGGAAAGTCAATGCGGATGAACTTAAAGATCAGCATTTCCCACAGATGTTCATTGGAACCCAAATGCGACTAACGATGAAATGATCAGCATTTACCAAGAATACCCATTGAATAATAAGTAACTACGAATTATACAATGATCAACATTTATCAATAATGTCACTTCATTGATGATTGATCGAATGATGAGCAGCATTCGTTAACGATGCTGCAATTCATATTCGAGGTTCAATGCTGAACAATTGAACCCATCGATCGATGAGAATTTTTCCGAATGCGAATTTCTCAAACGGCGGTGAATTAATAAAATTATGTAAGAGTAGATGTCGCTGATTCTCATATATGAACCAAATATTTTCTTCAATTGTAATAAATGCTGATGATTATATCGATGGTCAATTAATATTAGCATAAGCTCGGAAATTATTCGAAAGTAATTTTAAGAAAATATATTATAAACTGCTCATCAAGTACGCGTACGTTTGGGACAAATGATTTTTAAAACCGTTTATTTTTAACATATACACATAATTTTATCAGTCCTTCTCAACCCGATTTGTGAGAGGAGAAACGTATATACTTTCATTATCAATCGTCATCTGAATACACTTAAAATCTATTTTCTCAATTCTGAGCTTCAATAATTTCTATTAAATGTAATAATATATATAATGCGTATATAATTATTGGTCGTTATGCTAATTTTAACATTATGATTAACCTTACTTACTGATAACTTACATCATTTGATTATTTAATGCGTAATTCCATGTATATATAGCAATCATATGAAAGAATCTCCATTGATGATCCCATTTATTCCCCATTGCCCACAAAAACCAATGGAGGTGAATGGCGAATTAACTAGAGAGATTGTCTCCATTGAATCCTCATAGGATAATCCCCATTCCGTTTCAAATGAGGAATTCAATGGCGAAAATGTCCTTAGACATTTCGGCATTCATATCCATTGGTTTTGTGGGCAATGGGGAATGAGTGGCGAGCAGCAATGGAGATTCTTTCGTATAGTAAAAACTTCATTCATCGCCATTGAAAAATCCCCATTCATTCCCCATTTCCAAAATAACCAATGGGGATGAATGCCGAATTGCCTAAGGGGATTGTCTCCATTGAATCCCCATTAGATAATCCCCATTCCGTTTCAAATGGGGAATTCAATGGCGAAAATCCCCTTAGGCAATTCGGCATTCATCTCCATTGGTTATTTCGGCAATGGGGAATGAATGGGGATTTTTCAATGGCGACGAATGGAGTTTTTTATTATGGGACAGCACACCGCACGCTACCGCAGCAAATTTCCTATGTTAAGGGCGGGGTAAAGTTAATCCGGCGAAAAAAGGCATGTTTTTAAGATTTTTTTTTGGCGTAACTGATAGTGTTCGTTTATTGAAAAATTTACATGTAATAAAGTAACATTTGAACAATATTCTCCTAAATTTACTTTGCAAAATCTTCAAAATTGAGCGAGTGAAAAATAAACCCCGGAGGCGCCTCGAAAAAAAGTTGATTTGCGGTGTGCACCATAACTCGCAACAGAATCATCTGAAACAAAAAAATCAAAATGCATTTGTCAAAGGAGATCTTTCTCGAGGTAATGACGGGAGGATTTTTTTTCGAATTTTCTATTTTTCGTAGCACTTGGGAGGCAAAAACCCGATTTTCGCTAAAAAAAATCGGCTAATTTGTTGTTGAAAAATTAGTAATTATTAAAAAAAAAACAAAAAAGCTCTCGACAATACCTGGTGAATTGTGTGAAGAAGTACTGTGCAAAATTTCAAAGCGATTGGTCCAGTAGATTTTGAGTTATCGTGCACACGGACTTCAAATAGGACAAGTCTCGGAAAAACGGTTTGAAAAACGCAGAAGAGTTTGGTTGCTTAGCGCTCATTGCACATAAGTTTGAGAACACTTCTCGATTGCATAAAAATCTGAGAAAATTCATGCACATGATATTAAAGATATGATATTAAAGGTACTCAAAAGATTAATTTTGCATAATAATAATTCCAAAATGTTATTAACAAAATGATGAAAAACAAAATTAGTCAACAAAAATTTCCCCGCAACCCAATTTTTTTCGTGATTCGTTCATTTTTCTGAATACGTATGAATTTTTTCAGATTTTTCAATTATCTTTGAATTTTTAAAAATTCCAAATAAAACTCGATAATTTTCTTATACTCACTCAAAGTCATCGATTAAAAAAAAAATGAAAAAAAAATTTTTTAATACTTTACCCCGCCCTTAACATAGTGACAGCAAAAGTATTTGCTACAGTTACAAGAATGGTGTGCTACAGTTTGATTTGCTATTCTAGCAAATAGCAAAATCGGTATGTTACGGCAACAAATCATGTGCGAGAATGCTGCGCCGAGAAACAACATGGCCGTCGCGACGCGTCGTTTGATTTGCTAGGAGAACAAACTGATTTTCTAACGACTGCCATATGTTTTCTCCGCTATGCTCTTTTTTGCGTGAGCAAAACCAACCGGAGAAAAAAATCTCAAAAACAAATTAAAAATATTATTTTACTTTCTTAAATTAGTTTATTGTAGATATTCTGTTATTGAGAATGGGTAGGTACTTGATTCTGTTAAAGAGAATTTTCTGCCCATATGGGGATTCGAACCTACCTAACTACCTAACCACTACCTACCTAACTACCTATACGAATGCACATGCTAACGATTACACTACCGACGACTTGGAAAAACATTTCATTGAAATAATATAATAGTTGCATCGGTGTCATTTGCAATCATTCAGTCGTAAATTGTATACAGGACTTGATGTGATAACGCACACGTTCCTAACCTCTGTACCTGAAGAATTCGCTTTTTAACACAAATATGTTTTCTTGTAATACTGTGACGAATCATAACCTTTGTAAATAAATTGAAAATTCCTATATATGTGAAACAAGTCAAATTTTCCTTTTGGAGGACAACTAATATTCATAAAAAATCCCTTCGTGCGTAGGAAGTTTTATGCATTTCAAAGTTTCCCTTGGAAGAAGTATTTTTCACAAAATCTTCTTCGCAGATGATAAATATATTAAAATTATTTTCTTCGCTTAATGGCATATTATGAATTTTGTCATTGAGCGAAGGGAGTTTTGGGCATGGCGAACTTTCTCTTCGGAGAACTATTTTTCACAAAATCCTCTTTGCGGATTCTAAATATCTTGAAACTGTTTTCTTTGCTTCATGGAAAAATATGATTTTTGGCAAGGGGAATTCGTGTTTGTCGCAGTTGAGAATCGTGATTTCGTTTCGTCCAAAATATGACGTCAAATTTTTAGAAATTTTTATTTCATTTTTTAGGGGTTGCCCGAGCTAAAAAATTATCAAATTGAGGGAAACATAAAGAGGGGTCTTTTTCAAATTAATGAAATTTTTTTAACATTAACTAGGGTGAAAAACAGATATTCCGTCATAGCTCGATAATAGGCCAAAGTAATGACTATTTTTTTTGTATTAAATTTTTTTTTTATAATTCCTTATTTTGATTGTTTCTTGTAGTGAGAATAACAAACAAAAAATATTTTTCTAGAGAAACTTGATTTATTTTTCTTGGTTTAAAAGTGAAACGACAACATTTTTCGAAAATTGATTAGCCTCGACGGCCTGAAATTATTATTATGTTATTATTATTATTTTATTATTCAATTAAAAAATTGAAATTAAAAAAAATCGTTATTATTTTTTTACCCATTATCGCACTATGACGAAAATATCTGTTTTGGGACCTAGTTCCTGTGAAAAAAATTCATTAATTAAAAAAGGCCCCTCATTATAATTTCCCTCAATTTAATGATTTTTTAGCTCGGGCAACCCCTAAAAGTGTAATAAAAATTTCTAAAAATTTGTGGTCATATTTTAGGCCAAACGAAACCCACAATTCATTGGACGTCAAAATCTGAGGGAGTCAGGCCGATGACCGCGTGATTTGACTTGGAACGCCCCATATATATGTGAATATAGCAGAGCATACGCGTAATCTGTGCGGACGCAAATGAATGGCAAATGAATGGTTGGTCCAGGGGGTTGGAAGGAAGACCAGAGGGCTGCAAAAAAGGGGGAGGGTGCGGTGGTTCATTCGACGTTACACACACACACACACACACACACACACACACACACACACACACACACGCACAAACGCACGCACGCAAACACACACACACGCACACACACGCACGCGCACACACACACACACACGCACGCACACACACACACGCACACACACACACACACACACGCACACACACACACACACACACACACATACACGCACAAACGCACGCACACACGCACACACACACACACAAACACACATGATCAAAAAGTTAATCACGGTTTTCCATGTCGCGGAGCGGGGGGGTTGGTTGGGCGTTGAAGGGGGCGCTGTGCAGGGGTGCAAGCCAGGGTTATGTACTCCGGGCTTTGCTTGATTACGTGGGCGTGCGTCGATCCTCTCGATGATGCCCGAGTGCAAAAAAAAAGTCCGAGAGAGAGAAAGAGACAGAAAATATATCGAGGGGGTGATAAAGGGTGCATAGATACTTGAAAAAAAAAAAATCCTAAACGCGCGTAGCACAAGCTGGCAAAAGAGTGGAACAGAATGGAGACATATCAACGTGTTTTCACACAAACTTCTCTGACTACCCCCCAGAGGGCGTATCGTCGAATCTGTTCCATTTTTACAAGAGTGCGATAGAGACGAGAAAAAAAAATGGGGATGAAAGAAATTGCGAGAGAGAGAGAGGGGAGAGAGAGAGAGAGAGAGAGAGGGAGAGGGCGAGGGAGAGAGAGAGAGAGAGAGAGAGAGGGAGAGAGAGAGAGAGAGAGAGAGAGAGAGAGAGAGAGAGAGAGAGAGGAAGTGAGAGACGTCGTCCAACGCCATATGGCACTGTTTGTATTGTCGGCCTGTTACAAAACGATTATGATAATAATAAAATGGCGGGTTCAACCCCCTCTGACTATACACAACTCTATCTTCATCCCTCTTTCGTTCTCTCTCTCTCTCTCTCTCTCCCCTCTCTCTCTCTCTCCCTCCCTCCCTCCCTCCCTCCCTCTCTCTCTCTCTCTCTCTATCTCTCCCTATCTTGTGTTTCTTGGCGATTCGCCAATTTGACGAGCATTAGCGGTCCCCTCTGGTGAGGACTACCCTCTCTTTCCTTTTTTTCTCCCTGTAGATCTATTTGTTGGTAATGGAAAGGCTTCTTCTATGTGTGAAGGTTTTTTTCACCATTTTCGGATAAATAAACAAAGCCGTTTGAAACGCCTCGAAACAAAAACGAACGGAACGAAGAATCGCAGAGAATTCTTGTCGCTGTTTTAGGTTTGGTTTCCCATTGAATTGATTGTGTAAAAAATGAAATATCGTTTTTTAGGTGGTGATAATATTTGTCTATGCATTTACGATTTAATATACGAGATTATCGAAATTGAATTTTGAAAAGAATCATTATTTATTGATCTATAATCTTTTTTTTTATTTCAATCGTTTTGCTTTCTTGCTAGAAGCTTTATTTTTGAGAAAAAAATATGAAATTATACTTAGAAAATTATTCTCGGTCGTATTTGGTAATTTGGTACAAAACAAAAATAAGCTAATGAAAATAATTGAAAAATGATCGATTTTCTTGGCGGTGATTTTTTAAATGATCATTCTTGTTGTTCTTGTATTTTTTTAAATTTATTAAGTACAAATTACCAAATGGGTGATTTTGTTATTTTAAAATGGTTCAAGAAAAATCGTTTTAAAAAAATCAAAAAATCATAAGCTCATTACTCTGTTCAATAATTTACATTTCAAGATTTTTTAATATTTTCTTTATAATTTTTGAATTCATATTAACTATGAAGAAAATTATATTCTTTTCCATGAAAAATTTCAATTATTCCAACAACAATTACTTCTTCAACAATTGAAAATAATAACAACTGTAATGATTGACTCATGGCAAAAATTTATGAAATCATCGTAACTATTATTTTTGTAATTTCCTTTAAGAAATATTGATCGTAAAATAATTATTTACTTACTGGTGTTTTTTGACCAATGAAAAAAAAAAGTATTTTATTATTCCTGTCTATAGTGCTTGACGGTGAACCATTTTTGCGAAAAGTTTGAGCTTGTCAAGTGGCTCGACCATCGGGTCCAGTTTGCTCCGGAGCACTTGTACTCGTCTGATCCCCCGTCCATTGATATATTTTTTTTTTCGATGGTTTCACCAGAGGGCTGGTCGAGAATTAAATTGGTCCCGGACGTTACAACGCCGCCCTATTCGATTTTTTTTTTTTCGTACGCATTCTTTGTTACTCGTCGAGTACACCATGGATTCGTCCGCACTTTGATCAGGATTACTCTCCTTAATCATTATTTTGAGAGTTCAATGGAAGCGAGGAAAAATGAACGATGGTCGATTGAAAGTTTTTATTTAATTGGAAATACGGTAAATGTCCCAATTATTGAACAGCCAAGGATCTGGGAATTGAGTTCGGTGAGAAAAAAAATATAAAATCAAGAAAAAAAACCATCGCTTTCATGTTGAAATGATACTTCGATATTTTTACTTTCGAAAAATCACCCTTTAAATTATTTTTAAATGTTTTGGAATTTAAAAAAAAAAATGTGAAGCATGCAAATGTCCCAATTATTGAACACTGGAAGGGGGTGGGGGTCGAAGAGTCGACTAACCAATATTTCGAACAGCCGTAATCCCGAATTTTACGTTTACGAGCGTTAGAATAACGAAGCGCCGAAATCCCCGATCGCCAGAAAAGAGAAAGTCGAGAGAGCGCCCCATGCGTAAGAGAGAGAGGAGGTGCATCTCTCTCTCTCTTACGCATGGGGCGGCGCTCTCCGCTTTCGCTTTTCTGACGTTCGGGATTCCGGCGCTTCGTTATTCGAACACTCGTAATCGCGAAATTCGGGATTTCGGCCGTTCGAAATATTGGTTAGTCGACTCTTCAACCTCCACCCACTGGAAGTGCCTGTGTCCCTAATATTGAACAGGCATGTCCCAGTTATCGAAC